>NW_024121111.1:13055131-13142218 GCF_016745375.1 Pimephales promelas | reverse complement strand
TATACTACAGTATACCACACTGAATATATACAAATTAAATGAATATATAAGCATCTCTCTTTTAAAATAGTCCCTAGGGTGGGCAAGATCTACTCTCCAAAAGACCTGCTAAATGCTTTCAAATCCTAATAACTGGACATTAATGCGTAAGTGAGCCGACTCAACACCTGACATGGATTGGACTAGTGTAGCACAACCAAGAGTTGTGTACTTGTTAGGAGTGCTGAAGTAGTCCTATAGTTACTGCAGAGGCTGAGATACAACTAAAGTTCATTAGAAAACCTACCGTTCTTTGGTACCTCTTCGCTGTCACTGTCTTCTGAAGATGAGGATGGAGGATGATGATGAAGACGAGGAGCCCGGAAGAACAGGAGGAAGACGAGGACGAGGAACTGGATCCTGACCGTGACGAAATGAGGATGAGGAAGAAGATCTCGATGAAGAACTTGACGAAGAGCTGGACGAGGAGCCCCCCGAGTCTGATCCCGACCCCCTCCTGCCTCTCTGCGGCTCCGCTTACTCAGTTTCTTCTGTTTTCGAGTAACGAGTCGGCTGTGAGCGGTTTCGTCCTGGCCGCACCATTCGACTCTCGCTCTCTCCCGCTTTGTTGACATTATCTTTCTCGTCCACTCCTGGAAGGTGTAGGTGGTCTGATGGAGAGGTATCTCCATCTTGGGCTCTCGCTCTATACGCTCTTCTTCTCCCTCTGACATCAGCTCCTCCTTCAGTTCAGTTTGGTTTAGGAGTGGTGAAGCAGAAGCCTCTTTAGGCTGAATGTGTTGTGAGGGGGGCCGGGATGTGACACTGTCCCAGCGAATGCGTCTGATTCTGGGCTTTGAGAGACAGTTCCCTTGTTCTGGCTGTAGTTTCTCTGAGCCGCTATAAAGCACAGCTCCGGGTCACGGAGGATGTGGTAGTCTGTTCGACTGACTCCGTGCTTGGCCGCCACCAAGGAGAAGATCTCGATCGTGTGATCCTGCTTCCCACCACACTGGAAGATCCGGTCCAGGCTGGCACAGTGCGAGATGCTCATAAAGCTGCGGGTGACGCAACACCTGTTCTTCTTATCTTCCGCAGCAACTCACGCGGTATAGGGTACGGGACGCACGCTCCTCTGTGATTGGTTGAATAGCAAGAGAGGAGTCCACCATATCTGATGGAAGAGAAACACAAAACTGATGATGAAAGAGCACAAGCTATTGCATTGGGAGACCGGCAGAAAAGCAATACAAGTGTGTGAGCATGTTTAGATGATTGTGGCACTCACCTCCCTCTATAGCTGGTAGGCGGCAGACCCTCCTGCACATGGCAATAAAGGCACACAGGTACTTGTGAAGACTCTCATCAGTTTTCTTGTGCAGTCGAGCCATGGCTCTGAACTTGGTCCAGTCAAAAACGGCCCAAATTCTGGATCAAAAACTACCCCAAATGTTGAAACCACACGGTAGAAATCGGCCTCCTCCCTCCGTGTCCACCTATTGAGAATTTTTTTAAAAAAAAGGATGAATTCTTAGAGTTAATTGGCCCACAAACATCATTGCTTTAAGAAAAGATAATACATTTTACAAAGAGGTATGTTACAAATAAAGTCTATTAAATGGTACACCAAGTATTTAAGTTTGTTTTTTTTTTTTAAATGCAAGTCATAGATTCAAGAAGTTTTTGTTATTTATTATTAAATAACTCCCTATCACAAGCTATATTTCGCATTAATCTAAATTGGTTAAAACACTGGGATGAACTTTATTTAGTTTAATCAGAAAACGTTATGATATTACGATGTTTTCTTAAGCCTCTCACCGTTGTTGTCTTTCAATCTTAGCAGCAATTTTGGATTGAGTGTGTGTCGCTGATGGTGGGAGGCAGAGCGTAGAGGGCTGGGGGTCGTAGCCTGCTGTGTCTGGTGGATTTGAAGTATCTGTCTGCTCTTGGTGAATCGCTGAGATGCGGTGATCAGACGCCGCAGTCGGCTGTCAGCGTGGAGGGTGAGGGCCAGTACACCCCTGAGCCAGCACCCCAGAGACCCACCTCCACCATCTATACAGACCTCCTTCTGCATGAACAAACACACCACTGATGACTAACAATAACTTAATATTAACTCAAAGCAAAGTAGAGGTTTATTAAAAAAAGGGAATGGGAAACACTATAGTTTGTCTATACCTCCGCCTGCATCAGTGATAACCAGGTCTCCCGGGGAGGAAGCATCGTCCTAGAGGTAAGAGCAAATTTTAACACTATAGCACACACACACACTGAAAGTTCAAATTAAAAGGAAATTAAATAAGAAACTCATCACCACTGTAAATGTACTTTTTAACAGTACATTTCAGTATGAATTACTGTATTTTACCATACACACACACCATGCGAGGTATTTCCAGAAACATTAGATGACATTTATAATATAATTACATATATAATCAAATTAAGCATTATATTTTATTATAATGCTTAATAAAATATAATGCTTAATTCGATTATATATGTGATTAAGCATTATATTTTATTATATTGAATTTCCTTATACAGCATATTTTTTATAAATCAAATTCAAATATTGGTGTCAATTGTTTATAATATCTGAAAACATTTTGTAATGCTGCATGACTAAATTTAAAAATATGAAAAAAGAAAAACAGAGAAGGAAAAAGGTATTCTACATATCAGAGAACAAATAGGCTGTTATTTAGTCAAATGAAACACCTTTGTTTTGTGACCGTGTTTACTGAATTAAGACTACATTCCTCCCCGTGTCATTCCAATTGAACATCCAGTTGGGTGTGGCCTTTTCAATTCAACTCATGAATTGTAAAATTTGCCCATCCCTGCTGTCACACTAGTTCATATTATTTATGAGCTTGTGTGTGCGCTCGTGGGTGTAACAGTCTTATCAGGGACATTTTGCTTTCTTCCACTTGCGTACCTCCATATCGTCCTTCAGCAAAGCTGGAGCGGGCTTATACTCAGGGTCGTCCACATCCCTGCACAAACACACACACACAAACAAACACAGTTACAAACACCTCCGAGAGGTACATCTGACAGAAACTGATAACAGACTTCCTCTATCTGTATGAATGGAACACATGTTTGTGTCCCTTACCCATCTATAAAGTCATTTCCTCTCTGTTCAGCAGCGATGGCCTTCTCGTCTGGCCGACCAACCCTTTCTAAGAAACACAGTGCTGGATCTGCACGAATAGTGTTGTACTTCTCATAACCTACAACACATACAGACATTAGTTAAAAGTGTGTACCCACACATAAAGCCTCGAGCGCATCAGAGCTGATCAGACTTACCGTGCTTATACACTCCTAATAGCAGACATTTGTCCGAGAGCATGTCCCACCACAGAGCAGGCATCTCTGAATGATCCGGCTCAGGAACCCAGATCTCGATCTCACTGATAGATAGCAAAGGAAACATCCTCAACCAGTAGCTTTGCTGTATGTTTTAGTCTACAGCTGTTTATTTTCTTTGTCTATTTTGGAACGGACCAAAATTTAAGTCTAATATTGTCATTCACAGAAAATGTTCCCTTTTCATAGCTGTGAAAAATGTTTTATGGTACTTTATGGTGCCTTTGTTGTAGTTCAACAGCTCCAGTCCTGAACAGTCCAAAAGAACATTCTGGACTTTCTTCTGTTGTGTTTCACAAGGGTTTAAATTTGCATGAGGTGAGTAAATGATGGCAGTTTTCATTTTTGGTGAACTGTTCCTTTAAATGCTGGTATTAGTATTACATGCTAACATTCCTGAAGTTTCCTCAGCAGAACAGCAGATGGCGCTTTAATGTTTATCTTACAGATCAAACTGGCTTAAACTGACTAATACTGGTGTAGTTCAGAGAACACCTACAGTACCGGTATCTATAATCCTAAAATCTAAGGGAATACATTAGTAAAAGTCTTCTGAAACCTTGTACATTTTTAGATTTTGATCCATTTTATATGGTTTGAAAAATACATACAACAATTTTTTATACTAATAACAATTCAATTTCTTACACTTTTCTAAACCCTCTCAAAAAAACTACTACTACTAAAAACTACTGGTACTGCTACTTTTACCACTATTGGTACTACAAATGCAGAACACACTCTTGTTTTTTCCCCCAGACCAGTGAAGTAATAAGGTAATTCCAAAGCTTACCTGGCATCTACTCCGTCCAGCACTTTTTGGCACTGTGCTCCAATCACCTCTTGTTTCAGATAGTACAGCATTCTGACCCTTAACAGCACCCTACCAGACAAAGACACAGAGAGATTGAGGTCAAAGTGCACACACACACACAGAAACCCACAACACGTTCACTAGTAAATACAGAGTTTTCTCTTATGCAGTAAAACAATGCCAAACTGTCCACATCCCTTCATGAGGAAGCATTACTGCACAATTCCATACATAGTACTGTATTTTTACATGTTAGCGCTGACTATAAAGAGCATCCTTTGCTAAAATGTACTATAACAGGGAACTTCCACTGTAACAGTCTGTAACAGCTAGGCATTCATGGCAGCAGTTGTATAATCTCAAGTGTACCGCTGAAAATATTATGTGAACAATAATGTGAAATCCTAGGTTTTCCTATCAATTCAAAGACAGACTTTTGCCTTTACACACTAAGAGGTTAATTATACTGGAGTCACATATTTAATACATAAACAACTATACAAAATTACATAAATTATACAATATATTATTTGAAAGAAATTAAGAGTTGCATACAGCATAGATGCATTCAATTGATCAAAAGTGACAGGTAATATATTTATAATATTAGAAAAGATTTCCATTTGTAATAAAATTCTTTTGAACTTTCTATTAATCAGAAACAATAACATCAATAGTGTTTCTTAAGCAGTAAATCAGCATATTAGACTGATTTCTGAAAGATAATGTGACACTGAAGACTGATGATGCTGAAATGATGCTGAAAATTCAGCTTTGACATCACCGATAGAAAACAGCTATTTTAAATTGTAAAAATATTTCACAATGCTACTTTTATGCATTTTCGATCAATTACAGTAAATACAGCTTTGGTGAGCAAGCAAAATAGACTTCTTTCATTAACATTTAAAAAATCCTACCCATCCCAAACTTTTAAACAGTAGTGTAAAGGTACTTATGTGTACATTCTGATGTAACAGCTGGTGTTCATGAGTGTTAACACAGTGTTTTTCAGACACAAAGTGACCAGAAATCATTCCTGTTTAATGCAAGTTGCTGTTTTTCAGAGGACATGAATGAAAATGACAGTGAATGTTGGAAATGTAAATGTTTAAAAAACGTTCTTTCATGTGGACTACTCAGCATGACTTGGGTTTTTAGAACTTTACATCCAAGCTTATTCATGTGGGTCCACGCAATCACTGAAATGAGATACAACTCATCCTCTTTCATTCTAAAAAAACCTCACACTTTCACCCTAACATTAGTGGCATTCCAGACCCAACGGAATCTGCAGATGTATGCAAAGCTGACAGCTGTGTCCCAGGTCACCACTTGTGTGTGTTTGTGTGTTAAAAGAGGACAGCAAACTCAACAATGGGGAACTTTCTCCAATGGCAGAAAGCCCTGGATGCAAAACCAGCCTTACAGTAATAAACTCCCTCCACACACACAAATATCCTGATCCAGAACAGTCCAATTATCAGAGCACAATTTATAACAGCTCATTTATAACATGACAAGAAGTACAGTGTATATGATGTAACTTCCTCTGCTTTCTAGTGCATGGATTTACCGTACAAGCATTTGTGACAAACAAATGGAAAAAGAGTGTTAACTTAGCACAGCCAGCCAGATTCACCACCAGGTTTGATCATGAGTTTGACAACTTTTAAGCAATAAGAACTGAAGAGTGTGACCTGAAAACAACCTCTTATTTCCCACTCCCAACTAGGTGAAAACCCCCTAAACCAGTGTGTGAGTGGGCCAGTCAGTGTGTGCTTAAATAGGATGTCCCCTTTTATCACCCCATCACACACTTCCAGAGCAGCAGATATCCATCTAATCAGGCGTTCACAAGTAGGAAAGTGCACTGCTGTTGCTAAATAGCCTAACGTTATTTGTTGGCGGCACAATAAATCATGACAGAGACAAGATGGATAATTATGAATGCAGGAATCAAAATCACTCAAAATGCAATTTCTCGTTGCATTCATGGCGGAAGATATGGCTTTTCCTGCATCATTTATTTTTTAAAATTTGAAATGCCTGTAAGTGGGCAGAAATAAACCATAACACTGAAAACGCTCACAGTAATATTAATTCTCCTTCTGTCTTGCCAACACTTGACTACAGTACATCACAGATGATGGATCTGTGAGCTTCAGTGTCTTCATGCATATTGGTATGAAGTCCTCTCATCTTGAACATCACAGCTCATTTTTTCTCAACTTTGTCAAGACCAGACATGCCTACATTGCATTACCATCAGTTGCTAACAAAAAAGCAACTTTTATTGAAAACTATTGACTTCTGGTTGCTTGTTGTTGCATAATGCAGCCATATGCCAGTGAATATTACATCAGATTGTGGAAAAAAGCGCATTTACAGTACTGTTCCAAAAGTTTGAGGGCATTATTATTTTTTTTTATTCAGAAAGGATGCATTAAACTAAAATTGGACAAATGCTCTTGTTTTGAAATTATCAGAGAATCCTGAAAAAAAAAAAAACTAGGCAGTGTTTGGCTCTGGTAATAATAGGAACATTAATTTCATGAGCACCAAACCAGCTTATTAGAATCAGATCTGAAAGACCATGTGACACTGAAGACTGTGCAATACTCACTTGTTGCAGTGGTGTTTCAGGTGTTTCTTGTACCCATCATCAGACAACATGTGTTCTGGGTTGTGTTTTCGGATCCACTCTGCCTTCTGGATGTCAAATGAGCTGGACTGAATCTTCATCTTCTTTCCCTTTCTCCCTCGCGGTACTGGAGTCGATAAACCTGCGCAAGTCACATTCAAAACTCTAAATGACGAGAGATTCATTAATCTCCTGACACGATCCAAATGCAAAAGCGAATTATATTCATTAATAACGACACTTCAGTCCTCATACCCAAATGGTTCTGAAGTTCCTTGGTCCTGCCGTCCTCTGTGGGAGCGATCAGATCCCACATGAAGCTTTTGATTTTGTCGTCTCCACGGTAATGAACGAGGCAGTACGCCAGGAGCGCCCTGCAGATATACTCTACGTCACGCTCACTAAGCTGTCGCTTGAAGCGACCATGAGTCAGGATGTCCTTCCAGCGGCCCCACCTATGACCATAGAAACAAATTCAATCACAGAAATAAATGGTATTTTAAAACATATTAAAATAGAAAACAGTTATTTTTCATTTGTAATAATATTTCACAATATTACCGTTTTTACTGCATTTTTGATCAAATAAATGCAGCCATGGCGAGCATATGAGACGTCTTTCTAAAACAATCTTACAGACCCTTTTGAACAGTAGTGTAGCTATTGTACTGCCATACACAATCACCAAAACCCATATCAGCAGACCACCAGCCATCACTCACCCATAAACCAAGAGATTTTTCTCCACCCTGAAGCACTCAGTGCGACCATAGCTGTTGAGACGGTCGTGTGGCCGGCGGAGTTTGGGTTTGTCGTCTCCGCTGCTCTCCCCTTCAGAGAGCTCGGCCAGCTCGTCCTTAGTGGCGCTGAACGGTCGGGTCTGTTTCCTAACCCGAGGGGTGTCGATCACCAGACTGTTCTGTAGCAAAACCACATCAAAAGGCACAAGTGAAAACAGAACCACTGACACACCTTTACAAAGTGCTATGCATTTAAATAACACCAACCGCCAAATCATTATGCACTCTTAAGTACAGCACTTACAACTAAAACACAAAAGAGCCCACACAAAACAATGATTGAGTTAATTTCACAAAGTAGATTACATTAAATCATGTTAGCCAGCATCCTATCATTTCTTACAGCAAAGCATCTCTGCTCAAAATCTAATTTCTGGGGGTTTTCCCATCAGCCATTGATACTCAATATAGCTTTCCATTACTTGATTCCTTATTTTGTATTAACACATACAGTATGTCTAGGCAAACCGTTCTCAAAGTAATTCTGGTACTGGAGAGAATTTTGTATACATATTGACCTGAACTGCCTGGTGGATGTGGGCTCCTCTTCTCTACTGTGTGTGAAACTATGAATTCAAATGGAAAAGTTTGTGTATAACTTACTCTGCCATTGACAGTCTCCATGTCAATCTCTGCTTTCTTTGCCCACTTGTCCCAGAAGTTGGGGTCATCCAGAGAGATGTCTGTTCTATTCCCTGAAGCTACAAAACTGGCCTGTGGGCACAACAAACATAATGTCTTTAAAATAAGGTATAAGCACATTATGCACATAAGAATTGAATAAAAAATATGATAATGTGATAAAAAAAAAAATGAAATGAAATTAGAATACAAATTATAATTTATCATTTGGGGTGATTGGAGTGCATTTGCATAGAAAATAAAACATTTAAAAAATGTTAAAGGCTTTTATTGACCTATTCATTATAACATAATAATAGTTTTTACGGTTTTATGGTATTATTAAATACGAATATTATTGTAATAATACTATTGTACCGTAAATAAAAATAAAAATTGAATTTAATTAAAATATATATTTTATTGAACAAAGGTAAAAACTTATATTTGTCTGAATTTCTTTATTTTCAGTTGTCCTTTTTAGTTAAATGTGTGCAGCCAATCAATACTTTTAGACATAAGAAATAAAAGATAAAATAAGGAAGTTGACCTTGGCAAATGTGGAGCCCCGGCCCTCAGATTCAATAGTTATGGTCTTGGTTCTGCGTTGCAGGATTTGGTCAATGTCCTCTTCACAAAATTTCGCCCCCTCATCTTCCTCATCCATGATGGCACCGTAAGCACCACGTCGTAGAAGGTCCTCAATTTCCTTTTTAGAGAGCTGCTGTTGCATCTGCTATAAAGATGGAGGAAACTAGATTTGTCTACAGCAGGGGTGTTCAATTAAAGTTCCAAAAGATGTTGCCTCTATATTTCCTTCCCAGCGCAGATCCGGACAACAATGTTTTGAAACAGTTACATATTTCCATTGGGGAGGCCGTAGTACTTTTTAAAGAAACAATTCTAAACAATCAAAACAGTAATCAAAGTTGAGAATCTTGGGCCCCAGGAGCCAAAGCAGTGATGTCTACAAAATGTTACCAATATTTAACGAAAAAAGCAAATATTTCTCTCAACTGGGTATGAATATAAAACAGTTAGATCAGATGTTTTCAGATGATCATTATTATTTTTTCCTTTTTACATTTAGACACCTTTGTGTATGACACAAAGAAGGCCTTGGGACTGAAAAAAAAAAACATATTGGGGCTGGAGGGTTTACTTCTTAAGAAACGTAGGGACCATTTTGCTCAAAGTAATAAACTACCAAAAACAAACAATGTACAAAATCTAATAAATCAAAACTCTCATCATGAGAAAAAAACTTGTCATTTCTAAAATAACTTTCCAAATGATCCAAACTTTTATTATGAAATGCTCTTAATATGCTGATTAATAATGCTAAATGCATGAAAAAAATAAATCTAAAGGAGCCATGCACTAACTTCTCACAAACCTGGTTTAATTAAACAGTCAGCATCATCTGTATGACAGATAAAAATAATTATATTTGCTGCATTCTTGTTTTCTGCAGCGTTTTAGCAAAAGTATCTAGTTTGTTGCTCGCTGTAGTTAAAATAACCACATCATCTGCAGCTCTTATGGCGCTTTGCATCTTTTTAGCAGGAGAGAGACGCAAAGTGCAAGAAACTGAAAGGAAATGAATTGTGATTGGCTCTAGACAAAAATATTAGACATAGCGGTGAAAGATCATTACCATAAACGACCCTAAACACTTTTGGTGTGAACTGCTCCATTGTTTTGAAGTACTGCTCACTTTAATCAGTAGAAATAGTAAAATGTCACAATTACGTCCAGCGGTCCGGACAGAACCAAGCCATTTGAATACCACTGGCCCACAGCATCCATTATGAAAATCTCTATGTAGAGAACCACATCGTGGGTTAGAGAAAACCCTGGTACACGGCTGACATTTGACGGCTTACCCCTCCTCCTCCTAGACTGTTGTCCCGTCCACTCATGCTTTGAAGCACCGCTTTATCCAATCCCAGCTTCAGACTGGCTCTATCGAACATTTCACGCTCATATGAGTTGCGTGTGATTAGTCGATATACTTTAACAGCTTTATTCTGACCAATCCTGTGGCAGCGAGCCTGAGCCTGTGGAACAGACAAGGGAAAAAAAGAAAGGTGAGCCAACAGGAACATCTACAATGCCTTTTTATTTTGAAGTGTGTGTGTGTGTGTACCTGCAGGTCGTTCTGTGGGTTCCAGTCAGAGTCAAAGATGATACAGGTGTCAGCAGCTGTGAGGTTAATACCGAGACCACCTGCCCGTGTACACAGCAGGAAGACGAATCGATCTGAGTCCGGTTTACTGAAGCGGTCAATTGCTGCTTGACGGAGGTTCCCACGTACACGGCCGTCTATCCGCTCATAGAGGTATCTGAAAAAGGTCAGTTTGACTTAGAAATTACAGATCAATGTACTTTATTGAGCACTTCCACACAGTAGGTGCACAAAAATCATACAATCATACAGCAGCGTTTAAAAGTTTATGAAATCTTATGCTCACCAAGACTGAAAAATATAGTAGAAACAGTAGTATTGTGAAACATTATTACAATATAAAATAACTGTTTTGTATTTTAAAATGTAATTTATTCCTATGATGGCAAAGTTGAATTTTCAGCAGTCTTCAGTGTCACATGATTCTTCAGAAATCATTCTGATGCTGCTCAAGAATAATTTTATTATTATTATCAATGGTGAAAACATTTGTGCTGCTTAATATTTTTTGTGAAATCCGTGATAAAAAAAACGTTAATATACAGAAGATTTACACTGCTATAAATATATGTATCAACACATTCACATGATCCTATATATTTTGAGTGCCATCCAAAATAACTGAAACAACTTGCATATATTTTTTGTCTTTACATAAGGAACAGAATTTGTAAACGGAATATTCCAGGTTCAATACAAGTTAAGCTGTATAGCCATCATCTCTGGCATAATGTTTATCCAATAACAACGTTGCATCAGTATGTCTCAAGCTCACTCGTAAACCTCTTTCCTATCCCTAATCATCATTTCAGTCACTCTTTCTTTCTTTCATTCTTTCCACTCATGTCCTTGATCTCCTCTTCTATTTTTATTAACAGTAACAATCTCCTATTTCCCCCTCTGTAACTTCCTGCTTTCTCTGACCCACTTTGGGCAGAGCTGTGCCTCTGGGACTGAGTGCCTGATGTGTGGTCCCTGGAGTGTCTGTTTCCTGCTGGACCCTAGCTGCATTAACCAATATACAAAACACTGTTCACAAATGGTACACTGTATATACTGTTAGATTGTCAAAGACAAGCTGAGACAAGCATCAATGAGAATTTTTCCTTAGGAAATAAACTAATCCTAGCCACTGCACTGAGCTGTCACGTGATATCATGGTGCTAAGGGGTTCAACAGCAAAGAGCTCTGTATACAGGCCTAGAAAGATAAGGAACACGTGAACTCAACTCAAACTGGGGTAAGCAAACTTTGGCATTGAACTTCTGCCAAAAAAGCAGATTAGGCCACTTGTTAAAACGGCATATATAATCCTGTAGGTATCTAAAACAAATTCAGCAGGGCAGAACATCACAAAATGCAGTTAAAACCCCATGAACCCTGTGTGAACACAACGAGAGCCGCGGCAATGAAATACACCTCTACTTACAGGTACCAAACATGTTTTTGCGCTTTACGTTTATGTAAATTCTTGTTTTTGATTCCCACCTTCTCTGGATGAGGTAGTCTTCCAGGATGTCCAGGCAGCGCACCATCTGAGAGAAGATGAGTACTTTGTGTCCACCGGCCTTCATCTTGGGGAGCAGCTTATCAATGAGAACGAGTTTACCTGCAGACTGAATCATAGCCTGCAGGTGGAAATCTACTGCTGTGGGGCTGTACACCTTGAAGTCCTCCAAGATCTTCTCCTCAGCCCCTGAAAGCAAAAGAGAGAGCGAGAGACTTCTTAGGACCTTGCCTATTGAAGGTGTGTTAGGTTTGACAGCAGTGTGGTTTTATGTGGTAGTACCTTTGATGAGGTAGGGATGGTTGCAGCATTTCCGCAGTTCCATCATGGTGTTGAGCAGGTTTGGGACGTTGGCTTGGCCAGCGCCTTTAGCAAGGAACGAGAAGTTCTTCTCAAGTATAGCGCGGTAGTATTTCTTCTGGATGTTGGTGAGCTCCACTTCGATGATGGTCTCCTCTTTAGGGGCTAACTTCTTCTCCACGTCTTCCTTAAGACGACGCAGCATCATCGGTTTCAGGATGGCCTGGAGTTTCTGGACCTACATGTGCACGCATATACCAATGGAGTTAATATATACAGAACATACATATTAATTCATACACAGTAATATATAAAGTATATACAAATGCAGCACCTGCTCCTCAGTCTTGAGGTCTCCAAATTCCTGCATGAAGAGGTTTTCAGAAGGGAAGCGGGTCGGCTCCAGGAAGTGCAGCAGACTAAAGAGTTCTTCTACCGTGTTTTGTAGGGGAGTGCCCGTCAACAACACCTTATGCTCCTACGGGACAAAAGGTCAACAGATATCAAGTAAAAAATTGAGGGTAAATGACAACTGTCACAAGTTGTAAATAGGTGTAATATTGTCTCATTTGTACCAGACTCATAAGTTTGAAGCCCTCCAGTAGCTTGCAGTTCTTATTTTTGAGCCGATGGGCTTCATCAATGATGACACAGCGCCAGTCTATTGCATTAAGCTCTGGACAGCCTCCCAAAATCATCTCAAATGTTGTAATGACCGCCTGAAACCGGTATGCACCTCTTATCACACGACCCTGTTGGGGGGAAAGAGAGAGAGAGAGAGAGAGAGAGAGCGCAAAAGGGAGCATGGGAGAGATAATAAGTGCCTGTAAACATTTCCACAGTTGTTTTTTATGCTCCCTGAGGTTTTGTGTGGTATACCATTAAAAAATGATTAGGGGTAAATGATATGACCGAACTCGTATATCAGGGTTTGGGTATTTTTATGTTACAGAAACAGTATATATCACGATACAGTTATTTTTGCAGGAAAATTAACAAAACTGCATTATATATTTATATTAACCATGTGGTTGTGTTTTAAATTTTCTACCAGCTGACACATTTCTAACATTTTCATTTACTTTTTTATTTCTAGCAGTACTCTATGGACATTCTCAGAGATACAAATTAAATTTAGTTTGAAAAGGAATACAATAACCATAATTGAGTTGGTGTCTTGCTTTTTCCACCTATCTTTCTCTTTTACAAAACATGATACTAGAAGGTAACCAATTCAAAAGCCTTGAATTACAGTTAAGAGGTCTAGATCGATGTGGAGCTGGCCTTGATGTGTGTGTGTGTGTGTGTGTGTGTGTGTGTGTAAGTTTGTGATCTCACCTGCGCATCTCTAAAATACATCTCATACTGTTGCAGCATCTGTCTGCTGACCACACTGCCATGGTACACTATGACATTGAGGTTCGTCCAGGTTCTGAACTCTCTCTCCCAGTTAGTGATGGTAGAGAGAGGGGCGATGATGAGGAACGGCGTCTTTATCCCTGTGCGATAGATCTCTTCCAGAAACGTGATAGACTGGATGGTCTTTCCCAGACCCATTTCATCCGCCAGAATACAGTTACGCCTGAAAATTTTGACAGTTTTTTTAAAATCACATTTTTGCTTTTTTTAATATTCCCACATATACCAGGCTAACAATACATATTTAATATAACAGGCTAACAAGACTATGTGTCAAATTGATTAGAAAAATTGCATTAAATGAAAATAAACTGAAAAAAGCACAACATTAGATCTTCTTGATAGTGGTCCAGTAGAAATGGTGTGCTATAGCATGCACACACACACACACACACACACACACACACTGCATACAATACAAACAGCAAGCTTAGGCATGTAAAAAAAACAAGGACTAAAAACAGAAAAGGCTGGAAATATCTTTGAGTCAAATTAGGTTTGTAAGTACTGTAGCTGTTGTACAAAAGCATTTTTAAGTCATTTGATTGATTTATCATTGCCATTGATGGTCTAAATGCTGTCCAAAGTCTGAATGGGAGGCTAGACTTCCACAACACAGCTACCCTGGCTATCTGCCATTCAGTTATCTAATCTACACACAAGAAACGCAAGCAAAAGGACATAGATACAAAGTATATAACATAAGAAAAGCCATGAAGACACAAGTCTACATATGAAAAGAACACCGTATGCTGGAGTTCCACGCAGTAGTTTTATTGACATGACATATATGAGGAAAGTTAAAGAAGAAGAAGGATCTGTGTGTCAGGGCTGAGCTTTACTTACCTGTTGTGCCAGTTGAAGAGAAGCCAGTTAACCCCCTCTAGCTGATAATCCCTGAGACAGTTTCCATTACAATACTCTCGCGATTGCTCCCGCTTCTTCCAGTGACTCGCTGGAGGACGCTCCTTAGATAAAGACGGCAAGGAAAATTCAGTTAACAGCATTTTAGCACCAAAAATGACTATCCACCCACGATACACTTTAAGAAGGTGCTATCTGCTTTGGTACACCATTTCACCATGCACATTTAAATAAAGACACTAAAGTTCCCTTAGCCCACTTTATATTGTGGGTGTCACGAGATACTGGTATTGACGATAACCGTGATATTCCAAACATGTTATATCGTTGTCTATAATCTTTAATCTTATCTATAATTAGGGGCGATGACTGTAATATTTAAAATAAATAGTACACATATGATAATGTGATGTAAATTGTCCAGTGCCAGCATCTGGTTGACATTCCAATGTATAGTAGGTGTCGGTATTGCACCTTAATGCTGGTTGCCACCTGTCATAAAACACAAGCAGTCACAGTGAGCAGCTGGTACTGCCGCATAAAAGCATGTCGTCGGATAGGAGTATGACAGACGAGACACTCTACCCGCACTCCAAGAAGGATAGCTTGCCAGTGTGGAAGATTTTTGGACTTGAACATGACTCGTTAATCACCCCAGTCTTCAGGACTTGTTGATCAACAGAGAGCGCAAAAAAGGACAATACCACAAATTTGTTCCCCCACCTCTTCTTCTGTTATCAATAGTCATCTTTATTTATATCCAAGCCACAGCACTAGCCATTATTTTTAAACGAAGGAGACGTGGGCATGTTATCCAAGCATTAATGTCAAGGAAAGCCCCTTATATACCCTCCAATCTGTTTCAAGGTCTTGATTAATTGTGGCATTTCTTTTTTGTTTAGAATCCAGTATTCCTGTGATACTTTTGTCTTTTATGAATTTAATAAAGAACTCTGTCTCGTATTCTGTCCAAACATACCACGCCTTCTTTAAAGAAGGATTGACTTTTATGTATGCCAGGTGACCTGAAAATGCGAAAATATTCCTTTTTTGCATTCCCTAACAAAAGTTTGTTTTATTATATGTATATCCCTCTGGGCTTCCGAAAGTGTACTCATTTAGATAAAAACGTGTACGATAATCTATGTTTATCATTAGAGAGCAGTATTTTTTTCTATTTTTACCCAAAATAAAATGATGTGATTGTGAGCTTAACGCAGCGCTAAACTCTCACATTGTTTCATTGATACTCGATGCCGACAGGCACCCTCATGCAGAAAGTCAACAAGTGAGACTCATAGGAGTAATAAAAGTTTATGACGTTCCAGAAAATCCTTAATATGGACAAAGACATCCAGTGATTGCTGTAGTTGAATAAAATGCAAATAGAGACATTTTGACTAATTAAACATGAAGAGAATTAACATACCATCCATTGTGACAGTATTTTGGTTTATCTGTGTTCTTCAAGCCATCTTGGGTATGTTCATAAGGATAGTGTATATTTATAATTCAATGCCAATTGACAGCCTTTAAGATTGTTTATAATACTATAAAATAATATCATTGCTTTATTTATTTTTTATATTTTTTTTTTCAAGATTTCTAGAGAGTTATAAGAGAAGAGAGTTATAATCAGGCATATATCAAGTTGAGCGCACTTCAAGTACAAATAAATATTTGAATATAACACAATATAATAATGGCATAAGAGAGAGCAAAAGCGAGATGGTCTCACCACTCTGTTGGTGTGTGGTTTTGCTGCCTGCAGCTTTTTGAACTCTTCAATCTTACTCTGGTCCACATCTTCACTCAGCTCCCATGTGCTGTCCTCGTATGGCAATGAGCACCATTTCACCAAGTAATACACCACCGGCTACACATTCATATGAAAAGAAAGCTTTGAGACTTACACCAAATGTCTGCCCAGGTGAACAAACACATATACAATGCACAAAGCAATCGCTACCTCTCCGGTGTCCTTGTCCTCACAGTATGAGACCTCGAGAACTCGGTCCACTTCTACATAGTCAGGATTGAATGGCTCCTCCTCAATCTGAAACACACACACACATTAGTAATTAAACATAAATCCTGTGCATCTCTCCAGTGATTATAATTGTCATATGACTAAATGACATAGCATTTAACCTGCAAATCATCCTACAAAATATTTTTTTTTTAGTGAGGACAGAGTGTTTGCTGAAGTTACAAACAAACACAGACATCCTTACATCAGCAAAGAAGTGTGCTTTCTGCGCCTGTTTGATCTTGAAGCGCTTGATTTTCTGCTGGATCCTCTTGTCTTTCTCTAACTGCTGCTCCGTCGCCCACTCACAGTGAAGATATGAACTAGAACACACGCACGTTTACATAATTACTGAATGATCCTTGCACACACGCTAAATTATGCGTGCTCAACACATGACTGCACTGCTCTTGGCTATTAGCAATATGAAAAACATAATCTTTTACAGCTTGAAAGCTAACAGAGAGAACTGGAAAAGCTGACAAAAGCAGGGCATAATTAACTTACTAGTTTTTGTATTTGACATAATACTCTTCAATTTCTACCATCACTCCAGGAGAAACCTGTTGAATGAAGAAGAAAAGTAATATTACACACACACAATGTCTGAAATCACATTCAAAATGTGTCTATGTCTGTGTAAATCATATATACCCTATTTACACCACGTATTAATATCGACCTCAAGTGATCCTACGAAAAGTGGTCAGAGCTCATTTAGAGGTAGTTGAAAAGGAATGTGATTACATTGCAGCTGTCCTCATAAAATCTGTAGAAGTCCAATCCATATGCAGACTTCACAGAACATGTTTCAACTTGCTTGGGATAAAAGCATTTGCTAAATGAATGAATGGATCATGCGAAGCACAAAGATTAAAATTTAATACAGATACTCAACTAATGACCTGTTTACACCTGGTATTAAGTTGCGTTTTGGTCATCGGATCACAAATAGATGAAGGGGACACCATACCCTTTTATATCTGGCGTTTTAAACCGTCTCTTGTCCACTTCTGTCCTGATTTTTTCGAGGGGAGGGTCTATGGGCGAGTAAATAGTGGTCGACCTGCTGATGTCGATATATTAGAGCAGGATGGCCGATGGCCGATGTAAAGCCAATAAATTATATACTTTATATTTATTGAAATTAATATTTAATAAATGTGAAAATTAATTGAAAAAAAAATTGACACAGCTTTTTCAAACTCTGTGAGTGTGTGTTAGAATAGAAATCAAGAATGGTAAGAGAAAATTGTGCTTGGAATGTTTTTCGTCTTAAAACCAAATTTGGGTCTCCAGCCGACGAAGTTTAATCCCGTCTGGATAGCGTGCTTCCCATTATGTTTACGCACTAAGTCAGTAGGCGGAGATTAGGGAGTCTTTTGAGGCTGTTTGTACGCATTCGACCACATGACCCTTTAAACTATGAAAACTGGACGAATGCGTTTTTCGACTACCTCTACCTTTCGACTACCTCTGGAAATGGTCAAAAGTGGACTAGCTCAAAACATTTTGGACCCCGTTCACACCTGTATTTTGCATCATCCTCTTATGATCCGATCGACCAAAATGTGTAAACGGGGCCTAAAATAACTATGAGGATTCTGCTTGAAATGCCAAGTCTGAGGAACAGTTAAAATTCCAGCATATTTCAGAACAACAATGCACTGAAATGCCTTAATTTTTATCAACATGGTGCGTGGTGTACTCATGAAATGACCCTTGACAAAATATGATCAGAACTGCTCACAGGAGGTGCATTTGGGGCACATTACCATCATTGTAATACCAGTTTTAAAGATGCGAAAGAAAAACACGCATTGAATAAAAGAGATAGAGGATTGTGGAACTCTTACCTCTTTTTTCACTACACGAGATGCCATGATTTTATCAACCACAGCAGCATCTTCCTCAGTTGGGTTCTCCTATGAACATAAAGAGTCATGAAGTTCATCATGAAGTGTCTTTATACATATATTCAAAACACACAACTTATCCTTATCCCTCTCTCTCTCTCTCTCTCTCTCTCTCTCACACACACACACACACACACACACGAAAGGATGAACAGGCTTTACACCTGCTAAACATATATTATTATGTTCACAATCAGAGAACTGCTTGAGAATGCTGGGATACATCATGAGAAACGAGTCTCTGCTAACGGCGGTGTTCTCACCACAAAGAGTTGCACTGCAGGCTGTTTTTGAGCGTTGGGATTGCCTTTCTTGGCTTTGACGATGACCTTCATTTCTTCATCAGACAGTCGAGCCTCACAATCATCTTCATACTTCTTCCTCTTAATCTTCCGGTTCGAACGGCGCTTCTGTAAACACACACACACACACACACAAGTGAGTGTGGTTTCAAATGTATATTTGGATTATTTTCTCAATGATCAGTGATGTTTGGGGTCAGTGATATTTCTGTTTTTGAACTAAGTCTCTTATGCTCATCAAGGGATTCTACTTTGTCATGTTATTTGTATTATTCAACTAAACTGTCCAAATAAATTAAACTTTAATAAATAAATAAATATTATTAAGAATTATAATCAAAAGAGATTCTGAGACATTTGTGGGTAAGGGTGCCCCTCGTTTAATATTTTACATTTTGTGCTATAATAACTCAATTAGGAAATGTTTTTTTTTCTTTCTTTGATTACATAACACATTGGCTGATGCATCATCAGACAGACATCATCTAAACATGTGACTGTTTAAAGGTAAATTCACATTGTTCTTAAGGGAGACATTTTCCCTCAAGTACCCTATTATGAAAAAAAAAATGATGTCATTAGGGTTGAATTTACACCCGGAGGCTTCTTGCGGTTTTAAATATATCATTTTGGGTGAACAAAAAGTGCGCATGCACGCATTTTGCCCTTTAATAAATTAGTAGAGATAGAGAGAGAGAGAGAGAGAGAGAGAGAGAGAGAGAGAGAGAGAGAGAGAGAGAGAGAGAGAGAGAGAGAGTCTGACCTCCCAAATATAACATGACCTAAATATGTATGAGTTAAAGTAAATGGATAGGATGAGAATATCTCAGGATGACCAAATAAAGAGCCACCCGCTCTGCCACAAGACCCCAGTGTTTCCCAAAATGCACATGACACAACTGAGTTATCAAAAGCACACTGCTTTAATTAACACAGGGAGTATGTAAAGAGAAGGGTGGTATATCATGGATGGGGAGAATGAGAGGTTAGACATTTCAGAAGAAAGATAAGTAAATCATTTGAGGGTACAGCAGTCATCATAGTCTCTCTCGCTCTTGTACTGAACATACTGTACATATGCTGCACCACTGCATTATACAGTTTAAAGGAACTCCAGCAACAATATGCATGTTTTGTGCTACTGTTCCAGAAATGATCCCTTACAAATACTTTTATTGTTAGATGTTTATATAAGCATAAAGGAGTCATCAATTGTATCAAGAATAGATCAAACCCAGAGCTCACCGAATCGTCATCTTTAGAGGATCGTCGAGTTGGTCTGTCATCATCAGACAGCTCATCTGAGGAATCTGTCTTCTTTCGCTTCTTCTTCCCGAACTTTATAACGATTTTCCTGTAAAGAGGAGAACACATAAAGAGACTTGTTTTAACACTTGTTTGTGTTTACCCACTGGCATTTAGCAGAAATGGAAACACACACAAAATGGCTGCTTTGTTGACCAATCCATCATGGATTGACCAGTCCAAAAAAGATTTGATGCACTTAGATACTAGTTAATATTATATGATATTCCTTCACAAAGTGGTTAGCGAAGGTCACTTTAAGGAAGCTATTTTGGCATTTGTAATCAGATGATTATGGATGGCAATGCCTCTGCATTTATTCTGAAACCTGAGGTAATCTACAGTATGTTTCCAAGAGGCTGTAAAACTGTAAAGTCACTGTTTAATATGCACACACATAAAGACTGGCAGCATAAACACTCTCTCCCAGTGCAGTTATTGTTTATACCAAAGCTTTTGGTATAAAGCTTTAATAAAATAAATTAAAACTTGTCAACAAACTGAACTGAGTTTATGTACTATACAACGGAAAAAGAATAAAGCTATAAATATTACAAATAGAAATGCCAAAAGAACATCAGATAACTAAAACTTAAAATAAAAAGAAACCAGAAAATATAAAAATAAAAGCTAATATAAGTAATGCGTTACAATATTGAGTTACTATGTCAAAAAGTAACTAATTGGAAGGTGTCTTCTAGGCAGATGGTCTCCTGCTCTCAAAATGTGTAACCTCTGAATGCAAATTTCCATTGTTATCACATGTTAGCGCATCTCTTCTCTTTATTTCAGAGCATTTAATGTTTTGTATTGATTATGTAATTGGCATTATACTGTACATTTACCTGAGATAATAAATTGTAAACATTTGATATTATTCTAATCGACTAGACTACGATATTATTTTCAGTAAAGAGTAAAATAGAATAGTCAAACATTCGCTCACATTTAATGATGCACAGATATCATTAAAAACCTTTTCATTTATGGATTCAGATGAAATAACAAAAGCGAAAATGTATTTTATTTAATCATAATACTTTACTACGCGGAAAGACAGTAACACGCAGAGACCTTCACCCGCTGAGCAAATGGCACCATTGAATAGATTGAGCTGGGCCTTAAAAGCTTGATCTCTGGGGAAAAAAAAGTATTATATTAATGTAATGTTAGTATATTATCTTAATACTAAGAGTTTTTGCAGCCTTTTCTGTCATAGAGACTTTGGTGATGATATTACGAAATTCAGTCCAACTAATTTAACAATTTAGTGTTTAGCAATGTTGTTGATCTGTGTTGTACTACTTTCATGTTATCACTGTGAAGCTGCTTTGATACAATCTGTATCGTGAAAAGCGCTATATAAATAAATGTGACTTGACTTGACTTGACTAATTGTTTTACCTGGTGTTGAACGCGAACTGAAATCAAGATTCTGTTGTTTAGCTTGAGGCAGGGTGCAGGTTTCATTCGCCTCTCTCTCTCTCAAATATTATTAACAAATATTATTATTATAAGCCAACATTCTACTGTAATAATAATAATAATAATTATTATTATTATTATTATTATAACAGAAGTACATAAGAAGTACATTCTACTGTGCAATTGTAATTTATTTATTTCATAATATCTTTAAGTTAGACTGAACTTTTCTTTTGGCAGGTTGTAATGAAGACCTTTGAGTTTCTGAGCATATATTATTATTATTATTATTATTATTATAATTAAATGTTTTAATTGAACAAGTACACTACTGTGCAATAGCTCTGTTATAATTTCTTCAAGTTACACCAAATGTTTACCTTGAAGGATTGTTGTGAAGATCTTTGTGTTTCTGTGTCTATATGATATAGTTTAATCAAATGTAATGGTGAAATGCTTGTGAAGTGAACTTAGAACAGCTCTGCAGATCCTCTTAGTGAGAGTACAGACGCTGAAAGCACCATGGGCGTCACACTTGCTTCATTATAAGTGTAGTAGAAGAAATTGTGGCCCTCATTCACACAGCCATGAAGAACAGACTTCAGTAGCTTAATCAATAGCTAATCTTATTGAGCTTTAATATTCACAGATACTAGTCCATATCGAGATTTGATTAATTTCACAGCCCTACTTTTATTCATTCAAAAATTCCGCTACATTCCGCTTTATACATTAATTTCAGCTTGTGACTGGATTCCATCCATGTATTCGGCATCATGGAAATCACAATATTTGCCATGTTGAAGAGACTTAGTTGCGTGGGTTATTTATTGTTGCGTTATAAGGTTATAATCATTAGTAAGAAGAAGGTTATGCAGTTAATAGCGGTCTCCTCTCAACAATCGAAATAGTGCTTTGTGGTCATTGAACAGACCGTTTCAGCTATGGCAGAATTTGAAAAAAATACAAAAAATACACAACACACAAGAAATTGCAACCAGTATTCTGTCACTATTGCACTGCACAGAATTCAAATTCTTATGCTAGACACTAAAAAGGCAACACATTTGCAATCTCTCCTCAGTGCAGGGCACACAGCCCTGATAAACAGGAAATGATTCTCAGGACGTAAGCTGTGTGCATCATTTGCTCTTTCACTCCTGTTCTCATTCTGGGTCCTCCTCTCTGGATGATGTTACACTTCACTAGTCTCTGGGACAACGTGACTTCCTGGTTGCCTAGCGACCTGATCAGAGTGAAGCTCGCGGCGTGGGTGGAAGCAGTAATGCTGTATCCTGTGAGTGACACACAAGCTCCACTCAGCAGCTGTGAAATGAGACTGAGCGTTGGTCTTTACGACACTCGGCTCTTCTATGTGTATGGAAAGAGCATGTGAAATCATGAGGTAAGAAGGTTTAACAACCAAAACACCTTTCTTGTGCTGTCCTTTGTTGAGGGACTCACAAATACACATGCACACACAGGGTCCAAAATCAACCACAAACTTTCTGCCTTTTTATATAAAAAAACCATGACAGAAAAAGGATAGATAGATTTTCCATAAAACAAAGCAATTATTTTGCCGTTTTTGTCTTCTGTACTTATGCTGTATCACGTACTATCCTTATAAAAATGTTGACCCCCCCGCTAAAACCAAAAACCCTGTTTCTCCCAGTTAACATGGCAACACACAACCGCCATTATCAGAAATCTTTACTTTGATAAAAACAGGGTTTTCATGTAAATGAGGCCAAACCGCAGGGAAATATCTGTATCAGGCCCTTGCACACCGAGTCCGAAATTCACGTCCGAAATTTTTGCGTGTTAAAAAAATAAATACGACCTCACGGTGTGTCAATCATGCTTGCACACTGCTTCTAAAACTTTTGTCCATCATGTTTTTAAAAAAAATCGGATCGGGTTTGATTTGTGTTTTCACATGCCGTAGCAAGCAGTTTGAATGGTGTTTTGACAATTCAGAGCCACCAAATCACAAAATATGAAAAAACACATACGAAAATTTCGGACTCATTCTTACAGTGCTTTCTTATCATTCTTACATTTACACCACATATTGTGTGTTATAATTCCTGAAAAAGACACCAGACAACAGGCCACTAAGGTCAATGGTCAACATTTCATTAACTCTGTTGAACAGAAAATAAAAAAAGAAAAGTTTTTCATAAAAATTGTTTATTTTGCACTTCCTGCTAATTTGACTAAACTATTTATTCAATGATTTGATTGATCGTTTCACATTAATACATCTCTGCCATCTTTCTCTTAAAGGAACTTAAATTTAAATCACCTTTTATTTTAATGCCTGTTCTTTGTCACTTTACAAGCACTCTGAAAACATCCGTGTTAAAAAAAACATCTACACAAATACACACACAAGCACACACATACCGGTACACACATACACACACACAAAGATGGTGAAAGGTAAATAAAATACATTTTTATTGACTGTAGTTGCCACTGCATGTTTGACAACAAGGTGGTTGGATAAGTCATAAAGAACATGGAGATTTGTGTGTTTCTCTCTTGTTTCTTATGATGCATCAGTTTACAAGATCTATATGAATCAGATGCAAACGCATCTACATCCATACACACCTGCACGACGGACGAGAGCGGAAGGTCTTTGGCACCAAACACAGAAGGCTGCATTAATATTTCAGGGTTGTAACCTAGGCTACATGTACGCACACACTTATTCTCCTACCAACACATGGTTGCACAAACATACCCATAAAAGGATATTAAAGAGAGCACTGCACTCTTACTTCTTTCTTTCAATATATTAATAATGTAAACATCCAGTATCTGTTCATCTCCATCACACGCTCAGCATGTTACGAAACAACTAGTCTTACGTCACAATTGATTTGCAATGAATCACAGTACTATAACTGCATTAAAACTGCACTGAATGTGTGAGAGAGAATTTCAGCGAGACAGGGAAAGAGTAAATTTACGGTATCAGTTTCAATCTGTATCGCATGGTTCACTTCACTTTTGTCCAATACTGCATCGCCAACTCCACTTAGAAAAGTGAGTTTGAAAAGCTATTAACAACCTACTTCTTCCTTCATTGAACCAATGAACACATATATAGGGTACATACTGGGTTATATGGCCAAAAATATTATCATGTTAACATATTTCAGTCGATATCGATAATTATCATGATAAAATGTCAAATCTTTATTTCTTTCAAGTTCAGAGGCAGATTTTTTTTTCTCCTGAGTGAAAGTTTTAGAAACCAGACCATTAATTGTGGTTTTAACATCGGAACATGACAAACACTTGCCAAACACTTGAACATCTCACAAATCTGAGGTAGGACTGCGACGTGCGCACACAGGACAGGAGCAGCGCCCAACACGTAGGTGTGATAAATATCACTAATCTTAGGAGCATCTCAGCTCAACACCTAGGTATGATGAATATCACTAAGCCAAGGCGAAGCCAAGCGAAATGAATCGCAAGCCGAGTCTGCTGGCAGTTTCGGGGCCAGCTGGAGCAGTAGGAAGCATCTTCAGGCTTACACACACTGTGCCAGGGGCCAGAGAACCACAGACGTACCCGAGGTGGGGCAGCGAGGTGCAGGACAGGGACCTGCGACAGACCGCTCCATTGGAGGGATAACCTCGCAACCCTTCACCACTCCTCCATCAAGGGTAGTGAGGGGGATAAGCTATCCAGGCAGTTTCTGGCAGAGAAAGGTGCCATCCACAGCCTGGTAAGCTCTCCATGCACTTCGAAAAAGAAAGGCACTGAGATACCAATCCTCCAACCGAGACCGAAAAGGACACGGTGAAGGGTTCCACTCGAGCCTGGGAGACTCGGTGGCCCGTTTCAGCATAGCTGACATTTCTGGATCTGGCTCGGGCAATATTAAACTCCAAGAGGGAAAAAACACAGCGGAGTAGTCATCTCCAGAGGCCAGCTCACCCTCCGATGCTGCTATCGACATCTTATCCTGGGGAACCCAAATTGAAACGGTTGATTGGTCCATTACAGAGGGACCAGCACGTTCAACAGGAATTCCATCGGCTGCAGTGTAATGGAGGAATGAGGAGCCCACAGGGAATGGTTACTGGGCGAAACCTCCATCACCATACTCCGTTCACCCATCCCACACGGCACCCGGGGGTGGGTCATGGTAATGGGGACTGGCGCTTCGCTACAACCTCAAAACTTGAGGTGGAACAATTTTCAATGGCCATGCCCCAAATTACATACTTTGGACTTGCGGTCTTGTGCCCTTCATTTATACGTTCAAGAAGCCAATGAGACTGTAGGGTGTCCAATTTTCATTTTATGATTCAGAAGAGTTTTTTTTAACAGACAATTTTTTTTTACCCACTGCATTCTCAATGAAGCCTTTTGTGACGTCTGAACTGAAGTGTTCTCGGCACAACTTTTTTTTTTTTTCAAGCAAGTCGTTTCAAGAAATAGTGCGAATAAATGAAACAGTGATACTGCTGCTGCTAACTATTTAAATCTAGCAGGTTTGGTGTCTCGTGATGCAAATCCAATGACGCTGGTAGTGATGATTCTCTCTGACCAATCAGTGATCTGCAGTGTTTACATGCCACATTTTAGTATCTGAATTTTGTTGTATTTATCTGTGCTATTTATTTGTTCTTATTTTATTAATAATTTCTTGTCTTTACTAAAGTTTGGAATTTATATTATTTAGTCCAGTTGTTTTTGCTGTGGTAACTTTATTGTTTTTTAGACTGCTGATTTCAATTCATGGAAATCAGCTGCAACAAACAGTCTGCCATAATTATGTTTGAAATAATGTTTGATTAAATGTTTCTACCTTAATGAAATTGAAACCAGGAATTCAAATAATACCCAACACTAATTAATTATGTTTTAATATAATATATTAATATGTTTATAATAAACATTAACAGCTTGGTATGTGAGAATACTTTACTAGAAGCTTGCAATGCAGATTTATTTATTGATTTTTTTTTTTTAATTATTTACATTTTATTATCTTTAATGTAAAAAGGTCAATGATATGTATAATTGGTTCTAATCTTTTTTCCCAGATTAATTATTTGTATTTAATATTTTTCTTGCTAAGGTTTTCCTGTCATAAAAAATGCAGGTCATCACACTGAACATTTATTGTTAGAGAGATTTAGAATACTTTTTTTTAGAAAAATGTGTTTGTTTGTCCTTTTTAAAAAACCCTGACATAACAATTTCCTGCACATTGTTGTAACTTGAAAAATTCCTAATTCCATATAGTCAAGACACTACTACCTACAACATAACACTCAACCCTTAATAAATGCCACTCACTTAGAGCAGAGCGGCAACTACTTGACACATTAGCCTATCAGCAGAATAATGCTAGATTACAACATCCTGTTCACACTTGCGCTGCAAAACAAGCTTAATAAAAGCTTGCCATACCAGACAGGTAACTTTGAGTACTGAACAACAGGTAGAAGATGACCACTTAGTCTATTAGCAATTCAAAATGAAAAACTGCCCCTCTCATTTTGGAGTATCTGCAAACTGGCAATAAACATCTGCTTCCCCCTGTCAGGTGTGGTAAATAATGTAATCTGTACAACAGAGGTGACTGAGCCAAGCAACAGTGTTAAACAAGCAAAGAAATTACCGAAAGAGGGGTTGAGTTTAAACATACACATGTCCGGTTTGTCTTGCCTTTACTGCTGAAGTATTTGGGTCAGTCAGACTGCTAATCCATTAAGCACGATGAACAAGTCATGGAAGAAATTCAACATACTACTTTTACAAGCACAGCAGGAATGTTAAACACTTTCATGCTAGCTTTGTAATCTCAGCAATGGACCATAATAGAGCATGTGGCCTTCCTAAGAACAAAGCAGCATCTAGACTGAACCTTAGAGCTGGAAAAGCCAAACAATATAGTGGAACATAGTTTGCAGAGACCAAGAAATCTCATGTCACGTTCTTCCATTCAGTCCACCATTAATGCAGATCAGATGACATCATGATGTCATAAAGCACTGCATATTTGGTTCAGACTTTTGATCTATTCATACTCTCCAGAAGAGGCTGTCTGTGAGAGCACTGCTGTTATGTGTAAGGTAACATTTTTAAAGGAATCATTAACCAAAACAAAAATGGGACTGTATGTTTAGCACGTTTGTTCCCTTGCCATGTTTGTGGGTTATAAAACAAGCGACAGATTTTCCATGAAACCCTCAAATTAGCGCTTTTCAAACTGGGTCCTGAGGACCCCTTAGGTGGCTTCAAAGTGGTACAAGGTGATGTGTTTAAGACCAAACAAATTTGACCACTATTTATTCAGAAAATAATTCATAATTGTTTTGAATGAATATTTTTCAGATAAAAAATACATCCATTTATTGAGGCTTTGGTACAATTACAACATAAATGCCAAATAGGCATCCTTTGCATCATATTGGGGGTCTTTGGCATTAACAATTAGGCTAAAATAGTCCTGCCTCAGATTACCGATCTATTAGAAACTGGTTCTGCATTCAGAATCCATCCCTACTGATCTGTTTTTTCATACTAGTGAACAAATTCATAAAATATTATTAAAAAAATGGCCCCTATATTAGTCTTTAATAATCAAATTTCCAACATTTCTCGGAAGAACTTTTAGGGCAGAATTTCTCATTTCTCATACAGTTTGGGATTATTAAAAGGGGTCTTTGGTTCAAAAAGGTTTGCTAGAAGGTTCTGTAACAGGTAAGATATAAAATGTGTAAAAAACACATGCATGGAGAGTGCACCTTCTAGGTCCAAAGACTTCATAAAAGCTAAAGGCAGAATCATCAGCATGATATTAAAAGAAAATGTATCTGTAAACATCTAATGGAACGTTAGCATTTTTGTTTGACTTAATATTTTCTTGAACTTACAAAGTTACAATGTTACAGAGGATTTTGCTGCGCTTGCCATCTTTGCAAAGACGATCCTGATCCTGATTTGTAATGCGTACCGAACCGAAAGCCTCATTCCAAGCAGTTCAATACGAATACGTGTATCGTTACCCCTATTTAAAATATGGTACAGCCTCTCATGGCTTGCAAGGGTCGGTGCCAAGTACACCCACTTCTCTTTTGCTCTTTTCATGATTGGATGGCTATACGATCAGAGAAAACAGAAGAAGTAACCAGGTAAGCATGAACGGAGTTTCCACATGCATCACAGTCATTTCGATGTGTGTGGAATGTTTAATAAGGACTCAGTATACTTGGTTGAATATCTCTGAAATTTGCAGCGAATAACCCTCCGCGTGCCAGTGTTGGCACATGCGCAATAGGTTGCCGACCCCTGCCTTGATGCTTAATTAAACCGCTATTTCAAGCTAACAGCATTTAACATGACATTCAATGCTACTCACGCTCTGATACAGCGCTGCATCTTATACCTTAACTTGGTTAAGGATAAGGTGGATCTTAACTTGCACTAACTAGCTGCATGGCTAACAACATGCAGGTGAAGTTACAGAGATGTTCTTGGATGAATTGAAGAAGTCATCACAAATTATGACAGTATTATGACATCTGTATGACACTTCCCCTTGCGCTCCCAGACAAAAAAAAAAAAAAATGAATGAAATGTCATTCATCCTTTAGATTGGGAAGAATGTCACAGTGGTCTTACCCAATTTTAGCCTTTTGCTTGGGCTTGGATGACGCCACAATCCGGGCCTTCTTGGAACTCTTATTCTTGCCTCTGGACTTGGAAGAACCTGCCCTGTGACTGCGGTGCTGAGACGATGAAGACGGAAAGCATTCGGGACTCATGACGCGTGGAATATTTTTCTCTCCCCTCTCTCGTGCTTTGGCGATGGCCTCCGAGATTATTCGATTGGCCTTCTGTTGTTTATCGTCCGAAAGAGATGAATCCATCTGCTGCTGCGGCTGCTGCTGCTGTTGCTGATGTCGCTTCGGCACCCTCTTCTCAGACACGGATACGTACGAGGATGACGAAGAGGAAGAAGAGGAACTGTTTTTCACTGGAGGGCTGAGTACCCGAGGCTGGCTGCTGGGACCATTAGTGTTCTTAGGAGGCTGTGAGAAAAGAGAGAAAAAAAAGATGTTACCATCCAACCATGATATTAATGTTCTCCATAGGACTAGCTTCATCTAGAATTGTTGTGTAGGCAGTGCTTTACAGGAAGCCAATAGATAAGTTTCTATTTCAGGATTCTGTAATTCCATATGCTAAACCCATGATGAACAATACACTATTTAAGATACCATGACGACATGTAGACTAGTCTGCCGGTCAATTTGAGAGTGCTATACAACATGAAACAGAACGATGAGCTGCATGAACAGCTATAACATTACTCCTCTAGTCATGACCTAGAAAACTTGGACTCAAGTGGATGTAAATACTTTAATAGGTTTCTTATTAAGGGGGACAAAGTCAGAACAGTGAAACAGCTACTCTGCACGTAAGACTAAAGGTTCTGTAAGTGATTTAAGATGTTTCACTAACTTTCACCATTATGTTAACTTCAAGCACACAACCTCTCTCCAAAACCTAGACCTCCAAAGAGATCCAAGCAACCTAGAATGTGAAAAAATGTATTTTATAAATTAAAATGAAAATAATTTATAATAAAATTAATGACCAACCAGCCAAATGCAGGTAGTTTTGCAGGTAGTTTTACATAATATGTACAGTGAAGGCAAAGCTCTACAGGTACAGTACCTTTTGATAATGTCTGATTTAAAGAAATTGGGCTCAAAACAAAAAATATAATAACAGCGTCAATGAAAAGTTAACTGAGCCGCAATGTAATGAAAGTAGAGACAAATACATTTTTTTTCTCGAATTGTGACATATGGCAGGGACTTGATTCTATTCAGTTGTTGATTGAATGGAGGCAGATCTGCATGTGAGCTTGCAGTCGACTAAAATAAAGGGCTGGGGTTTAAGCAGGCTAAATGATGAAAGAAGTCCAGCATATGTCAGAGAGAAGTCTGTATTTTCACTGGAAGATCCAGTTATGATGTTTTGATTAAAAATTATGGGCTCAAAAAAAAAAAGAAGGAAAAAAAACCCTGAAATGTATGCATTTTGTTCAAAGTAAGATTAATAACATGAATTTGGAAGATAGGGGGATTTCCATTTCATGCTGATTTTAATTAAATTAAAAGAAACCAGGGATTGTGATAGTTCAAAAAAACAAAGAAAATATGTTTTTTTCTGCACATTTTATATACGCCTATATCAGGAATGGGCAACTTCAGTCCTGAAGGGCTACTGTCCTACAGAGGCTGTTTCTCAATACCAAGTGCACAAGTTCGGACTTGCGTCCTTGGTAGTTCGGACTTGTTAAGTTCGACTCAGGAGAACGAACTCCCGAGGAAGAGAGTCCGGTTATTCTGCAATTGGAACAGCGCGTTATTGATCGCGTCACTCCGGATGCTCTGACTACTCCGGTTATCCCTTTATGTATATTTTAGGCAACAATAAAACGAAATATGCTATAAAACACCACTCTGCGTCTTTTCATAAAAATAAATAAATAAAGCCTCAGCCAAAACGAATTTTTTGCCATGGAACAAACTATAAAAAAAAACAAATTATACGTCAAGTTTATCCACTAGACTAGAGACATAAGCGCCAGCGGTAAACGTCGGAAGCACTAGCCGAGGAAAAGCTGTTCCAGTCGGGGTTGATGAGCAATAAGCACCCAGTGAACGCTTGGATGTCACAACTCCGAAAACGTCAGATACATTTTTCAAACTTTATAAATAAACCACAGATTTGAGATTTAAACAACCACATTCTTGCCTGAAACAGTCTTAAAAATACATTTCATGACAAAATAACAGTAGTATTTTGATATTACGCGGGTTTTGTCCTTTGCTATGACACTTGCTGGTTGGTGCGAGATGCATTCTGGGATACCTGGCTGTCTCAAGTCCACACAAGTCATCTCTCAATGCATCCTCGGTAAGCGGGGCGGATCAAGAACACATCCGGGGATCTGAACTGGACTTGGCTAGAAATGAACTTTGAATTTGAATAGTATTTGGGCAGTGAATGATGACGTTTCACAAGTCCACAAGAACACAAGAATGCATATTGAGAAACGGCCAGAGTTTAGCTTCAACCCTAATCAAACACACCTGAACAAGCTAATCAAGGTCTTCGGGATAACTAGAAAGTTACGGGGAGGTGATTTTTTCAGGGTTGGAGCTAAACTCTGTAGGACAGTGGCCCTCCAGGACCGAAGTTGCCAATCCCTGGCCTATATATTTGAACTGGGAATTTCACCAGCCTTTGTGCCTGGAGGGCAAAACATTTAATTGGATACCTTGTTGACAGGCAAATAACATTTCTGAATGGCTGGTTTACTGATTGGCTAAAACATGTCTCGCTCCCCTGGTTCTATTTTGCAGTTACAGTGTCTAGGGCTGTTACTGAGACAGGTGTGATTTCTCACGACACCTTTTACAGTGAGGCCTGTCAGGTAGTAGAGGCACTTCATGTGCTTACAGCTCAAATACCATTTAAGAGTTTGGGGTCTTTCTTTACCCAGCTCAATACAGGTTGAGAATTTAATAAGCACACTAGGTATTTCATGACCTTGCCAGTAGACTAAACATAAGAGGAAGTCCAAGATAAAAATCCTTGGAGATCCTTTCTCAATCTGATTGTAGCTGAAGCAGTGCAGCATGGTAAGCCTGAGTCCACCCACACATACTGGATGACAACATGGGAAATCCTCCAACTTTGAACTGCTGCATCATCAATGTTCTTAAAGCTTGGGTTTCATAATATCCAGTGCTATCCACTCACGTGGCCAACCAGCTATAGCCTAGAGGACGATAAAGGAAAGGTTCGGACAACTGCACAGGCAAACGCAGAACACCACGGAGGGCAGGCTGCACACTCATGCACGCATTTATAACTATATCACCAGTTTAAGCATTTAAACATGATAGATCATTTTTGTAAACATATGGAATAGAGGTGTTCAGTCACAGTTCATCAGAATGGCATCACCCACTAATCAAAGGTCAAGAATTGAAATCATCAACCTGAGAGCCAGTTTTTTCACATTATCCACCCTCACCCCACGAAATAAAAAGACAGACATGTATAATTCACCGCACGGTCATATAACAGGCCGAGACATGACAACTTTTATTATTCATGCCCATTTCGCTGACTCCAATTCCTAAAATTCTCACACTTATTCTCACCAGGAAAGCAGGTAAAGTGAGTTTGAACCCCATAAAGAAGGAGAACGAGATCTTATCTTTTACTTTATTGGGTTTTATTTTGCACACTTGCTCTTTATAAACATGACACATGTCCAAAGCAATGTTCCTGTCATGCCAATAAAGCTTTGTTGACTCAAAAAACAACAAAAAGAGACCGCAAATAAAATCGGATCACCCGCCTGTGCTTTCCTGATGGCTAAATAAAATGGAATTATCTGGAAAGAGTGAAACAAAAGAAAAGAGTGGGGGAGGGTTATAAACACTAACTCATTCGGTGGCTAAACATGAGCCAGAGAGCAGTGAGACTGAGCTCTCCTGAAATATTCACACTAATCCATTTGAGGCATGAAGGGGTAAATCAACAGGAATGGAGACAAGGAGAAAAGCTATAGGGGAAAGGAGGGAGGGCGTATATGAGAAAATGAGTAATAGAGAGAATATGACGTGAGCGAGCAAGAGAGAGAGAGAGCGAGCGAGGGGAAAATGCAGCAAGCCATGAGCACTGCAGCTATGTTACACATCTATAAATAACTGAAATTACAGGCTGCCAGCGCTGCAGCAATTTCAATCTCTCTCCTCGCTCAGGTCATCAACGTCACCGCTTATAATGAAACTATACTGGAACAGAAACGTGCATAAGGCACTGCCGCTCAAAGCCTGATGCGCACATGTGGCACATCCCACGGACCAAAAACGAAACAGGAAGAAAAGTAGACAAGGCACCAAAAGCTAGCTAACATAGCATTCCCTGTTAGCATGCAAGCTAGAAAATAAGAAATGGAGAGAAGCAGTTAGCACAAGATGGCGGCAATTGTGTAGCCTGCCGCATGAGCCTGTAGCTGTTCAGTTCCTGCTGGCCCCCTCCCCCACCTCCACCCTTTCCTCCCCCTCCTCCTCCTCCTCCCTCCCCCACCCCATACACAAACACATGCTCGCTCTCTCACTCACTCACTCACTCACCCGTCCTCTCGGTCTCTTCACCGTAGACATGTTTTTTCTTTTCTTCTTTCCCCCCTCTTCCCTCACTCCAACCGCCAACAAAAGCCTTGCCCTTTCGCCGTTTTCTCTCTCTCTCTCTCTCTCTCGCTCTCCCTCTCTCTCTTTTGCACACTCCCTCCTCCCTTCTCTCTCTCTCGCTCACTTTCGCTCTCTCCCTTCCTCCCCCGGCAGGTCCGTGGCTGAAGAAGCCCTGTTCACCACCTCCTCCTCCCCTGGCCGGGCTGCATGGAGCCGCGCTTCACGGAAAACGAGGGAATGAGGAAGAGATTGATGAAGCAGCCACGCTGGTCCTGGATTCTCTCATTCTGCTGTGCTCAGTCTATTCTTTTCCCTCCCTCTCTTGCTCTCTCTTTCTCATCGATTCCCTCCAACCGTCCGTCCGAGAACAACTGCACTCGATCTCGCCCGGCCGTCGTTTTCTCGTCCACTCTCTTGCGTTCACACACACGCATAGACCAACAAGACTTCTCGTTCCTCTTTCTCCTTTCACATACCAGACGAAGGTAGGATTGCTAACACAAAAGGTTTTTTGTACTGGCTCAGTTGGACGCTTCGTAGCTTGTTTTCCTTATTTCCACTTGTTTTCTTTCCTTCCTTTTCCCTTGTTCCCCTCCCCTCTCTCAGGCTGGGGTGTGTGCGGCGAGCAGGAGACGCAGACGCAGCGGCGAGAAATGAAAGCACAAAGCAGCAAAACGCATCAGCATGAATATTAGAGATGTCGTTAAAATCCGGACTCGTTTTTCTCTCTCTCTCTCTCTCCCTTGCTCGCTCACTCTCTCTCTCACCCTCTTTAGCTCATTGTGAAACAGGAGGTCCAGCAGAGGGTGCTAGCTGTTATTACATTAACTTTCACAACTTAACCCTAAAAATACTGATTTTTTTTCTTGCTGAATCCAACCAGGCATAAAAAAAAAAAATTAACAACAACAAGTGTTCAAGAAAATGAATACACCTACTACACATACATTCAACAGATAATTTGCATTAAAACATCTTTGTTTTTTATCCAAACAAGTAAAATAAAATGACAATTACAATTTTAAATGCATCATAATCATGTCAGCACTACAATCATCAGATTTACACACACAGGCAGGTGGCATGAGTTCATGTGCAGCTGGATCGACTAACAGGAAGTGACAACATACACTCAAAGGGAAATGAGGTTGTGTCCTCACTTTCCCAAAGTGTGATAGATTGGCCATGTGCAACTGTTCACATGCACTGCAAAAAACACTTGTGGCCACACATACACACACAGCAAAAACGAAAGCAAGTGTTTGCACTCTGAAAAAATAGAGAGGAGGAAAACGAGTGTTTATGCCACACCCCAATCTGAAATGACACACAAAAGTGGGTCAGCTTAGCATAAGAATCTTACAGAGTTGCAGAGAGATTAGATTTGGCAAGGCCTAGCCTTGGGACTAGAGTAAGATCAACTTTTACAAGGTTAAATTGAGTAAACGCAATACAAGAGACCTGAAAGTCATTTAAAAACACCCCTTCTCACTAGGTGGCACACTGTGTAGCTGCAGCATGTGCAGATTTCTCCTCTGGCAGTTTACTAGGTACAATACTATGGAGCCCTAAAGGGACATGGTGGTGGAAAAAAAAATATGAGATGGGGTGGGGGGGGGGGGGGGAGTCAATTATTTTGCGCTCTGGCGCTTACCCCGATAAACCTTGTTTGAACAAAATATTTCGAATTGAACTTGAATTTGAATTTGAGTTCGAATTCGAATGCAAACGTTTTTGTGAGAAAACTCAAAGTTTCTCGGGGGAACGGAAAACGTTAACTAGAGAATGCAAAAACACTGACAAATAATTTATTCCATCTCATACATTTCTTTTACCACCATGTCCCTTTAAGGGCTCCGTAAAATACAATGTTCTGTAACAGGCTTTGTGTGACCGAGAGAGATAACAAAACAGAGAGAGAGCGATAACAAGGCCTTGAAGTTTGGACTCAAATGAAGGCTTCAATAGACAGTTCATGCGATCATCTACTTACATGCAAAAAATAAAATGAAATTAATAAATATAGATAATAATTAAATAAATCATATAATGAAATATGCCTGTAATTTGTAAAGAGAATGTGGTAATGTGAAAATGTTATTGCTAAATTACTAAAAGATTTATAGGATTTGCTTAGTACTTCATTTTATGTGCAAACTGTATTTGTGTGTACAGGCAGCCAAGAAAGAATAACTTAGAAGATGAATAAAGCAAAGAAAAGAGTGTGCTTGTATGTACCGTAGGGAGGAAAAAGAGATATGTACATGTTCTGAAGGTCACATGGCGCAAACCACCTCTACACCATGGCAACCAAATGGTTAATATGTAAATAAGATGAAAGCATCACCAAATATTGGGAGGAGTTCAGCTCCACAGAGAAAGAAAGAGAGGGAGAGAGAAAGAGTTGCATAATAACCAAGTTAATGAAAGAATACAAGCTTGATTGTCTTTTTTTAACTGACCTAGTAAAAAAAAAAAAAAAAAAAAAAAAAAAAACTACAAATCAATGCGCTAAATGCAGTAATAATGACATTGTTTGAAACCTGGAAAACTGTAGCAGTGCACCAGTGATGACTTGGACCCATAAGCCCACAGTAAGCAGGGTCTACATTAGCACTATTCTGGTACTGACCACACCAAACATACAGTAGTGGCCAAAAGTGATGTCTTGAGAGGAAATTTGTTTTTATTGGCACTACAAGTTTGATTAAACCAACAAAATCCTTCGACCTTCAAAGCTCCAAAGCCTAACCACGAAGATATCATAAGACTTGAGTGGAGTGGGCCCTTTTAGGCCAAAAACACCCAGCACACCCTCAACCCCAGATGGCAACATCCAACAAATACTCTACCTCTACCTACTAAATACTACCTTGGCATCTACATAGCAACACATTTAAAACCACCCACAAAACACCCGCATCAGGAGGTAACATTTGCACAGTCAAGAAAAATTGAAAAAATTCTGTTTAAGCCAGTTCTTTTTCCTGCTGTTGATGACCTCCCTATTAAGTTTAACAAAAGCACTTTTATAAAACCCTTACTTAAATGTCCCATTTTCACACACTTATGACATATTAAAGTTCTCTCACTTGATTCTGAGTAGGGATGAGACGATTACCGGTTTCAAAATAAACCACGATAAAATGTACTGACGATTAGTATTATCGTTTAAAATTTAATTAGCATTTTAAAACACTTTATTCCAATCCTTGATTCTGATTGGTCATTAGCTGTGCTTTTTTCATGTTAAAACACGGCTATGACCGCTTCACCCAACGGTTCTATTTAAGACTGCAGTTCCTGTTGTTTTTATTTGAGCTTTCAGTTTCATGCATATATTACACACATTAGAACGTTGTTGCTGTTCACGGTCAGGGACTATTTTGTTTCTAGCGGAAGGAAGGCTTTTAGTAGGGAGACGCAAGACGGCGACAAAGTTGTATTTGAAAGAAACAAGAACACTCGTCCGTTGTGATACATGAATGTGCGCTATGTAATAATGCGTTGCTATTGACGACGGTCATTATAAAGAAGGAAATGGCACAGAATAGAATCTTGTTTTAAAAAAAACTGCATGGAGTTGCTTATTTATTTGTTGTTTGTTCATTTTCAAATATAAAACTTGTTGAAATGTTTTCAGTGTGAGCATCAGGTCTTTTTGAACACTTTCATCTCATTTATCAAAACCGTGATAATACTGATAAATCAAAATCACAATACTTTTGGACATGAAATTTCCATACCGTCCCATAGATCTGAGCTTTTATAACAGTCTAACACTGTAATGATATCCCTACCCATAACCTAAAATTTGTGTCCTGCTTAGGTGAAAATGAATTACACTGTCAGGACCAGAGAGAGAGAGTTTAGAGTCCATAATTAGGACTAGACCTGCAGACTAATGTGGAGTACAGCGGATAGAGCTGGAGGAAAGAGAGGATTAATGAGGGAAGGCCTGATGTGTAGCATTGGTTTCCTGAACCCATTAAACACGAAGGCTATTAATGACCCACACAGTACACACCACAAATCCCCTCTAAAACACACACACACACACAAACACATTACACGTATTTGCTTTCACACGTTATTCAGTGCATAAATGGTTTCAAAAACATAATGGCCACATGCAAACAAATCTATCATATCAGTTTTTTTTTTAAAGAAGTAAAATCTATGATACCAATACCAAACAATAACTGAGGTACAAAGCAAAAGCATTTTGGCCAATATAGACCTAATGTAGCCCCGCCCCTTTTTAGCATTGCGCTCGTTGTCTTTTGACTTCCGGTCTGTATTTTCACAGCGATCTTGCATAGGTATGACTGAACTGCTCGTAAAAAAAAAATCCTGGTCGATATTTGTTAAGACATCTGCTTTACAATGCTTATGATAAACATTACAATGCTCATGATAACTTTTGTTAACTCTACAATAAGTAAATCCACTTCACCAGCTAATTACTCCTCGATTATGCCATAGAAATATACAGAGCGACTGCAAAAACGGAAGTTCAAAGACAATACTCTAAAGATGATGGCGCCCACGTTTCTCTGATGCATAAGGTCTATACAACATGTTTTTTGCAGCATTAATTAAAGCCATTTGCAGACATGTTTGTTGCGCGTGTAAAGGCAATGGCCAATCAGAAGTGTAAGTTAGTCAGAATACGCTCAATATGCCACAGTGTGTTCTGCATGATGCCTGCATACTTGCTTTCCACTCATACATTGAGCGTGAACTGAAGTGATAACAGCTTGATTGATTCTTTGTTTCTGTATATAATTTTGTTTGACATTGTGATAACCATAGCATCATAGACGCTATATAGATGCCACATAGCAAATCGATCCTTGCATTAAGTCTTAAAAAACAGCCACTTGTTCTGTTACCTGCAATGTTTCTTTATTTTTCATTTTATTACTAAATTTTCACTTTATATTGTTAATGCAATTATTTAATTAAACAATATTTGAAGGCTACATTCTAATGTTTTATTTTCTTATAATTATTGATAGTTTAAGTAATTCATTTATTTGCTATGTTTATTTTCAAATAATAATTACAAAAATATATATTATAATAAAAAAGATAATTTTTTTCTATGGTAACGAAATTAGAACAGAGCACCATAACCTGTACTGGTATTGGTACCAACTATTACATTTTGGTAACATGAGAACACTAATTCAGAGTTTGGTTGGGTGACCTAGTCTGTCTCAGAGGATACCATGTTAACACATAAATATACATGAAACAAATAAATTAGGCTGCATTGTAGATTAATAACTGCTAGTGATAGACACAGACAGACAGACAGACAGACAGACAGACAGACAGACAGACAGACAGATAGATAGATAGATAGATAGATAGATAGATAGATAGATAGATAGATAGATAGATAGATAGATAGATAGATAGATAGATAGATAGATTCGTAAGTTGTGCAGGCCATGAGGAACCAGGAAAAGAGAAACATGCCGGGGGTGGGGGGGGTGGGGGGGGGGTTGTAGGGGGGAGAAAGACAGCACACAGCGGGTAGCCTCCACTAGACCTTTACACTTCTTTCATTATTTAGAGCAAAAGGGAAAGACTGAGAAAACAAAACACACTGTCAGATACACATGCAAACATCACTCAAACACACTGAACACCATTCACAAAAATGCAAATTCTCAAATCAAAGTACACATACTGACAAATAAAGAGGAAGAACCTGCCAATTTGTTTGCCACTCTTGCATGCTATGCTGTGACCAGAGAAAAAAGTAGGGCCGTAAATGACACCGTGTTCACCAGTGTACCACGTACATTTCTGAAATGTAGAACTTGGGACAGTCACTTCTGATAACAGATCACTCTAAATTGAAATGTAGACAGACACAGGCATTTTCTGTAAAGCTCCTATGAAACGATATGTTTTGTGAAAAACGCTATACAATTAATTGTGAATTGAATTAAACGAGAATTCTACGCATCTTTATAGACTTCTACATATTTTTATGCAATTTATAATTCATATTTATTTACCATCTTTTCATTTTTTTTTATTTTACCCAAATGCTGTGTATTGCTATTCAATGGTTTAATTAAATTTTAATAAATCAAAAAGCGTGTCTACAAAAAAAAAAGAAAAAAGAAAAAAAAGAATGAAAATCAAACCAGCAAAGCAAAGGAACACTCCCTTTATAATAAATGAAGCCGATGCCACTTTAATCTAGTTATAATATAATAAAAACATCTGTATGCACAATGAATCCTTTACATTTTCTGGATTCATATCATATTCAATAGTTTAAATGCTAATAATCAAGCATGTATAAATAAAATTAAACTTCATTTTATTTCACCACAGTAAGACATTCATGTAAGGAAACTGTACTGAAAAGCACAGCAAAATAGAGCAAATGATTAGAGAAAATGTAGTACTGTATACAATTTTTTTTAAAATATATACATCACAGAGGTAACAGCACTTTTAAGGAGAAAAAAAACTGATGAACTGCCTTAACTTCTCCCTGAGGCTCCTGTTCATCTATTGACCAAGCATAAACCCGCAGCCCTAATTCTCGCCCAATCGGAAACTCGCAAACCAATGGCCATCTCCAGACCAAAAACAAATAAACCAACAGTAACCAAATCAAACACTTCTCCTCCAAACAGTACAGCTGTAGAAAGCTGAAAGTAGCATTTTCTAACTGAAAGATGACTTCCCACACCTGTTAAGAACCCTGCAGGTCATGTGAGTGTGTGTGTGTGTGTGAGTGAAGGGTTAAACTGCTGAGGCAGGAGATCAGACAGAGTCATTGCCCTGAACTCCTGACATTCCTCTAACCCCCCCTCGCGAGAGCTGAGAAAATGGCCGGCTACAGACACGCACACTCATCCCAAAGTCTAAGCGTGCTAATTTTCAGTAGACTGAAGTGAACTCTGCATACACACAACACACCTACAAACACATGCATAGTGAGAAAGTAAAGTAAAGTAAAAGAGGGCATGAGAGATTGAGACCTACTGTGTAGTTTGGCCTGGCAAACTTCCCACATGCTTTTTCCCCCTTATGACTCGACTAACCCCTCCCTCTTGTCAACGTCCTTCCTTTTCTGTCCTCCCTCCCCTTCCGCTGTGCAGCAAAGACCGCCTATCTATAGAAATGCTACCAGAAACTTCCGGTTTACCTTTAACCCCTCATGTCCCTCCCCAGATCTGTGAACCTCATGGCTTTTCTCTTGACGTCATTCGTCATTTGATTCTGACCCTAGATTAGAGCTTGAGGGAGAAACAGAGCTGTCAGACTGGTTGAATGAGCAAACGTCTGTCTGTCTGAGTCGGCTGGAGGCAGACTAACAAAAACGAATGTACACATACATGTGCATGAAGCACTTATACAGACGGGGAGCACAAACACACAGACATGCAGTGGGAGGTTATCAGGTATCAGGTTACAGTGCTGGTTGGAGACTCTGTCTGACAGACTGGCCCAGTTATATAAACCTCACAGATGCAGGGTCAGGAAGCAACAAAGCAAGTTGGCCACACACAGGCATGCACTCACACAAAGAGGCGGATGCGCACACACACAGAGACCGGTTTTACTCACACAACGCATTCACGCAGCACATGGATGGTAGAAAGCCGACAAGCAAGCAAACACACACACGCCTTACTTCAATCACAAACTTTAGCCATTTTCATTCAGGCATTAAGACACCGGAATCTTTTTATTATTTTTTTCTCTTAAACACGCAGAAACGGATTTCAAATGCCAAGTGAATCTTAAACATGCAGAAACAGAGTGTAAATGCCACGTGAATCTGAATACTTTTAAATAAATACATTTAAATTGAATATAATGATTCGGCTATGTCTATTAAACTTTCAAATCTGCAGCCATGCTGCCGCTGACCCAGAGAGAGCAGTTGTTGTCATAATGTACAGGTATGAAACAGCTTTCAAACTGTCAACAGTCTTTTCAAAGATACAATTTAATGAATTATTGCTGAATAGGAGTGTACCGTACACAAACATGACGGTTCGGTACGTACCTCGGTTTTGAAGTCACAGCTAGGTACTGGTTCAGTACAGCAGGGGGTAGAAAACTAAACACAAAATTATTTTTTTTAATAAACTGTGTTTTTATTTTTGAACAAATGTGTATACGTGTATAACTAAATTCTATTATAATTAAAATGTTCTTAAGGATAAAAAACTAGCTTAGCTAATGCTGTAAACTAAATAAGCCCTAAATTTGACATTATAATATTAATTATACAAGTTAAACAGGGCCCAAATTATTACATTTAGCTGGTATTTATTATAATAATCACCACTCACGCGTCACATTAAAAAATATGTACTGTACATTGCATATAAGGCAGGTTTTGCATTAACTTTTCCAATTAAATTATTTTTTAAAATATAATAATTTACACAGTGGCTGTCATAACTTAATTTCATGACACATTTATTTAAACATACATTAAATAATCAAGACATATTAACAGGTTAAATAAATATAATGAATTGACAATGAGAATGTTCACTCCGCGTTGCATTGTGGGAAGGCGTTGTCATCTTGAAAGGATACGCTATCCGTTGTTATGGTTACTTGGACTGAGCACGAGAGAAATAGCGACAGAGAGAGAAAGCAGCTTGATATTTGTTTGCATTTTTGCGATAAGGCACAGTTAATTGGGAATAAATGAAGAAGGGGGAAGCAAAAGGAATGGGTCTCTATCAAGAGAGACAACAACACCAAGCAGCGTTATTTATATTTAGAGAAACTACTTGACATCAACAACATGGACCCGTACAACCTGCTACAGAATGGACGAAACACCCAAAGCAATGCCATCTTTCACATACCCTGACATAGTCAATTACCTGGTTTATGGTATCAGTGCCTAACGTTACTGATCTCGAAATGTTTCAACTTTAATCTCAAAATGTTTCGTATTCTCGAAATGTTTCGTATTCTCGATATGTTTCGACTTTAACCTCGAAATTTTTGACTTTAATCTCGAAATGATTCGAATTTAATCTTGAAATGTTTTGTATTCTCAAAATGTTTCGTATTCTCGAAATGTTTTGACTTTAACCTCGAATTTTTTTTACTTTAATCTCGAAATGATTCGACTTTAATCTCGAAATGACTCGACTTCAATCTCGAAATGTTTCGACTTTATTCTCGAAATGTTTCGACTTTAATATCGAAATGTTTTGACTTTAATCTTGAAATGATTCGACTTTAATCTCGAAATGTTTAGACTTTTTTTCTCGAAAAGTTAAAAACTTTATTTTTGAAAAGTTTCGACTTTATTCTCGAAAAGTTTCGACTTTAATCTCAAAATGTTTCGTATTCTCGAAATGTTTCTACTTAAACCTCGAAATGTTTGACTTTAATCTCGAAATGTTTTGACTTCAATCTCTAAATTATTCGACTTTAATCTCGAAATGTTTTGACTTTATTCTCGAAAAGTTTCGACTTTAATCTCAAAATGTTTTGTATTCACGAAATGTTTCGACTTTAATCTCGAAATGTTTCGACTTTATTCTCAAAATGATTCGACTTTAATCTCGAAATGTTTCGACTTTAATCTCGAAATGTTTTGTATTCTCGAAATGTTTCGACTTTAATCTTGAAATGTTTCGACTTTAATCTCGAAATGTTTCGACTTTAATCTCGAAATGTTTCGACTTTCGAAATGCTAGATTTTTTTTATTTTTTATTTTTTTTACATTGCAGTATCCAGGTAGACCTTAATTCAGGTCTTCACCCAGGTTGTCAGTATTAATTTCTCTGAAAAGAAATGTAACTGACCCCAAATTTTTGAATGGTAGGCCTAGATAGAATTTAAATATTGCTTGCAAAACTTATGAAAAATTTGGGATGTCCCGATCCAAGGATCGTTATCAGGGCCGATTAAGTCTTTTTTTTAACTGATCGGAATCAGCTACCCTAAGCCGATCCTTTATTTTACGTCAGCTGTCACGCAAGTGTACATACGTTTAACATATTTAATGTGCGCTTTTTTAACTAATCACTTGAAATTCATTTATTTACTGTCTGAGATGTCCTTTCGATTACGCGTTGTATCTTGTTTTGTAAATTCTGACACTGCAAGCTTCATGCTTTCTAACCTTATCTCCACTTTTTTTTATTATTGTTGCAATTATTGTGCTTATTGTACATTTAAAATACAATACGTTTATGTCCTACATTGATAATTGTGATCACACAGTCTGTTTACAGTGTCTATCATTGTAACAGATGTTCACAAATTAAATATATATATATATATATATATTTAATAAGGATATATAGGATATCCCTATTAAAGGGATAGTTCACCCAAAAATTTAAATTCTATTGATGGACAATCAACTGTTTGATTACCAACATTCTTCAAATATCTTCTTTTGTGCTCAGCAGAAGAAAGAAATTCATACAGGATTGGAACAAGTTGAGGGTGAGTAAATGATGACAGAATTTAAATTTTTGGGTGAACTATCCCTTTAAAAAGAAAATTGACAAGTATTTCTGCCATCGGTGGAGAAAGATCCTCTAGCCAGATGAAGCAGTTACAGCATCCACCAGCAGGGGCTAAATGGGCTATGTTAATACTCATTTAAAATGTGAAGAATGCATTTAGATAAAATAAAAACAGACAATTTAATTTAATGAGTCAGAGAAAGAATTTAAAAAAATATATTATGAAAAAAAGACACCTTAAAAAAAAAAAACGGATCCATCATCTGGATCCCATCCAGAATGTAGGTTGGGGGGGGGGGGGATGTGAGTGATGTGGATTGGTATTTGCATCTATGTTGCTGAATGTTCATTCTGCACAAAGCAGCAGCACAAAGGGGCTCTGTTCATGCCGTCAGCCGGTCTCGTTCGCTCTCTCAGGCCCTCACACTATCACACCACCCTGTAACACTGTGGCCGCTGCTGTTCTACCCTGTCACTCATTCCAAACCAGTTTTGTTGATTCCTAAACTTTCAGATCAAATCAATGGTAATTTATTTATTTATCTCAAACATTAAATCTCAATCATTTTCATTCCCTATCAACAAAGCTGCTTTCATTTCACAAGAGGGGTTCATTACAATGGGAAGGTATGATATGACATTTCCCATAGACTGATGTGAACCCCCGCCTCATAAACCCTAACCGATTTGCCCATTAAATGCACTGAAGGAGCAGTAGCGTGAATAAATCAAGTTACATACTAGTGAAATTTCTGTCTGAACATGTTCAACCCGGATCTTGTATTTTCTACAAACATAAAATAAACCACAAAAAAGCCATTCCCCTCTACTGCAACTTAACTGACATAGGTTAAGGCAAGTTTTAATACCGAAACACCAAACTCTCATGGTCCAGGGACTCAGGACATTAAAGCACAAACTCGAGACCCTCAGGGAGAGAGAAGGTTGAGTGCATCGCTCTCTTTTACCCTGGGACTGCCTCACATTATACATCTGTTGGCTTTCCACAGCCCAGTGCACATGAATGGCTCATCTCTCTCTATCTCTCTCTCTCACAAATGTGTCTACAGGACACACTCACTACAGGAAGTCACACGATATGAACTCTGATCTACATCCTGCCTCTGCTTTAATTAAGAATCTGCGAGGACAGGCGGACTGACTTAAGAGGAACATAACAATCCATCTTGACTGACTTTTACAAAGTCTAGTTAATTTCTATCAATCTAAAACAGTAGATTGATGCACCAATACATATTTGTGGCCAATTCTGACGAGGCGATAATTGTTTGTGTTATGGCCGATAACCAAAAAAGCCCAATATTAAAATATAATAATATTTTGTCTAAACAAATAAAAATTAAAACACAATATAAATAATAATCACATTTAGCAGAGTGTAATTTAGAGTGTTATTAATTAGCATTTTTAAAGATGCTAATTGATTGACAGCAAAGGTAATATAACTGTAAAAATGGTAAATAGAATGCACAATTAAATATATTAGTCTCCAAATCCAACTAGTGCTGGGAGATAAAACTATAACAATAATTATTGCAATATAATATTCCTCTATAAAATCATACACCTGGCGCAATGTGGCAAAAAGTGTTTTTTTGCTAGTTTCAGCCCGACGCAGTTATCATTTTCACGTCGAATGGTGCAGTAAAGTAAACTAAAACTCAATGGTGCAATATTTATTTTGTTATTTAAAGAGCCCGTTAGTAATGTGCACCTATTCTGTGCCCATTCTATTTCCCATGATTCATAGCGGGTTCAACTGACTAAACGGTTGTCTACTTCCAGTTGAAGTATTTTGCTGCGTCCCAATTCACTTACTTATACATATACTTTTGAGTGTGTAGCTAAAGAGTAGGCTAGCTTTGGGACATACTATCACATCATCTTTAACGTTCAGCTCTGTCGCGTGCTGCGTACATCCTGTCACCATAAACTGCCCTGTCAATCATCTTGTCACAGTTAAAATCCTCCATTCAATCTAATTTGATTTCCTACCGTTTCGGAGAGAAATGTTGTAGCACGTTCATCTGCCAGTCGTGGGTCTTTCATGCGGAGACTCTCCCCGTGTTTGCAATTTGAATATAATGATGCATTTAAAAAGTAATGGCTAAACGTATCTTTACAAAAGTTCACAATGCTGCTGCAGATGCAATATAATGTGGTCAACACTGAATAAATACATTTTCGACAGGTTAGATGCTGATAATTACTTACTCAAAGCTCTTTATCTAAACCTCTCTACACAACCGCGGGACTCACACGCCCTCCATGTCTGTAGTTTTTAAACACTTTTTACTAGTGTTTGTAGTTCTAACCGAATCCTCGTCCAACGCACGATGGGTTATGGGCAATATCAGCCATTGGAGTGTGCATCGATCTACACTTCGGATTCTGACCGGAAATAGTAGACCATCCGGGTATCTTTGAAACTCTCATTTCTACATACTACAATTTGGGACGTACTAATTCTATTTTCGAATACTATTTAGGACGAATAGTACGCGAACTGGGACGCAGCATTTGTTTACATTTAATGCTAGCACTCTAGTCCAGACATTTGAAAAATCGTCGTAGTAGAGTCGTCGTAATGGCAGTGCGAATTGTTTAGAGCAGAATAAGGTGGATAGGCGGGTCCACAATACATTCTGCTAGCACACAAAACCGTAAACCTTACAGAGCATTTATCACCATCTCAATCACATGACCACTAAACAGCGCTGTGAGATCCAGTAAGAAGTGCTTCGGTTCAGTGGAGAGTTTTATGATTCACAATTTGTACAGATGCTACTGCTTTTATTAATGAATATACATTTATGTTCATAAAATCTCTTCTAGTCAGTCACACATGGGCTCACTATTGGCCGACACTGGTCATGTGTGTAATGCGTGTGACGTACAACAACAGATCACCCAGAGAGAAGGAAATGAATAGTTGAAATAAAGTCGTTTGTTTGTTGTTGTTATTTTTGTGCGCACAAAAAGTATTCTCGCCGTTTGATAAACTTAAGATTGAGCCACTGTAGTCACTTGGACTACTTTAACGATGTCTTTAATAACCTTTCGACGCCGGCAAGTTTCAATCCCTCAAGAAGCCTATGGACTAGTTTCCAATAGGAGCGATCCAGCTCTCAGATTTCATCAAAAATATCTTAATTCATTTTCCGAAGATGAATGAAGGTATATTTTTTAAGCCTTTAAAATTTAAGCCTTTAAAATTTAAATTCTAAGTAAATAAAAATGTTATATTTATAGTGATAATTATCGATAGCGACTCATTCTCATGATAATTTTTTTGGGAATATCGCCCTACATGCAACATTAACAATACAGATAAAAATGTGTATGGTACAATATGGCAACTACAATCCATCTCTCTATTGACAAATAAAGAGGAGACTCCTGTTTGCATTTCTCCTCATGGAAAAAAGAGCACTGGCAAATCAGAATCTGTATTTGGGTAGGTGTATTTGTGAGCGCGTGCACGTCTGACTGCGAGAGCACTCCATGTGCCAAGTAGAACTGGTGGAGAGAGTTCACGATGTGTGTGTGTGTGTGTGTGTGTGTGTCTGTGAGAGTGTGGCAGCTGAATCACTGAGCCTCAACTCCCTGTGTCAGCAGCAAAGAGCTGAGGGGAAAGACTGATGCTCATGCATCACAACAGAGAGAGTGAGACAGAGAGAGAGAGAGAGAGAGAGAGAGAGTTGACACTGCCAGGGAGTATTGCTGAAAGAACTGCCTGCTGTTTGCGATCAGAGTCTAGACAGTACTCCTGCTCTTCTCTCTCTCTCTCTCTGTCTCTCTCTCTCTCTCTCTCTCTCTCTCTCTCTCTCTCTCTCATTCTCCATTTCCCTCAGGAAACCTCATTATCAACATCTCCCTTCTGCCTGCACTCACATACAAACACTAATCTCACATCAACACACACAGTCAGAAAAACCACAAGCCAGACCCACTCTAGTCAGTCAGAGTGCACCTCCCACTATCATATGGTTGGCCTGACCCACATCTTGTTATAGCCTTAAGTACGCTTAGCCCCAGTAAGTCCTAAACACCACTGCAACTCTTAATCGGCTGCTACAGTACCTGTCTAAAGGCCATTGACAGGAGGAGTGGTGGATTATTATTTAATGAAGCCAGTCTGTCTTGACCTTTCTCTTCCTGTATAGTTGAACACTACAATGTAGTCTATTGTCAATGTAGGCCATTGTCTGCTTGGCAACATTCCATCAATAATTTTTATTTGTCTCTCATCCATATCATTAACTGGTATAGTCCTTGTGTTGATAAACACCAACAACAACTACAAAAACCCTGTTGCAAATAATTCACATCTGCTCAAAATAAGCCAAGCAGAGCTGATAACTAAAACTGAGAGCTCATAGCTGTAAGCTTTGACACACTACAACATCCAAGCACTGAACCTTTAAAGCCATGGGAAAGAGCTGAGAACTGCTTCTCTCACCTGTACATTGTATGAAGGCACATCCGAAAAGCCTTCCTTTGCTTCCTCTTCTCGACCATTCCCTAGTCCTACATTTATCCAAGAGTGATTGGAGTTCTCTTCTTGGTCTAGTGCCTCCAGCTGGGGTAACAGCTCATCACCCATTAGGTCAGAAGCCTCATCCAGATCGTCAAGTCTTTGATCAGGTTGCTCTCCAAGCAAGACCTCCTCTAGAGCCTGAAGCCCATTAATGCTGCTTACACTCTGGTTTGCAACTAAAGATCCAGGCACACCACAGGTCCTTTGCTCTGCTGTAGAGAATGGACGGTTTGCAGAGAATGAGTTCAGGCCATCTGAGAATACCTCAGAGGAGCTGAAGGGATTCTGGTCTGTTTTGGAGCTACGTAAGGGGCACTGTTGTGCTGGACTGCCCGGTATTCTGACTTGTTGGTGCTGATGTTGCATTCCGGAATTAGACAAGAAAGGACAACCAGTATCCAACAGGTTTGAAGCTGATGATGAGATGACCATAGAAGAGGTTGAAATAGATACCGGGGCAGAGGAGTAAGACTGGGTTTCACTTACTACAGGGGGAACGTAACGAGCAGTGGGATACGATGAACCATGGCTAACCGAGTCAGTTGGGAAAGAATGGGTTGCAGGGGAAGACTGGACAGGGAAGGCTAGGTCATTGTCTTCCAACCTTGGACCTGTAGTAAAACCTTGGACCCCTTGAGCCACCTGAAAGCCACTGTGTTGAGAAGACACAGGCCTCATTGAGGCCTCAAGATATTGTTTGGACTGTGAAAGACCACTCGGGGCAACTGTAGGACAAAAAGGACTACCCTCTACACTGAGCGAGTTATGGTGGCGCTGCTGGGAATGATTTTGGGGGACATTGCCCTCATAGTAAAAATTGAGATGTTCCTGATAGGTCTTGGTAATTTCTTGCAAGCCCTGATGGGCTATTTGTTGGTGTGGAAGCTGCAGCTGGTTTGAGATTGGGTGTTGATTGAGACTGTGCTGTCTCTGCTGAATATGTTGGTGACTGTACTGCTGATGTTGAGCTTGATGCTGCTGAAACTGTTGTTGCTGTTGAAATTGTTTATGTTGAAGTTGTTGATGAAGTTGTTGGTGGTGGTGTTGATGATGATGCTGATGGTAGTTACTCCCTTTTTGATCATGGTTTCCCCACATGGGGCTGTTGTGAAGAAACAGTCCATTGGTCTGGGACACTTGGTTCATAGTATGCCCTTGAAATGGTTGCTGCTGTGGCAAAAATGCTCTTCCATCATTGCTACCTACTTCTGGACCAGGAAAGGACTGTTCCATTGAGGTATGTGCCTTCATAGTGTCAAAATGCCCCACAGGTTGATTGTAGGGTATCCCGTGTTGGATGGTAGAAGATCTGGACCCTGCATCCACCTGAAGATTATCCAAACTCGGACCGAGGTGAAGTTCATCATCCAAGGACACTGACCCAGGTGTAAACCCTGGATCATCCTGGACTAGGCTGTCAAGCCCTCCCCCAAATATGTTAGGGTCATCAAAGAAGTCCATGATGGGGTCAGTCATTGAATGAGTTCAGTGCATGAAGTGTCTGCCCCCTCAGCGGCCCCTACGACAGGACTGCTGAATGCAACGGGGAGCTAAAGACTGTCAGAGTTTGTTGAACCACTGTGTGTTCATCACCAAGAGGCGCAACAGTCTAGAAAAAGATAAACAAAATGACACATTAGATAATCAACTTAAGAGTGCAAAACACTTAATAAGAAATTCAACAGGTAATGGCATTCATCAAAAAACCAAGAATTCAATTAAGCTAAATTAAGTTCAAATATGTTTAAATGGAATGCAGTAATTCTAAGACAGGTCAGATAACTTCTAGTTATATAACAGATCACTATATAGTCAGGTGACATATGTAGAAACAAAATGTCACTGTGAATGCTAGCATTTGTTATGGGACAATTATGATTATCAACACAGAATATTATAATGTACTGTGTTGTATACTTTCAATCATCATTTGTATTAGAATGTATACACACTAAACAGTTTTATTTGTTTATAAGAAATGGTTTATCCTTATATCTCCTTGGGTGCCACAATGATCGTTTGACGTAATACACCCACATCTCAGCATCAGAGTTTCCAAGTTGAAAGTTCCCCATCAAGTGGTGTTCTATTGAATTTACCCAAGCAAAAAACAGAGAATTCCAAACTGCCAAAATGTAATGGAATGCAGCATAAACCCAACAGGAAGATAGACCTTAAGCAGTAGCACTGAGCATGTACTTTTAAATACAAATCTATTGTTACATCACACAGTACTGCATTAATGCTCTTCTAACATGCCCATGTCCTTAAGTAAGACTCAGGCAATAAACTCTTCCAGAACACCCTGAGGCCTGAGAGAGGTGAAAGGGGAAGGAATGTCCAGGGAACATTTGACACCATTAGTGGAGCTCGGAAACAGGCATTACAACAAGCACAGCAGCTGAAGAGCTTTCAGCACCAGACAAAAACCAGGTGCTTCACACTCCCCTCAGACTTCCCTCAGTTATGGATGAAAGAGAGTGAGTGGGAACTGCATAATTCTTTGTCAAGCCCTGGTCAGGAGAGCGGCAGGAGCTGTGTGGGACATACAGACAGCTCATTCCATTTCATGCACGCATGCACACACACACACACACAACCGGACAGAGAGGGTGAGAGAAAAACAGGCTGTCCTGACCAACACCGGCTGTGGAGGAGGTCAGTCACGAACTGATGACTCACAACACACAGATAAACAAAATGGCAGTGCACAGAAACCAAGACATGGTCCAGAACTACAATACCATTCTGTGGTTTCATCCTTTTTTCCTCAATACCTACAATAATTATTTAGTCGCTACATAGGGAAGCATAACACTTTAAAATGTCGCTCCACATCTTGACTATGATGATCTGAAATAGATTGTAACAGCTATTTTATATTGATTTTAATTTTAAAAAAGCAAGAAAGAAAATACATGGAGGGCCATTCCTATGGGTGGTAGATTTCAAAGAAGAAAAAAACAGCTCAAACATGTGTCCTATCTCATATCAACCACAAACTCACAGCACGGTGCATCATAAATTTCAATCATAAATGCAGCCGCATCTGCGTCTGTCACCAGTGTTCAAAATTACAAGGCACCTCTCATTATCTAGGGCTGGCTTTAGTGAAATATTTTGAAAGTAGTACACACCTGTCTCAAACCAGGAAGCTTTTGGGCAGGAACATTGTAATTAAGGCTTACTGACTTCAAGTCATCTAAGAGATACTGATATGATATCAGTCTACTGTAGATCATATTATATAAGAGAGGTGCACTTCTGCAGAATGTACATTAATCACTTTGTTTCTTAAAGATTTTTTAAAGTCTGGAGTATAAGGATGGGACTGGAAAAAAATCTGTTTGATTACTGCTGCCTTGCTTAAGGAATTGTGAAAAGTATTGATTACACAATAATTGCAATGATAATTGTAAATTGCCACTGATTTTTTACACTTAGGTTCTAAACATATTGTAAATTTAAAACTGCAGTAGATTTAAATATAATTGTGACAATTATATTTAAATCTACTGCAGTTTTAAATTTACAATATGTTTAGAACTGAGGTGTAAAAAATCAGTGGCAATTTACAATTATCATTGCAACTATGGATACACAGATCTGATATTCACATGATATTTTTGCTGGATCGAGTATCGGTCTAATGAACTGATCCAAATCCATACGCACCAATACTGTGCGTACTCATGGTTGTTAACTGTACGGTTAACAATGTTTAAAACTGCTAGAATGTTCAGATTTTATAAAATTACCGCACACCAAAGTTTTTTTTGTTTACTGCTGATTTTTTTGTTTGTTTTTGTTGTGTGTTCTCTATAATAAAGGTGTATTTAGTGGATTGTGTAAAAAACACATAAAAAGATTGATCATCAGTTCCACACACACAAAAGTATAGACTGTAGGGTATCCTGTGTTGGATGGTATATTTTACAATGATCAAGAAAAAAAAAAAAAAAAAAAAAAACGCACTGTCTCGGATCGGATTAAGAATATCGGAATTAAATAGGTTATGAAAAATTGGTATTGGTGCATAAATAGGGTAAAGCTCAATATACACTGTGTCCGGACAGTCAGTTGACTTGCGCTGAACTTCAAAGCTCAAACAATAAGTCTGTGTAAACATGCAATGAGTCTCAGCTCAGTTATTACAATGGATTTAGAGTATTACCACATTGCTTGCCTCCTAGAGTTGTCACAATATCGAAATAATGATTTTTCTACAAAACATGACTAAAATATCTCAATACCAATGCAGAGCCGATACCAGTGAAAACCAAAAACAACATGAAAAGTAACTGAATAATAGATGTCAGAACATGCAACTTAAAAATTATTTGTTTTATGAGATTGAGATGTTTGAAACATTGATAAAAAGGATCAAGTCAAATTGACCCGTTGACCAGTAGTACTACAGTATAAGAAATTTATTCTTGTATCCATCAATGATACACTAAACTGACCAAAAGTGACAGTAAAGACATTTATAATGTTACAGGGCTCCAGCCTAACTTTTTCCACAAGGAGCACAGTGGCCCCCAACTGAAAATTGTTTGAGGGGCACAATCAACATACTAACCAAATATTCACATTTCTACTAATTTCCAGTGTATTACTAAGAAATACTTTGATAATAGTTGCAAAAATGACAATTCTATTGTGCTCTGATTTAACATTACAACCTTTTGTCTTCTAAAAGCATCCGGATTTTGATTTATTAACATGTCACCGCATACTCTATGCTTGAGGCTAAGGTTGTGTTTACAGTAACTAGCATGTTGTGTTTAAACTGTGAAGTGCCTGCACTGTCGGCAAACTTTGTGTTCCCCGCAGTTATGGGGTATCGACTGCAACATTCTTAGTTCATGGAATTCGTCTCCTTCCAGTACTACCTTAACCAGCTGAATTTCTCACAGTCCGTCTTCACGAAAATGGTGGGTTTGGCCTTTTTCGCCACAGAAACCTTTCACTCTGAACCATCTTCCGACTGGGACACTGTACTATGGCTGCAACGTTTCAAATAGCTCACGGTTCAGTTTGTATCACAGGTTTAGGTTCACGGTTTATGTACAGTATGATTCAGTATGTACTATGTTCAGGCAAAAAAAAGACTACGGTCAAATAAAATAAAGAAAATATGAACAAATAATGTAACTACAAGAAAAAAGCACAAATAAATACAATAGAGTATAAAATAAACTATGCTTTTCAGGTAGGTCTAACATTAGTTTTCAGGTACAGAAACTGAATAATAATCAAATGTAAAATAACATAGCATATTTGACTATATAAATTAAAGATTAATCCTTATTAAAGTTACAAAAGCTATTCAGAGCTGATTCAGTAGGCCTACACAATACTGTGAGTGTCTATCTTGACCATAAGTTCACTTAAGGCATAACAAACTATGTCTGCTAGGATACTCATCAAGACGGATATGTTGACATACTTTGTCTGTGAATTTGTCCATTCAAGTGCAAGAATTGAATGTTCGAGCATTTGGCACTGAACAGTGTTTACAAAGAGTAATTGTTTTTTTCACGTTTTTTTTTTTTTATTTTTATTATCGCTGTTGTAATACTGTTGCACACTAGCCGCAGGTTGGAAGAACGAGTCAATAGTTTGCTTGCTCATAATTGCTCAGACCCTATGGCTTAATCACACATAGCAGGTTGTCTACGTCTCCGTCTCCTTCCCACAGACGTTTAAACACGCGCTCGATTATCTCTAGGGCCCTCCCCCTCCGCACATTAGCCAGTTACAGTGGCTATTCCCTATTCTCCTCACTCATTGGCCTGCCACACATTCCAGATTCATTGATAAGCCCCTTCCACGTTTAATATGTAAAAAAAAAAAAAACTTTAAAAAAAGACAACTTTACTGGTCGCACATGTGCGACTGGATGTAAAATTCAGTCGTACACTCTCAAATTTTGGTTGCAAAATGCGACCATTTGGTCGCAGTCTGGAGCCCTGTGTTACAAAAGATTTGTTTTCAATAAATGCTGTTCTTTTGAACTTACTATCTTGAAAAACATAAATAATGGTTTCCACAAAAATTAAGCATATTAGAACGACTACTGAAGGAATAAAGTGACAATGAAGACTGGACCACCACAGTAATAAATTACATTGTAATAATATTTCACAGTTGATGATATAGTGTATAAAATAGCTAATTATTCAAAAACACGGTTCTCATTTCATTTTTGGTGTGTAGATTACTGCATATTGCATGTAGTGCCATACGTATTTGATGATTATAAGATGATTATTTGTGACTTTTTTTTAAAGGCAATTCATACAGCTGGAGTAGCAATGGCTTACCAGTGGATCTAATGAAACATTGTGGCACAGACACAACAGACCCGAAAAGATTTATGTAAACACTCATTGCCAAACTTCTCAGCCAAGATAGCTTACCAGTTTTGATCAGACTCTTTGGCTGTGAGGACAGATTTATATCCCGCTGGCTTCATAGGATAAGCATCAGGCCAGAAACATTTCTAGTTAGAAGAAAGGCTAGAGGTGTCTTCAGGAAACAGCACCAGTCCACAGCTGAAAGACACACTGATAAGAGCCCTGCCGTCTCAGGCCATTAGCCGTACACTCTGTACAAGCAAAAACACCTGCAACTTCCTACTACTGAATAACACTGCGACCCCCTCCCCCAGCACACACTCTTCAAAGATTAGATTACACAATTACACAATTCTTTTTAATAGAGTAACCTACAACGTCCCATTCAATTTACATTTTGCAAAATGCCTAACAGCCCTGGTCAATGGTTTGATGCAATGCATTTAAAAAAAACAAAAACAAATCCACTGGCTTTTGTAGTGTCAGTGAGAGTGCGACTTCAACAAGATGAGGCACGGCTGAGTGTCAGCGCTGCTGGTCTTGGACTGCACAAGTCAACGCATTTCCGTTGTGAAATTGTCCTGTGACAGCAGCCAAGTCATGAATTGTGACTCATCTAAAGAGTAGCTATTGTAGAGGTTTCCTGGTGCCAGTGACCCGAAACCAGATTCAGAGCTGTGTTTGACTATGGTCAGGTTTTTTTCTGGATGAGCGAAGCTGATCCTGGACCACCCCTATCAAGTAACCTCTTTTTTTAGTGATTCATTTTCCCACAGCACAGCATGCTTTAAACAACATGACAGGTGGCGAGTGCAGTTTCAAAGACTTCCACATCAAAAGTGGAACTGGAGGAAGATATGACTTTGTCTTTTTCTGCAATTTCTTGCACCTGATCCTTAGGAACAGTTCATGTACTCCTTTCATTAAAATATTGACTGATATGATTAAACTGCTAAATGGCTTGTTATGACTGACAGACAGTAAATTGTGAAAAAAATGTTAAAAGTTAATTGAAGCATTCTAACATTATATTGTATAGTATGAAAAATGGATATGTATTATGAAATAAATTACATTTAACTGTTATTATTTTTTTTACTTTAAGTGCATGTTTGATGACGACAAGGGTGAATGTAAAAATAGAAGAAATGCGCATGAAAAATGGACCCTTTTCATATTTCCAGGGTTCTCAAAAACAAGTAATCATTGGGTGAACTTCTATAGTGGTAAATGGGAGACTACAGAAATGATGATTTTAGCTTCCCGTTTGCTCCAATTGCAAAAAAAAAAAGTGTATATGTACAGAGATTGATTATGACAGTCAGAATAGAAAAAGATATAAAATTTACCATCACTCTCGCAGCAGTTGATTGGTATTTTGGTACCAAGGTAATATGACACAAAGGGTGTTATAAAAGTTCATTAAATTTTGAAAAGTAAATAAAAAAAAAGTTAATAAACGCATTATCAGTGTCTACAAAAGGGTCCATTAAATACTAGTTAACAGCTAGTTGATAAATGCAAAAATGCTGTATAGTCAGCATGCTCCGATAACTGATATGATACTGATATATTGTGCATCCCGAGTGAAAAATTAAAGTGAAAAACTAAGGAAGCCTAGATCTTCCAGCATTAGAATAAGGCTAGTCTTAGACTAACTTTATACAAAAAAAAAAAACAGGTTTTGCAGATGCAATTCAAGATCAGCAAAGGTTTCTCTATTTTTAGTATTTCTAAACAACAGAAATATGGACCAGTGCAATCTTATACAAGTACTGGACAAATAATGAACCTGCTTTAATTGTGGAATGACAAAAGCCACTTTTTAAAAGAGACACAGAAAGAAACAGCTGATTGCCGGTGCACAACATGGCATAGCGAATAATAACACTATCATAAAATTCACGTTTTCTGAAGCAGAAAATTCTTAAGAGTATACACATGTACCAACTACTGACATGTGCACTACAATGGACAGGTTGAGGTTTTTAGTTGATGTACAAAATGAATCAATTAATGTAAAGCTGGCTGAACGAGACTTTCTCTAGAACTAATCCAATCTGATGGAGTTTGGTTCCTTGCCACTGTCGCCTTGCTTTTGGCTTGCTTTGAGCTTGCTCAGTTGGGGTTATTTAGTGTTTAGCAATGTTGTTGATCTGTGTTGTGCTACTTTCATGTTATCACTGTGAAGCTGCTTTGATACAATCTGTATTGCGAAAAGCGCTATATAAATAAATGTGACTTGACTTGACTTGACTTAATGAAAAGGTTCTTCAGTTGTCTGCATCGTGACTCATGATACTCAGAGATGATTTTTCAAACAGAGGAAAATGTATGTGGGCTCAAATTATACTGTCCCTCCTGGAGCTTCCATTGACTCATCACTGAATGCCATTTTGCTTCCTGGTGTAAGTTCAACAATACTTCAGATGGAGATGGGTGTAAAGGACAAGGACAAGGTATTTATTGTTTTTGGAGTTTAAACGCATCTCTATCCTAAATTTATCCAAAGTGACGTAGGGGTCATTCACACAGGATGCTTTCTTGTGTCCATCTGGTTTTTGAATTGTTTTCTACATCAAGAGTGCTAGACAATGCATTTGAAATGCTGTGTCAAGTCAAAAGGAACACGTCATTGTACACTGTCTATTTTTTTTTTTCTAGTAGTCCACAAAATAGCGGCTTAGTAATTATTACCAGCTAGTTTGCAACTAACTCTGTCGCACCATTCCACCATAAGGCAAAACGTAACTAATAGGCCGTAAGCTCTCAGTAAGAGAATGTGTAGTCGCATATGACATTTACCTTCAATGATCCAATAGCAGCCTTTAAATACATGAACAGAAGATACGTTTAAATGTGAGAGTTTCCATTAAATGAGGTGCTAATATTACAAGATGAGTATTACAAGTTAACATAACATAACAGATATTTTATATGTAAATAACATTGTCATCATTGTCATGACTGATTTCATTTGACAGGCAAAACGAGGACAAATGCACACAGAGGTGTGCTGTTTAGGATGCTTTAGATTCACTAAAACAGTGATTTATTCACATCATGTTCTCTCTCTTTTAAAATGTAAGCAAGTGTAAATGTCTATTGTCTTCAGTAAATATTTAGCTTGTAGCTATGTAGAGAAGTTAAGCTTTATCAAAGTTTAATGGTGCAACGCAAAAAAAAAAAAAATTAGTAGAGCACAAGTTGTTGTAACCTAGTGACCCTATGCGACAAAACTAGCAGTGTTGTAGTCGAGACCACCTCACTCGAGTCCGAGTCGAGACCGAGACCACAGAGAGTCGAGTCCGAGTCAAGACTGAGTCCATAGAGAGTCGACTCCGAGACCAGTGAGGGTTGATTACCTAATTTACTTTTATTTACTTAGAGAAATCCTTTTTTTATTTTACTGAATTTACTTAGAGTTTAAAAAATATGATCAGTTTAGGGTAAAAAGGCCACATAGTAGGTGGTGTTAAAAGTAATTTTATTACAATTTGTTATGCGCAGTTGTGCACTAGAAAATCACCAATCACTGGGCGTGTCAATCAATTGAAAGAAATATTTTATTAACATACATTAATAATCATGAAAAGTATTTTGAATTGAACACGAGTGGACTCGGGAATAAGTCCGAGTCCTAAAAAAATTTTTTCGAGTACGAGTCAATTCCGAGTCCAAATGCACACGAGTCCATGACAAGACCAAGACCATTAAAATATGGTCTCGAGACCGAGTCCGAGTCTCGAGTACTACAACACTGAAAACTAGACTAAGTTGTAACCAGCCACAGAGTCCCAGCAGCATCTTGGTTCACATTTCATTACATTTTACAAGCCTGTACTAGTGAGGTCTCTGATTCGAAAGTATAGAGCTGAAACTAATAATGAATATTTGCAGACTTTGATAGCTGCCTCTACAACTAAGGTAAGTTATATAGACAAAATGCACGTGGCAGAAACAAACAAAGTGTTGGAGAGAATAGGCTATCTGAGCTCTGGAGGTCCCATAAGCACACACACAAAAAAAGTCTAATGGTACTACCAGGTGTGCATGAATATGGGTCCTTCCATTAGGGGAAGTTGTTTTATTAAAAAAAAAAAATATATATATATATATATATATATATATATATATATTGAAACAAACAAAAAAAAATCCTTCTAATTTAAAGAATATATTATTAGACCATACATTTATTTTATTTACGTTTATTTACTCTCCCCTAAAAAACTTTTTTTAATAATGTAAATGAATGCTCATTTTCTTTCTAGTACAAAAAACTGTCATTATAACTCCAATTAAGAGCATGTTTGTTTTTCTGTTTTTCTTTTACAATTTTTACATTCTGATCTGTCATTACCAAATCAGTCAGTATTTGAGAATTTGAATTCATAAACTATAATATCAAAATTAACCATCAATCTCTAACACAAGTTGCTGTTATCATTAAAAAATAAATCAATAAAAATCCACACCATATAGCCTACCAAAATTCACTTGAAGATTGATCACCATCATAATCAAATCTTTAACCCAGTAAAAATTAATCAAATATATATTTTAAATATGTTTCACAAAGCTGTCAAAGGTGACTAACTGAAGAATCCCTCATTAAAGTAGCTACTTTGTTTGAGTGTAGGTCAGAAAACTCTTAATATTACTGATATTATATTCTAATGGTCGAGCCTGTAATCCTCTGTTTTCGCACATTACCTGTATGAATCTACACTCCATTATAGATGAAATCAGTGTACCATCCAGAACATCACCTGGAACACACGATTCAGCCTTGTCACCAGACCATTTCCATTTTTAAACGTGTGTCCTCTTCAAGTTTGTTAAGACAGCGTAGGAACATGATAATCCTTGATATACAAACAGTTCTTTTTCGTTCGTCGGGAGACAGCAATCAATTGGTCTACTTTCTGGTGTGTGCTCGGTCGCTGTTAGTTCAGAACCAGCGTTTGCTGCCTGTCCGTGTCGTGCATTTCACGTGGAGCTCATATCGTGACAGTCTACTTAAGTTCAGGTGCTACGGGTGTTACATCCAGACTGGGATTCCCTTCAGGCAGCTCTCTCTCTCTCTCTCTCTCTCTCTCTCGCTCTCTCTCTCTCTCTCATCAGAGAACTGACAGCCACCTGAGTTTCAGCACTGTCGCACTCTATAACCATCTACATTATCTTTATTCTAGGAGAGGAAACAAATAAACGAACTTACCCAAACAAAACCAAATCCTCCGGTGACAGCGCGATCATTTACGGAGGAATAAAATAGCGAAGTTTTGGCGTAGTTAATATCGCGGCTGGGCGACCTCAGCGGTTCCAGCGCTGCTGACGTAGGATGATGATAAAACGGTAATTTGCATACGTGTTAAGTTCTCTGTGATTGGTTAGCGTTGAATTCATTTCTTTTGAATAACTGGGACGCCTGTTTGAATCTTTGGGTTGAGTTTTAGCAAAGGTCAATAATCATGTCCTTAAAACGTTACTCGTAATCTGTAACATCATTGTACAGTAGCAAAACATGAAGTTTGAGAGTTGAAACAACAAGATGGCCGTGCCGGGAAATCAGCCAATCAGAGATGGTTTTACATCGGTTGTGAATCAGCCTATGGTTGTAGAAGCAGTGGGAGGAGAGAAGCGGAGAAAAGTTGGTGTCGGTCCCTCTGATATTTGATCACCTCTGGTGGATCTTTTGGGAACTGTTTCTTGTAAACACTGACAAATACAGCAGAAACTGGAGCATGTCAAATGTAAAGGAATATAATCAAAATGACTATTTTTTACACTGCTTCACTTTATCACAGCATGATTTTAAAGGTACCAGTTTGCTTTTCACATCAAAATCTTTTCTTAGGACAACTAGTCAACATTTGAATTGGACACACACACACAGACGGGCTGTGCAAAGATTAATTGTGATTAATTGCATCCAAAGAATTAAAAAATAAAAGATTGTGTTTACATAATATAATTGTGTGATGTGTATTATTATTTTGTATATATAAATACACACACACACATGCACGTATATATTTAAGAAAATGTGTTAATATATAAAATATGTATATTTTTATATATATAATATTGATTGTGTTTATATATACATATACACAGTATTTACATGCAAACAACTCTTAAATATATGCATGCATGCATGCAAATGTATTTATGTATACAAAATAATTGTTGACAGCACACACACATATATTATGTAAACAAACTTTGATTTTGGATGCGATTAATTGCATTTTATCTTTGCCACAGCCCTCAAATATACGTACACACACAATCTTAAAAGCAGTATTTTGCAAATCCACTTGTAAAGCAGTTATCTACACAAAATGCCACTAAAACAGCACATTCCGACTAAATACAATCAGACCAGTTTCATTTTTTATGCATTTATTGGCTTTTAACAGATAAAAAACAAAACAAAAACAAAAGTACATTACTTACACAGCTGAGCTAACATCAGTATTCTTACTGAAACTGCCCAAAGTAGACAAAAAGAAAAGCATTGTTAAAAAAAAGAAAAAAAAAAAATCTAAAAAATGTCAACCATCGTAAATTTCTAGATAAATAGGACTCTGTTATAGAGGCCATTCATTTAATTGAACTGCTCCACTATTTACACATCAAACCCATTTAGATCAAACCATTAGGACACAATAAAAGTGAATTACTAAAAAATAAGGATTAACTTAGTCTTATTGAATAGTATTTGCCTTGCTCTGTATTTTACATTAAAACCATTTCATACACAGGATATTACAAACCAAAAAAAAAAAAAAAAAAACAACCCAAATAATACATCGAGACACAAAAAAAGAGAGAGAGAAGCATTTTGTCCCAGCCTGCTAATGAACGTCTCACATTAAGACTATTAATCATGTTTGTGGAGAAAGGAAAACCAAAGGAAACTATCAAATCTATCAAATTATATGTTAGAAAACCAAGTTCATCATTTAGAAGATCATGACCAACACAAATAAGTGAGGTGGTTTGTTGTGCCTGAAAACATGTGCAAGTAACATTATTCACTAGAACCATCTCGGTGCCATCTGTGCGTTCAAGCCTCAGCATTGAAATGAACGAGTGGGGTCTTTAGTTCTATACTGGGAACGTGTCTATAGTTCTGAAGCCATTAAAGCAGTTTAAAATGATTTTCTTTTAAAGCTGAGCAAGGGTTTTGCAAATGAAGATGAAGTTCATAGAACTGCATCAGAATTCTATACATGTGGTTCAGCGCAGCCACAGTAGCATAGCGCCCCTCCTGGTGGACAGACACAAGCACTGAATGTTCACGTCTGAAGGGGGTTGTCTTCTTTGCTGAAAGGCTGAGTGGAACCAGGCTTCACCCAAGACAGCCCAGACACTGGCAATCCTTTGTTATAATCATCTGGTCGCCGCTATAACAGAAGAAGGCCATTGGTCACAAAGAGGATTATGAAATTAATATTTTCACAATAATTCACATTTGAACCAACCCACAAGAAAAAGACACCAGGATATAAGAGCGGAAATAGTGTTCCACACACAAGCTACTGACTTAAAATGAGGCATGCATCAGATACTAGGAAGAAGCCAGCTTTTACTTGGTTGTGAAGAGCAGTCAGGGGAGCGTCACACACTCACTTTATGTGCAAACATTTTCTCTTTTGCCTCTTCATGCACTGCTGGATTCCATGGAGAGAAGCTGCAAAGAGAAAACGCAAATATTAGAAAGAGAAAAACAAATGAGATGAGGTCCAGTCTGATGACTCAATGCTAAACCCCACAAATTCTTGGTTTCATTTTCACGAATGACAGCAAGGCTGCACTTACACTCAAAGGCTTAATCAATAGATCTTTTGACCAGATTTTTTTTTTTTTTTTTGGTCTAGCCCTTTTTACACTAACTTAAGACATGACTCGTATCGGATATCTGCTTTTACATGAATCCCTATCAAACATTTTTACAGTAGAAACTGCTTAAAATACTCCATTGACCATTTTTGGTCATACAGTCAAAAATAATACATTTACTTAATAAAGTCTACTTTTATTTGTATACACTCACAATAAAAAAAAAAAAAAATTATAATAATACAGGAACGATGGCTGCTTAATAGAACAAAGAACAGCCTCACTTTGTCCCTCACCCTGTGGTAGATTGGAGTTCCACTTTAGACATGGGTCAGATGTCCAGATATTAGATATGTATCCGAAACCACATTTGATAGAGGCTCTAAACGAATGTGAAATATCTTGTGCAGATTTTTTTTGTTTACATGTGTGCAACAATATCAAATGTGTCAGATACTAAAAAAATACACTTGTGCTAGTGTAAATATAGCCCAAGAGATCATAATTATGAAGGAAAACTCCACAACATAACATCTGAGTGTTGTACTTGCCTTATTGCATAAGGGTCATCAATCTTGGGCTGATCGAACAGGTGACTATTGCATAGCTTGACACTGTCTACCACCTTGCTTTTGTAGAGCTGGATGTCTTTTTCATACCTGCACAGACAGCATTGATATTAGTAAGTAAAAGCAGTCAAAGGTACAGGACTTCAAAACAATCTTATAACTACTTGGAGGCACAGCTAAGAGCAAATGAATGCAGGGAAAAAAAAAAAAAAAAAAAAAAAAAAAAAAAAGAACTAAACAAGCTTTTATCTTGAAGTGTGAAGCCAAGTCTGAGGTTGGACTAAGCTTGAAAGCAGCATGCATCTTCAGATGCACAGGAAGTCAAAATAAGCTCAGACTAACGTAGGCAATGCCCAAAAACAAAAGAAAGCAAGATTGTGGTTATTTTCTTTATGTAAAGCAGAAGTAAATTCAGTGTTAGTGCTCGGAAGAGTTCAAACTGGGTTGACTACAAAAATGATACAGAATCCAACACTCACAGCACAGCAGCCTCTGGGTTGAGCGGATCCATAGTGTTGATCTTATAGAAGATTGTGCGGGCGTACATAAGAACCTGCCAGATATGGTTGTGGTTTCGTCTGCAAAATCAGAGAAATATAAATAAATAAAATCCTTTCCACAGTAAAAAAAAAAGCCAAAATAACCTTGAGCCCCTTTAAATTATGGCAACTTCATGAAGGCAAAAATGATAAATGTCTAGATAAATATTATTTTCACCCACTACCAAACACCTGACTTAAATAATATTTAATTAGTTTAGTTAGTTATTTTTTCTTGTCATTACTTATTTTGTCTATAATGCTTTTAAAAATATATGTAGACAAAATCATGCCAACAAAGTACTTTAAATGATTGAAAATGACAGCAGGGCTTTATTTCCTTTTAAACAGACCTCCATTTGGTGAAAGCTCTTCTCACATCCAGCTCGCCAGAGACGGGGTCCACTAGTGGGTGGAAAACTGGGGTGTCGAAAACAACCCTCTGAAAGAATATGCATAAATGCAACAGAAAAGAAAATTATTTTAGCTCTTCTGATGACTGCAAAAGACAAATAGATATGGACATAGTGAAAACTATGGTTTCGGAACCCCGTGGATTATTTTTTCCAGACATTCATGATTAATGAATAAGCTTATCTATATTCTGTTATATCCAATAGACTCTCCATGACTTAAGTATTTATTAATTTCTTTTGATTTTTCAAACCTAGAATAAGAAACTCATTGAGCAAGTAATTAAAACATAAATAAAATAAACACACCTCTGCTGACTTGATAAAGTTGGGCAGGGCTAAAAGGGGCTAGGGGACACAACAACATCAACTCTAGTGGATCCTCAAACTGTCTGGAAAACCCCGCACAGTAGCTCCACCCGGTTCAATCGTGAATTAAGTGCAGCACACATTTTGTTCTTTAATAAGTACAGCATTATTTTTCCTCAAAAAACACAATGCTTGTCAAGGCTAATGTTTTATGTATTTGAGGAGCAGAGAAGAGGGTCTTAGTCTGGTATTTGTCATCTAGTCAAATCCAATTCAGCCTGTGAGCGTGCATCGCACTTCATCTTTTATAACACAACATTTTGGCTAAGTGTATTAACGACAGGAAGAACTGAGTGCCCACATAGCTACAATAAACTTTGTAACCTGCAAGTTGATAAATGTAATGCGACAACACTCCCTCAACAAAACAAATCTCCAAAATTCACTGAAAAATATTAATAATATAACATGCAAGTTTCTGACCATACATATTTCCTGAATCTGTAGCGGTTCTACACTAACCTGCCATTTTTGCTGGTTTAAAACACGCTGGATATTACCTGCCATAATCATTTTCAAAAGTCCTGGATCCAAAAGTAAATGCTAGCACATTGTTACTGCGACTTGCCTTAGATGACTTGACGGGTATTTCACTCACATTGGATGCATCAACATTAAATTTGCATAGGCCGTACTATTTGAATTCAAGATTGGTTGACTGCCAAATTAAAATATTATACAGAACAATAAAATAACTTTTAATTATTTTAAGAGTTAAACTTGATTTTGTTTTTGTTTGTTCCTGTAAAAATTGTGTTTGTTTCTTGTTTTTGTTTCTTGAACCGGTTCAGAGCCCAGCCAGCTAGTAATGTTCTGTTCCAAGACACACCCTGATGTCATCAGTTTCAGAATTAAGATTGAAGCATTTCAACATTCCATTTGGCATTAAAACTACGAATAAAGACGACAGCAAGGTCTGACTTTACTATGGTTAGCTTTGGCAATAGATTCATCTAATCTATCAATTTGGTGTCTTTCTAGAAACAAAATTGTATAGAAAAGTTGTTTATTACCACTGTTTTTTATGATGTTTTTTTAACAATCCTATACATGACAAACATAACAGTGCAAATGTTGTAAATTGTAACCAGCTGATGGAAAACAAGCTAATGTAAACAATTTGGATAAGGTAATTAGAATTATTTACAGAGCAGATGAAATGCCTAAAATCATTTATCATTAACTATTTGATCTTCTCTTTTCTTAAAAAAAATGGTTTAAAGGATGAAATGAGGTTTAACATTTTATGAAACTTTTTGTCAAAACTTTATTTAAACATGTAGTACATGTTGGTATATAGCATGTTATGATACAAGTCGTAAAATTCATAAACTTGAAACCTGTCTGTCATTGGTAATGTTATTATTTATTTTTTTTTTTTTTTTTTTTTAAAGTGCATAGCGCTGCTAATTTTATTTGTTGAGTCAATTTCGTATAAACTTGTATCAGTACTTTAAACATTCTCAGCACATAATATTGAAAAGGGTGATCATTTCGATCACTGCAACCATGATATGTAATTTTCATACTGTTTCATCTCTACATGACAGCAAGTCATGGACTGAATGAACAAGTAGCAGTGCCCTGGTCATGTTGTGTCAAAAAATTCAGTGGAAAGATGTGTAAAGTACTTACAGGACAGTCTCCATCTGGGTAGTTATCTGGAATGTAGACAGTGAACTTAAAAACACCATCTTGGTACAAGCCATGTCGAATGAAAATCACACCAAACCACACTGCAACAAAAAATAGACATTAATGTATACTTGACAGAGCAAATCAGCAATACAGCAATCAATTTAACTCTTCAGCTGAGTTATTGGACATTAATAATTACACAAATTATCAATTTGATACAAAAACTGCAATACTAATTAACGCCGCCTTCCATTCAAAAACAAATCTCCACCATTTGTTTTCCATGTGTGAGAACATATTGAATTTTATTTCCTTGAATCTGTGCATTTATCATTTATCATGCTAGCATATCCACGTGACAATCCATCCTCATCCTGACATAGTTGTAGAATTCCACACAAGGTTCCAAGTAGAAGTTAATTGACTGCACATTCTACTGCAACTTTTCCAGACAGGAAGTTGGAAATTCTTTTGGAGTTGAATGGAATGCAGCAAAAGGACATTTTGCGTGAGGGTGGAGGAAGACATTCTTACTCAGTGCTGATCTGTATGAAGGCTGTACATAGATACCAGGGAGCTTCTGCTTGATCACCAATGTGCTGCAACAGAGACATGGTCACAATTGTCCATTTCAACAATACACTGAAAAATCAAAGTACTGCATATCCTAAAGATGGTGCTACACAACTTCAGGGAAAATAAGTCAGGGAATAACAAATGTGAATAACAGGCGTGATGCATATGCTTAGATGGTTAGGTTACATAAACATAAAATCCTATTGTATTTTGGGTATGTTTTAATCACAGCTTCATAAATTAACACTACAACTAGAAAATAAATCAAGTTACTTGATCAACTATTACTGCCCAAAACCTAGTGGGAAAAGCCTGTAGATCTGATATTCTGTACAACTGGAATTAGAAAAAAAGTGTGCACATCCAGCAGTCAAAAACCTCAACGATGGTTTCATAAACATAATAATAAATGTAAAATATTTTTACAAAAAAAAAAACACTTTTGCATTTTTAATATTTTCAAATTAAATTGATTCTTATACTGGCAAAGCTGAATTTTCAGCATCATTACTCCAGTCGTCACATGATCCTTCAGAAATCATTCTGAAATATGATGATTTGGTGCTCAAGTAACATTTATTATTATTATGAAAGTTGAAAACCCTTGTGTAGGGCTGCTTTATTTTTTTTAAGGATCATGTGGAAGGATCAAGACTGGAGTAAATGATGCTGGAAATTCAGCTTTGTCATCATAGAAACAAATTACATTTTTAAATTTATTAATTTAAATATTATTACAAAGTAAAATATTTGTTTTCTCAGCATTACTGTTTTTACTGTATTTTTAATTAAATAAATGAATCCTTGATGAGCATAAGAGACTCCTTTCCAAAATATAAAAAAAAAACTTGACAGATAATAATAATTAACCAAAAAAAAAAACATATTTTCTATAGTACCTTTCAAGAACCCAAGGTCACTTCAAAATGTAATACAAATAGCAAACAAAAACAAAAGCCATCTACTAATGAGAGACAAAACAGATGGAAACAAGCATATACTTATTGGCATGAATCAAAGAAAGACATATTGTATGATTTAGAAAAATATACAATCGTGACAAAGTATGTAGCACATAGAGCAGAGGAAGTGAAGACCAGAGAAAACAGTGGTGAGGATAATTATTTATTGGGGAAGCTTGTAAAAAATGAGTTTTAAAACTACTGTAAGTCTGTCCAATGAAGGTCACTTTTGGTGAGAACAAGCTATAAATTATTTTTCTATGGAGCTGTGGTGTGCCAACTTCCTCATATGCAATCATCTATGAAAGCCAATGAATAAGAGCGGAGAATCACTCACAACTCAGCAAGCAGCGAGTACTCCAGGTAGAAAGGGCCGTACGAGGCGTGGGTGCCATTGGCAGATTGTGTTGAGGCTGGAGATGCAGCTTTAGTGATGGGGATGGCATTCTTCGGGATGGAGGGAAGCTGTTTCTTACCAAACGAAGGACGAGCTGGACTGGCTCTCTGCTCCCCTGGACCACCCTGCTCTTCGGCGTCAGATCTCTGCACACACATGCACCAACAAATTAAGCTTATAGTGTTTAACTTTTTACTTTTGTTTGCAAATGATGATGTTTTAAATATTTGGAATTCCCAGGGCCAAATTTCTCTAGTACTCAACCTGTCTAATAACATTACTGTTCTAGACTATTTCTTCGGAAAAAAAAATACATTTTCATTGCAGTAAATGTTCCAGTTAATGAAACAAGCAGTCAAACTTTTTAACTATAAAACAGTTACAGTTAGAATCAGAGAATGAGTTAAAAAAAAATGTATATATATATATTTTTTTAATTTAAGTGAAATGTGATCTTGATAAGTCAAGTCATGCTAATCCATATCACAGAACTCAGAATTGGAGAAACCTTTGAAAGTTTGTGTCTTTTTTTCTTCTTAATTTTTCCTTTTTTTCTTAATGATTACGCGTTAATCTACCAATAAGCACGATCTAGCACTATTAGACTCGCCTAATACATTTTACCTTATTTGAATCCATTATGCAGAATTTCTCTTAGCACAGAGAGAAAAAAACCCCTCCAGACTCCATCTGGGCCTCACTATAATTCAAGAGATGAAAGTAAATATCAGACACCAAAAATTCACAAGCAGTAGGGGCTAAATGGAAACAATAACTAACAGCAAACAGATTCAGCACATAGCCTCTAATAAAGCCAATGAAAACAAATTACAGCTGAATAATCATAGAATACAGTCAGACACCTCTCAAAGAAATTACAAACAGCTAGTCTAAGTGTCTACCATAAAACAATGAGACAAAGCAATGGGGTCAAGAGTCGGCATGTAGTAAGAAACGTCTTTCTGACAGCTGCGATGCCACACCACACCAAAGTCAGAAAGACAACACCTCTGGAGATTGCAACGAACAAACTGTTAGCCTACTTCTTTTTTAAGTTAAAAGCATTAATTGACTGCAATTCTCAGACTTCAACAAGAGTTTAAAACAACCATAACTTCAAAACTAATCAATGTTATATTAGGAGAATAAGCCACTAGCCTAAAACACCCTCTTCCACCACAAAAGCTTGTGACTTTAGAGTGACTGAACTGTGCAAAATCACCTTTAAACCCTGAGCCTCCAACGTGACTTCCTTATTGAAGAAATCACCTGTTGTAAACCAGTCCATTCCTCTTAGTTTGCGCATTTAGACTTCAGGTAAAGGACATTGGGATATGCAGCATAACAATTTCAGACTTTACCTTAAGATTTATGTGTGTTTGTGTGTGTGTGTGTGTGTGTGTCATATATATGGGCTATATCCGGCCTGTACCCTGTCTGTCGTGTTGTGACCTATATATGTTGTGACCTAGAGGTCACAACACGGCAGACAGAGTACAGGCCGGATTCAGGCCTCAGATTTAACAGCACTGATGAGTCAGGCAGGATCAAGTCAAATGTTGTCAGGTACAGGCCCTGTTCTGGCTTAACTTTAAAGCCTGTTCAGACATTTAGGACTGCCATACTTTACCTTACGACCAGCGTTTGTCGACATGCTCCAGAATGGGTTCATTACTCATTGAGCTCTTGATGGGTGTATACTTGTCCACTTTTTGGTGGCATCCGAAGAATTTGCTGTGAGAGAAAGAGAGAAAGAGAGAGAGAGAGAGAGAGAGAGAGAGAGAGAGAGAGAGAGAGAGAGAGAGAGAGAGAGAGAGAGAGAGAGAGAGAGAGAGAGAGAGAGAGAGAGAGAGAAAGTGCTGATGAGAGCCTGGATATTCGAACACCACAATGGGCAACCTGATGCTGTATGGCAGCTGGTGGCAATCCAATCCCCAATAACCATGCTGTTGCTAGTGAGAACTTCAGTGAGCTACAGTATAATGCGGGGGGTTTCAATCATTTATATGACATGGTGGACCCCCAAATATGATCATCCTAATGCAAGGGATATGTTTGTATGTATAAAGACCCAATTTATACTGTGAACAATTAATATTAGAAGTGTGTGTAAAACATTATTTAGAAAATTACACTTCTCATTTTTATACTCCCTGTCGTATTTTAAGACTTTAAGTAAAAATGTATTAATAAGATTAAATAAATAAAAACTAGAACCAGATCTAGCAGGGTCTTAAGAGACAAACATTTACCTAAACTAATAATTCATATAAAATTATGACCAAGGTGAGTGAATTTTCAGTAGTAACATGACAGATGTCAACGCCTGGCACACAAGAAGAACCGCCTCAACTAGAAACAAGAGCTCTGACTCCCCATAAGACAATTGCCTTCATGTTTACCTGACACCCACTGCAGACGGCTTTGTTTCATAACGTGTACACTTTAGCGTTTAATAAAGTGTTCTCTAGGCGAGAACACAGTTTTTAAAGCAGGGTTTCAGGTAACGTTAATGACACGGACGGTATTTTGTAACTGGACTAGACTAGCCTTCATTTAGCAAAATCTCCGAAACAAACGGGCTTCCACTTACCTGCGACAAATACTGTCACCTGGTTAAAGACATGTCACACAGTAACTTGTCCAGATGTGAAATAGTTTGAGACTGCTTTTTAATGCCGCACCGTTAACCAAATCGCCGACGACACTGTTATCCGAATAATCTCAGACAAATACTGAACACACCTCTAGCTAACTTGACAGGAAAAGGCGGGACATAAACACAACTGAGGGCGGTGATTGGATTTCATTGTGATTGACAAGCTCTTTACCCGATCAAACATTAAATACACCAATCCACAAGGTTAAATGTCTCCAGTTTAACGTTTAAGCAGCAAATACTTGGTACATATTTTAGATCATTTAAAATCGTCTGGAAATGGCATCTGCCGCAGAGTGTGGGTAAGTTGTTGACAAGAAAAATCAGCTGACAAAATACCTCCTGTGTTGTTACCTCGAGTTGTGAGCTGAGCGCATGAACGAACGCGATTTGTAAATGTTATACAGTATATAACGTTACATGGCGTATCTCTGCTAAACGATCATAAACATTTCTACATTATAATGGACTTTGTGAAACTTACCGTGCTTAAACTCAGGACATTTCACACGTTTTTAAAACACGTAGTATCTACCCTCCCAGTTGACTGCACTGAATGGATTCGCGTTCTGTCATTGGCTTATAGAGACTCACGGTAGATTTTATTGGTGCTTTTCCCTGTATATCAGATCAGACCAAGGTAGTAAATTCGGATTGGTCCCTTTAATCTTGGTTTTTAAAACAGGTTATTGGGTAGCTTTATTAATACATAATAAGAGGTCAATTAATTACGAGCCTCAGTGCACCTTTTAAAGTTAACCATTACTTTAATTTAATACTATAATAATGGGATGTCTGATAGTTTTATTCATATTAGTTTTATAAAACAATACTTCAATTATTCCTGAGCTTTTACGCGTCTTTTGCAGGTGAAATATCAGTTATCTTACAAAAAAGAAGAAAGTTTCCACTTCCAGAGTTTTAGAATAAAGCAAAGAAGGAAATAGGCTATACTGTTATAATGTTCAAATTGGCATTGGCAAGAGATGTGGATGGTTTTGCAATGCCCCCTTTAGGACAACAGAGGGAGTCAAATACTCAGAATTAGAGAAAAATCAACAATCTCCCCAAATAACTGCCTAATTCAATCCTCTCTAAATAGGCACATAGGCGTTTACTTTGAAAAGTAGTCGTGTCCTTTTGGCAAGACTGTCATTGATGCTGTCATTACATGGTCACAATTTTTTTACAGACAATTTCATGGTGGCCTACGGCAGTAACTTATGAGTTTTCCTGCTTACTTCTGGAGTAATTGCACTGTAAAATTTGGCACCTGCTTGATTGATTGATTGATTTCTTGAGGGATATGCCTAATAATAATTTATGAGGAACACAGAGGAAAAAAGAAAAAAGTAATTTACTGCATCACCGATTTACCTAATTGAGGGAAATGACATTGTCCAGGACTGAAAGTGGAAGTTAATTATTGACTTAATTATTGTTTAATTATCTGATTTCATTTTGTTTTTCAACACAGTCTGTTAATATAAGTAATTGGCCAGTGGTTTCTTGATGTAGCCAGCCCAGTAAACAAAGCAAGGTCACTGACTCACTGACAGGATGATTTTGACTGGATCCCAGTGGCACTTCTAAAATGTAAATGCTGGACATGAAAAGGGTGATTTCACTCAGTCTCAAATGCTAATACCCTCTGGCCTACCTGACCTGGAAGTGTTAATAATGTTAACAGCATAGAAAATGACAAAATTTGGTGCAATCTGATTTCAGACTGATCTTTTTAACGAGAGCCTGACACTGAGTAAAATCAAGTAAACACTGCATTTTTAATATATTCTGCTATGAAATAGTAAGACATCTGCTATTAAAATAATGGATTTCTAACAGGCTTTGGCTGAGCCTTGCACAAAGTTTTGCTTCCTGAGACGAAAAAAGCGAATCTAATGAGTGGTTTTGTTATTGTTTTGTCCCTTTTTTGTTATGGTATTGATTAATGTATCAAACTTCCTACAAAACAGACACTCGGTAGGCCTATTGTGTTGAAGCTGCAGATGAAAAATATCCAGTGCTCATCCTCTCCATCACTCTGTGTCTCCTCTGAGACACCAAAGGCCTGCTTATTCTGATCTGCAATTTGGTTTAAATGACAGTTAAAAATTGCAATTGGCAGCCCCCCAGTGAAATATGCCACGACAGCAAAAGCCATAAAGCAGCCAGAACGAATGACTTCACGTCTAGATAATAAGTAATAACAATGTTAGTTTGAATAAAAAAGCCAGAGCTGGATTCAGATGCAATATTCATTGGAATATGCACAACTGGGGAAAGGAAAGAGGAGGGGAAAAAACATCAACCGAGTCCCACACACAGCAATAGTCTTGTCTTATCCCTTAGGCTATGGCCCGGCTAGCACCTCAATGCAGCAATTATTTGCTATAATGACTGCAGTTCAAATAAGCCTGGAGATTTTATTAAACCAAATGAGGAAATCTTCAGTGTATTATCACCTTGTGATTGACAGTGACAAGTGTTGGGCCAGCTCAGATGTGAGTGTGATGAAGAAGCTCTCGGCAAAGCTCTCAATAATGTTCTCCCTGATAAAGTTGCCTATTGAACTCCAGCGAGAATAGAGAGCAGCAGAACTGCACGCATATTAATTCTCATTGTCAAGAGGTGGTTAAGGGAGCAAGGGCAGACAGAGAAGCGAATAATCTGGCAGGGCTGGAAGTCCCTCACACTGCCTGGCTGGCATTTTACTGCACTAATGAAAAGGAGATCTATTGTGCCCGATCATGTGCATAGATTGTACTATATGATAGTAATAATGAAAGAGAAATATTCATATTAAAAGCAAAGGTCATTCACAGAGTAGACTAAGCTTTCCTAAGCTGCAACCTTTACAGGAACAGACAACCTGTGATGCAGATGAAGAGGAAAGAGAAGGGAGAGGAAAAGAAAAAGAAAGAGAGAGACAGAGAGAGAGAGAGAGAGAGAGATTGTTGTGTCTTAGTATGGACAAAGGGAGGAGACAATGTACTCTTCTTCAGCTGTGGTCAAACACAACCAAAACCTCCTTTATTTTGAGATAATGACCATTATTCCACCTTACACGTTTGAGTTTAAATTATGTTAATGTTATACTCACTATACATGCATGGCATCAGTTGCTTTTGAATGACATGAGAGAGAGCGAATCTACAATGTGATAATAGAAATGGGAAAGTAGCATGAGTCACCATGCAATCATGGTGAGTCACCATGCTTATTCGAAATTCTTCTTTTTGTATGCCATGGGTTGCAGTATTTATTGTAAATGATTTGTTCAAGGCACTTTATTTTATATATTGCAAAGCCAGATTGCGCTTTATGGCTGCAGCACCTGTGAGTAAAGTCAGACAAGACTTCAAAAAAAATAAAAAAAATAAAATCTTGGTCTGGGTTTGGGTACGGTTCCCAAAACGCACTTGCTGAACTCCTTCGCGATGCCTGGTAGTGGCGCTGGATACCCCTCGGTGGATGGCCCTCTGACTCTTCTGCCCCCTGTTGGACGGTGACGCTTCCTCCGGCTTCGGGCACCCAGCTGGAGTCCCCCTTACCCTGCTCCTCCCCATTATGGCAGACTGCAGCTGGCTCAGGCCTCAGGACAACTGTGGCGACTCCTCCGTCCCCTCTCGGATGGCAGCAGCCCTCCCATAACCCAGGGGGGCAGCAGCTAGTTGTCCATCCCCCTGAAAGTCACTCCAGCGCACCACCTTAGCTTCCATGGTGGCAGACTCTGCTTGATGGCACTGCAGATTTCCTATAATGACGGGGGCTCTTTGGCTGCTTTTACACTTGGCATTATCATGCAACCAATACGGATATTTTCCAAATTCACATTGAAAAGCCAAGTGTTACACTCTTCTGATCAATATGTTATTCGATCAACGTCAGGTTCAGAGGTAGTCGAGGACGCATTGTGATCGGATCTCTGTGTAATGTAAGCGAAATCCAGTCATCGTGTCTGCATTCACAGGTGGACGTCACACAAAACCCTGCCCACTGTCATTATTCCCCCTCCTCTCTCCAGGAATTGCTGCACGTAGCTGTGTGGTTTTGCGATACAGTCGAGTGCAAATTACTGAAATGTTTGCCTTTGCACCCGAAAGTTACTGAACCATAAATTTTCTTTAAAGAACGCGCATTTTTCCCACCACAGCAGGCAAAGTTCTCGGACCCATACGTTTCTCTATACCGTTTCCATTACGGCATCTATCCACATTATTAGTACTTGCAGCCTCTTCATTCTCCTCATTTTGCAAGATTTGTAAAATGTCCCCCAACTGAAAATGTTTTTTTTTAAAAGACTTTGCACCGGAGCCATCCTTTTTTTTTCTTCCTTTCTTTTTTTTTTTCGTGGCAATACGAGATCTGATCTGTTATCCAGATACAGAAGCCACTTGATGTGGACAGGTCGGATCACGGTAATCACATGTTTGTGCCAAGTGTAAACGCAGCCTTTGACAACGCGTTCTTTCCCCTTGGGTTTTCGGCACAAATGTAACAAAGTTCGTTCATAAGGGACGGAGGAGGCAGGAACCAGCAAATGTCAAACATAACTTTTAATGACAAAATAAACAAACAACAAAGCGAAAGTAAATCGGCAGCCACTAATGGACGTCTTACGCATAAACTAAAACAAAAAAACAACAACATAAAATTCAGGCCTGGTCCTCTCTCATCCTTCACTGTCATCACTTTATACTTGTGACGGCCCGCGTATTGGCCGCACAAGTGTGGTAATGTTGATGTATCATCTCACACACACACACACACACACACACACAGACACACACATTTAGACGGTCATTCATTTAAGAATAATCTTTATTTAAATAATCTTTTTTTTTTGTCATTTACATTTGTGTCAGTATAAACAATATTCATTCATTCTTTACTGTTACACCATGTCCTAACTACACTGATAAAAGGTATCTTTTCCATGTTAATCAGAGTTTTTGTCCTAACCAGACGCGATGGCAACACGCAGAGTTTCTAATTTAGAAACGGTTCATATTTCTGTGACGTCGCGGCTGACAGATCGGGATGGATATTAATTTCCCTAAGAACAAGATCGAATAAACTGATTGTCATTATGAAGAAATTAAACTGGTTATGAGTACACATTATTTATTTTTAGTTAAAAATAGGTCACTGTGCCACAAGCGATAACGGATAATTTACCTCAGATTTTGAAAGCATATAATATAGTATAATATATCATATTTGTTTTCTCAAAATATTTAATCAAAATATCTTCTCAATCTTCCAACGACTTCTCTTCTCTGATGGCATACCTCTCAACGTGACAACCTGTCACTCACATGACATCACTGCAATAGCAAACCACAACCATCATGATACTTTCAAGTCTTGGTGGACATAATCATCTTGTTTAAGAAGTTGTTTCAATAGGTCACAATAGCAAAGAAAAGACTATCACAACTTACATTTCATTCTGACCTTAAGAATTTACAGGGCAGAAGAGGGCCCAGACTCACAAAACAGTTGAAGTAAAAATTTCTTAAAAAATGTGACTGGGAGTGCTTAAACTCTCGTCAAGCCAATCGCAATGAAAGTGTGCACACTGACAGTATTATGCAGGCGGCGCAAAATACGGCCTTTGATGGGTTTTCTATTGAGCTGATCTGCAAGTTTTCTAATAATATAATCCTGTTTTTTTTGTTTGTTTGTTTTTTTGTGACAGTGCCACAGAGTAAATACAACTCCATCAGCAGAGACCTGATTAAAATCTGTAGCAAACAGGTGCAAAGCCCAGAAACCATACAAAAACTATTCAGTTTTAAATTTGTATTATCTTTGTACCTTACTTTTAACTTGTGAAGCTTTATATGGCTAATGAAAGAAGTCTGGCACATATACAGAAAATAGTTTTCTGCATTGAAAAATAAGTTCTCTCCAAGAAAACCGAAAAAGAACTGAATTTCTTAGAATTTATTTTAATACATTTTGTAACGTCTTTCCAAAGAAGATTTTTGTGAATAGAAATCTAATCAATAATTGAATATAATAAAAAGGAAATATAATCAAATTGTGTGCAGTCAGCATGAATGATAGGTGTCATATTTCACCATTGTTAGTTAGGTATATCTCAACAGACCAACAATAACATTATAACTGCGAAACTAGTTTCTACACAACCAGGTTTAATCAAAACCATAGGCAAGCTCACTTTTAATAACCAACGGACAGACGATATGAAGAATTCTCTCTTCAGGCTGGATGCTCTCGTCATTCTTTTTTAAGGGCAGAGTTGCTTTGAAAGACAGTGCACACATTATTGTCTGGAGTATGTGAATGAGCAAGTAAGTGGGCTCTATGTCCGCATATGCATCACATACGCCACCATTTATTAGAGCCGTGCACTAAGTACAGGCCATGTTATTGGATTTGAGTACCGACTCCCAGACACGTTCTCTGGCTCTGGATATATATTAAGATGAAGCAATCTCATTTAATAACACCCAAACTAATAAAAGGCAGAGAAGATTGGAAATTAAATTTATGAATATTGCACAGCAGCAGGGGTTAGCCCAAAAAGGCAGACTTGAGCTGTCATTCTTGAGGCAGATGAGTTCTTATGAGGTTCAGACAGGCTCCGAAACACTCTGGCACAACCTTCAAAAGCAGGAACAGAGAAAGCACTGTGACTTATCTGAGGTCTCAGTGTCACCATATTAAACAGGAGTGAATTAGACATCTGAACATATGCTCCTTGTGTAAATTCACAAAAGTCTGTGTATGTTATGGATAGATCACTTCATATGTCATGTTAAGCTTTATTTATGCCAAATGTATACAACATACTCTGTGGCATATTCATATTTTAGAACAAAGACAAAAAAAAGATACTCAAAGATAAATTTCAGATGATAATTAATGATACAAATCACCATTATTCTGAGCATTATTATTATATTCACTGATCCATCCTCTTTGTAATAGTTCATTTGTGCCTACTTCAACCAGATTACCATTGACTTAATGCAGGGGCACACAAATTACTGACTTTAGTTAACTTCTATCCACAACAGTTATTCTGTTATCCCTTTATAAATATATGTAATTAAAAATGTAATTTTGTACTTATTTATTATTTATTTAAAATCATATTTTTGTATTTATTTGACATGTAGCCTACAGTACCATATCTCTATCTATCTATCTATCTATCTATCTATCTATCTATCTATCTATCTATCTATCTATCTATCTATCTATCTATCTATCTATCTATCTATCTATCTATCTATCTATCTATCTATCTATCTATCTATCTATCTATCTATCTATCTATCTATCTATTATTATTATTATTATTATTATTAGTATTATTTTACCCATGTTGAACAGTGGTGTGAGTTTTCTTCCAGATACGGGAAGTGCCCGTGTCCCGCGGCAGTTGAGACCGTAGCTGCCGCTGATTGGCTGCATTCACATTGATCAGCGCATTCATCTTCCGCGACCGCTGCACTTCCCACACCAGCATTAAAAAGATGCAGCCGCGCAATTGATTAGCGAGCGAGTCTCTTCGGAAACATATTTATTTATGTGTGTATGTAGATAACTTAGATGTCCATTACTCTGATTACCTTCGAGAGTTGGTGGAACAACAGATGCTCAAGGACAGCACATTCAATATTACTTAGCGAGAGCACCTGTCCACACAGTGAGCGGAAACAAGAGATGAGATAGGCAACAACAAAGCACTTTCATTCATTCGTCGTTAATATTTGCCATTCTTAATCAATAACTAAATGTCGTAAGTAACCTACTTTGGGAGTTATAATTAATCCGGGGAAATATTGTTTACAAACCTAAATAATGAACGTAAATATGACTTGAAGGAAAAGCTTCTGGACACTAGAGGGCGCTTTAATACAACATTTATTATTTTCACAGATCATGGGTAGATTATTTCTCAAGCTCTAAACACAGCACTCTACACAACACATCTACGACTTTTTTTCGAATTGACCATATAAACTAAGCATCACTATAGTGAAAAACAGATTAAAACCACGTGCACTCGTGATTAGGATAATACTAGGCCTAGACCTATATCATAATCTTTTGTTATCAGTTTCTTTTCTTGTTGTCAAATATGTCCTTGACATGAAAGAGATGCATATTTAAAGCATTTTTCACATACTCATTCTCGTGTGCAATTTTAGTAAGGTTTTGCCACAGTAGCATAACCCAGCTGATTAATAATAATCAGCATTATTATTATTATTATTATTTTTATTATTATAGCTCATGATATGCAAGGTAGAAGGCTTGGTAGGATTTGGATTAGGCCTATTAGGCTTACTCAAAAAAAAAAAAAAAAAAAAAAGCCTACTATTCTTATTTCGTAGCTCTCGTAAATACGAATAAAAATGTCAAAGTTATGTGATGTGAATACATGATAGGCTACTCTCACAGTTGCGTCTAAATTATATTTTATATTACATTATAGGGCACTGTCTATACTTATCCATGCTATTTTTAACTAAACATGCTATTCTATTTAAAGTTATAAGCAACTGTGCCAAATATCTTCATAGCCTATAGCTGGGCTAGCCTACTATAATAGCCTCATCCGCAGACGTCTGTTAAAACACAAGCAAAAGCATAAGTCATAACACAAAATTAAATGAAAAGTTTAAGTGAAACAATTTCCATTGGGATTGGATTAAATGTTAATTCGTTCCCAAACTAAGCCCCTAACAATCTGCTCTTTTCCATTTTTTCCCTCTGATTATTTTTTTCCACACGGATGCGCCCATTCATTAAACTAAAATTATAAACATAAAGGATATCTCGGTATTAATATTTCCTCTTTTTGTTAAAGCTCAATCAACCATAATGTCCTAATTTTTCTCTCCGAACCTCATTTCGCATTATCTCGCTAACCAAAGATGGGTGTCCCAAAAGGGATTTATTTCATTTATCGGGATTATTGAATTAAATTAAACTAGACACTTTGGGCTAACGCAGTAGGGGAACGGGAAACCAGTCTACTTAAAGCTGCACTTAAGTGTGATTTAGGCAAAGTCAGTCGACATCTAGACTATCTGAGAGGCATCTGCAACTGCTTTTGCCTAATTCAATTCAAGGCATAGGCCTCATTAGAGCAAGTGAGCTGAAATGAAGCTCGCGTTCGATTCACGCGATTATTTTTATCACACCAATCGGTCAATTTTGTTACACAGTCTGTCACTACCGTAGGCCTATTTTGAAAATCTATATAGACAGGCCTAGTTAGTAAAAGTAACCTATTCACGTTTTGCAGAAGCATTTACATAGCCTATAGCCTATTTGAGGCACTGAAGGCAATTGAGCTATTGAAATGATTTGTCTATTCATAAAACAAGAGAATTAAAAGTAGAAATGACGTTCAGCCTTTTTGGGACACTTCCTCTGAGCTGCCAAGCTGCTTAGTAAATTTGAAAACAAAATCAAGTCTTAATGTTTTTACATTCACGGACAGAAACACAGGCTCTTTTTCGCCTGCAGTAATTCAGTAGGTTTTCAGCAGGTGGCAGCCTTTCTCCATCATTGCCTCGTGTGTCTCTCCTGGGCTGAACTTCTAAACCCCATCTCTGTGATGTTGCTTTCCCAAGCCTCGGAGCTCATGCCTGTGAAACGCACTCCCCATTAAAATGATTTTAAAAGGCAGCACCACGGTTATAACCATCATCTCCCCAAAGCTGGTGCCACACACGACACCATGTGGCGGCTGCCACAAACAAAGGCACTTTCCTCTCCGATCGCCACGGTTACAGCCCCAATCCTGCCAGAGGCAATTACAGCCCTAACCAAGTGTGAGGTCTGAGAGAACCAATCACTGCTAATAAGATCAAGACCTAATGCCATACCACCCTCCAACACCTCCCTCTCTCTCTCTCTCTCTCTCTCTCTCTCTCTCTCTCTCTCTCTCTCTCTCTCTCTCTCTCTGGTGTGTTGGTCAAGACAAAAGCAGATTGGCATTTCACACACTGGAGATAAATAGTTGTTTTTACTCTGTATTTGAACTAGGCCTAAATATCGAAGGTCTACTTGTGATAGCCTATACTAGTATGGGCTCTTCCCACTCTGTCAAACAGGTCAAATTTTTTAAATTCTGATTCAGGTCATTAAGCATTGCAACCAGCGGAGTCTGATGCCTAGCTCGACTCTTCATGTTCTTTATATCTTTATAGTGATTCAATCAAAAACACACAGGCTGGATCTGAAAACTTTGGCAGCAGACTTGCTGCCTCGCTGCTATAATGACTCTGCAGGCAGTGTTTGCACGAGCCCGATCTCATGAAAGTTTGTATCTATAGCACAAATGTCATTTCTCATGGCATTTATATGCCAAAAACAGTTTTTGTGTGTATATGGTGCGCGTTTTTCGGGTGCATATGATACGCACTTTTTGGCATTTAATATGCACAAACTCGCCACCCCCTCCCCCTAAACCTACCCCAGGGTTTTTTAGTGCGTAGCATATGCATGAAAGAAACATTTTTGGCGTATAAATGCCACGAGAAATGACAATAGATACGCACTTTCATGAGACTGTGTTGGGGGTGGGTTACTTCACGATTTCGGACAGACTTCTGAGGCAGCATAACAGTTTAATAATCTACTACAAAATAGAGTGAGCTTTGGTGAGAACTAAACAAATATTTAATTATTACTACAGTAGTAATTTCTAGCTAGAAATGACATCAGAAGGGGAAAACATGGTCAAAAACACACATTTACACATAAGTTGAACAGCAACAGGAACTTTCAGACGCTATCTTTATTTGTTAGCTCAACTGTCACAGAATGGAAAGCATGCACAGGATTGTGGGATATCAAAATCCTTGATGCCCTCTGTCCTCTGAAGGCAGCATTTTTAAGTTTTCGGATGTAGCCACAGTGTTTGGTCAGATTCCCAAGCAAATGATTTTTATGACCTGGTTCTTTTTCGTGAATCAAAAACATACGAAGAGTTCAGATGCAAAAGCAAATGGCAATGAAGATTACCTATTAATTGTCATTTAAGTTAAATTACTGAACTTAAATATACAAGCTTGATAAAAATGGTCATTTTAGAAGAACATTTCAAATGGCATTTAGAGGCTTTTGCATCTGAACTCTTCATACAACACGACCAGTGAAGTCTGATTTCCCAACACATTCTCATCCCAAGACGTCATCTAACTGACGCTTTTGACCATACCATCCAACGTTTTAGGGTACCCTTTTAACATCAGTTAGATGACGCTATCCTAGGGCGTCATCTAACTGACGCTTACCTTTAATGTCAGTTAGATGACGCGGGTAGGTTTAGGTCTGGGGTAGGGTTAGGATTAGATAGCGTCATCTAATTGAAGGGTACCCTAAAACATCGGATGTTGACGTATGTCCAAAATCGTCAGTCTTAAGATGAGAATGGGTTTTCGAGGTGGCTAATTCGTAACAATTCGTACGACCTCACTCGCTAAATTTTTGCTAAATCGTACATGTTTTACAAGTTGGCCAATTTGTATGAATTCGTACGAATGATCTACCCCTGACCCCGCTCTTAAACATACCCATCACATGGGTTTAGACAAATCGTACGAATTCATACGAATTGGTCATGAGATAGCGTTGTCTCTTCCGGTCTTTTTATGGGGAACAAAAACACAGCGTGACCAGTTTACTTAAATTCCCAAGCAAATTACCTTTACGAGACATTTTGTTTTAGTGAATCAAATTTCACTAGTCGCACTGTAGTGTTGATTCACTTCAAAAAAGTCTCATAAAAGTAGTTTGCTTGGGAATCTGAATGCTGTGTTTTTGATCCCCTATAAAAAGACAGGAAGAGCCTAGATTGGGAATCTGACTTTACTGGCCGCGTTGCATGTTTTTGATTCACTAAAAAGAACCAGCTCAAAGTTATTGGCTCAGGAATTGACTATTAACTGGTCATGCTAAATGTTTTTGATTCACTATAAAAGGACCGGACACATACTGAAACTCAAGTCAATAATTATGCTATTGTCCACTCAATGAACAAAGAACTGATATTGTATTATATATCAGAGTTTTATCAGTGGAATTTACAAAAATGATGCAATGAATGAAATACCACATTTGTATTATTTTTTGTTATCCTTTCACTAGGAAAATTATCCCAGTATAAAATCATGTATGCTTTCTTCACAATTTTCCTTCGCATCTCGGTGAAATATCAATATTGAATTCAGACATTGTTATATTCAAGGGTAGAATTAGACTACGGTGTCAACTATAAGGCAGTCTGCAACCAAACTCAGCACGTGTCAGCTTTCAGGTGCTGGTGTTGAATACTGGGTACAGAACGGACACCTGAGACATCAGCGGTGTGCTAGTGTCCCTAAACAACCCTGAACAAGTTCAGGTCCTGCTGCTATCATCTCCCATCACCTGCTACAGGGATCTCTCCGTACATCTCTTCTTTCAAAAGACAGAGAGACAGTCGATGAAAGAAAAACAAAGAAAATATTTTTAGATCAGCGTGTTAATGAAGGCCTTACTCTAACCCGGTGCTTGAAGAGACTAGGACATTAGTGACAATGGGAAATCGGAACATCTGTGAGCTGATGCAATGGATGAATATGTATAAGGTTCTCTCTCTCTCTCTATCTCCCTCTCTTCTCCCCGGTGGCCTCGCACACCCGTGGTTCTGCTCAGGGAGGCCGCGTTTCACGTGTGTAGCAGCATCGCTGTCGCTCTGGCAGCTTGCTAAATAATTTGTGCTCTGTTAGTGGGGTCATTGGATAGAGAAGCTGAACTCTGAATAATTTATCCGCAGATACAATCTGAGCTGCCCTCTCTCATATCCTTCAGCTTTCAGACGGCCGGCTGCGCACACGCTCGCACACAAACCTGTTACCGCTAACACATTCATTTAGATGGAAATAAGCACAGACTAAATGGGAAATACAGGGCTGGTGGACTTTGTCCTCATTGTGACCCAGAGGATCTGTAAGAATCTCATCGTCATCCATAAACACGGAAAAATTTGCCTGTGGATGGAAAGGAGACAAAAGGCAGCGTATGCCAATGGGTTTTGTATACCTACCTAATTGCTTTTCATTATTTAGCAGACAATGGGAACCTGAGGAGAGGGATGAAAGGAGTACAGTTGTTCTTGTTATGGTATAAATGTACTGCAGTGATGCGCCTGTGTCTCAGATGTGCTGAAACAAATAGCGAATCGCACCTGATGGCTTGTCGTGCCTCCCGCAGAATATTAATGAGGGCATCCTTCGTTACAGTGAGATCAGACACTTGGACAGAAAGAAATGCACACCTGGACACCACACACACACACACTTGAATACTGAACACTGAGCAGATGAACCTCCTGCAGAGCTTTTTGTCAGGGAATCAAGGCTTTTGGCTCCTGGAACAGAGCTCAGTGTTGGGTGGTGGCGCTCACTTTCTCGCTGACCTGGGTTTCTTGCAGAAGTGTTTTGCTGTTCATTTTCTCCACAGGAACTTTATTCAACAAGCCAGATCTGAGATGAATCACCACATTACAACAGTTAATTCAAAGCAAAAAGAGTCTTTAAATGAGTGAACTGCTAATACTATGTAGCTTTGAGAAAGATTTCCATAACATTGGCTTCTTTGCGTGTGAGTTTTTTTTTTTTTTTTGTTTCATTGATACAATGTTATTAATAAAAGGAGAAACACTTTATATATTTTTTTTATTTAACAAAATAATATTTTGACATTTTAATCTGAACTTTTAATCTTAAAGGGAATATACAGCCCATTCTCACCCCCAAGGCATCACTTAACTGCCGCCTTGGGAAGCATTTGGACATGCTTAAATATCTGACGCTTTAGGCGCCCTTTAGCGTCAGTTAGATGACGCCCTAGGATCGCGTGTACCCTACCCCCACCCCATACCTAAACCTAACCGCGTCCTCTAACTGACGCTTTCCTTTAGCGTCAGTTAGATGACGCCGTAGGATCGCGTCATGTAAGTGACGCTAAAGGGCGCCTAAAACGTCAAATATTGAAGCATGGTCAAAGGTGACGCCTTGGGGTGAGAATGCGTTGGAATATAAGATTAAAATCTCAAACTGACATACATATAAACATCCAAGGCCCGTTCACACCAAGGAATATAACTATGACTAACCATGACTATAACAATAACATTTACATTTAGTTCTACCAGAAAGACTCGGATAAATAGATATAACAAGCGTATATTTATAAACAGCTCAGCAAGCTGACCCGTCCTTAGCCAGATATGGCCAGCAGCCATATCACCCTGTAGCCCAAGACTGGTTGCCCATTAAAGCTAAGCAGGCCTGAGCCTGGTTAGTACCTGGATGGGAGACCTTCTGAGAAAGCCAGGTTGCTGCTGGTAGAGGTGTTAGTGTGGCCAGCAGGGGGTGCTCAACCTGTGGTCTGTGTGGGTCCTAACGCCCCAGCAAAGTGATGGGGACACTATGCTGTCAAAAAGAGCACCGTCCTTCGGATGAGACGTTAAACTGAGGTCCTGACTCTCTGTGGTCATAAAAAATCCCAGAATGTCTTTCGTAAGAGCAGGGGTGTAACCCCGACATCCTGGCCAAATTTGCCAGTAGCCTCTGTCCATCATGGCCTCCTAATCATCCCCATACACCAATTGGTGTCATCACTGTCTCCTCTCCACCAGTAAGCTGGTGTGTGGTGAGCGTTCTGGCGCAATATGGCTGCCGTCGCATCATCTAGGTGGATGCTGCACATTGGTGGTGGTTGAGGAGATCCCCCCCTTCTATGTGAAGCGCTTTGAGTGTCCAGAAAAGCGCTATATAAATGTAACGAATTATTATTATATTATATTAGCGAGCAATGCGAGGGTAGCGGAATCTGCATGTCCTGCCTGAAGATGAAGGCAGGGGCGCAGCCGACCCCCTTGGAGGTAAAGGAAGGGACCATCTTGGTTGTGGTTGGGGAGGATAGAGGAGATTGGTAGAGTCAGAATCTGCGAACTCAGACAAATGTAAGTGCCAATCTTTTATACTATGAGTGTTAGCATATGATTGGTTAGAAGTGAGGTAATACATGGCGCACTGATTGAGTCTTCCTGGCAGAACTAAACGCTAAAGCTTTCATTTATTTAGCAGACGCTTTCACCCAAAACCTCTTACAAATGAGGAATACAGCTGCACAGAATATAAAAATACCGTTTTAATTATTGTTCTAATTCAATGAGAATAGAGATGCTCACATAACTATAACGATGACGACACAGAAATCACAAAGAAAAAAAAGACAGCCAATCAGAATTCATTAAATTTAAACAGTTAGTAGTTATATAACTACGCAACACAGCAGACACACTTGTAATAAACAGAATGTTATTGTCTGTTGGTGCGGATGCTAATACAATTATCGTTATAGTTGTCTATAACGTATAGTTATCATTCTTGGAGTGGATAGGCATTTATAGCTGTGTTAACAATGTCAAAGCAGTCTAATGTGTTCATTTTAATGCACAGCCAACTGAAAACAAGACATACAGCTTACTGAAAACCCCAACACTACTCTTTTACTGCTTTACTAGCACAAGTTTTTAGTTTTTAGTTTTCTATACAAAGAGAGGGACCTCACAACAGCTCTGGTGAACCACTGGCAGAAAGATCAGCCAATTACCGTTGAAAATCCCCAACAGACAATTATGAGAATGGAAGAGCAAGACAAAAAGCAGAAAAGAGGCTAGTCATCAGATAACCGCACTATGTTGGACATGTCTCTTCCTATCACAGCTCACCAGTGGTGGCAGGCAGACTTGACTGGTTCTCACCACAAGAGAACTTAAAACTGGGGACATCCTGTTTGCTGCAAACAACAACTACAAATGACATAATTACACTGAGCCAATGCAAATCATTCAGTCTATTACTATTCCTTGTAGTGCTAC
>NW_024121111.1:12735131-13050131 GCF_016745375.1 Pimephales promelas | reverse complement strand
CACATGACCATCTTGAACCCGTTGCGAAATCTGAGTGGGGAAATCTTTCGCCTTCACGTGAAATTCCCAATTGCATGGATTGCTATAGATTCCTATATAGTTGTGCAAATAAAATAAAAGAATATATCTACAATGTTGCCTCTCTCCTATTTTTCATATTCTAATCATCCAGGCCAGCACTCTTAAAGTTTATAAGTTCATACGGTGGTGATGGCTCAGTGGATAAGACACATGCCTTTGGTGTGAGCGACCCAGGTTTGAATCCACTGTGAGACACCAATGTGTCCCTGAGCAAGACACTTAACCCCTACTTGCTCCAGAGGCGTGCAATCTCTGACATATATACCAGTTGTAAGTCGCTTTGGATAAAAGCGTCAGCTAAATGGATAAATGTAAATGTAAATGAAGCCTGCTTCTATCCTCACTTACTTATGGATTCCTAAAATGACTTGATTTCACTCGCAAAAATTAGCAGAACAGCGATTAATGTAACCACAACTTTATTCCGATGAGCGGAATTCATAATTTAGTATTAGGCAACACTTTATTTTAAGGTGATATAGGCCTAGTTACACGTTACTACATGTACTTACTATGCAATAACAGTAAATTATGCATAATTACAAGTAACTAACGCTAAACCAATCCCTAAAGCTATAACTTTAACTCGTATATGAAGTAGCCTACATGTAGCCTAGTTAATTAATATCACTCAGTACTTATTTGAGTATCAGTATAAGAACAATGTAGCTATGTTAGTATGTATGATAATAATATGTGTAGACCTTAAAATATTATTCTGTGCAAAGTATAAACAATCAACATGGGATTGGCAGATTTGGAGGCCACACTGATACTCATAGTCATTGTTATTCCAACAGAGGAAAAGCACACAGTTAATGTGACTTGCTGTACTGAATGTGTGTTTGTATTTTAATGCATGGCTAGGGCGATATCGCGTATTCTTTCATCATTTCACATTACCCATGAGCCATCTCTTGCTCGTAGACAGACACAGGTAAATAAGGCCCAGCTCTTGTCACAGATCCGCATTCCAAATCAACGCTAATCATCATCATTGTCTTCATCATCATTACCATAATCATTATCCCTGTCATTTCTGCCACTATACAAACTAGATTTCTCTCCTCTCGCTACCCAGCCGCTAATCTCCATATTCATAATGGGAACGGATATTCTAATGATGTGTGTGAATATTCCTGAAGGCAGTGTGGATAACTGAGACTAGCAGTGCTGACAGCGTGGTCTGGTCGCATCCTGCTCGCATCTCAGGTGTGAGTCCTTCATTTAGCACCGATTACCGTGACGCCCAGCTTATGCATGTCACTTCCTTTACTCTTCACAATTTAACCAAGACTGAGGCTGTTGCCATGGCCGTGAGCCCCGGTGGCAAATCAGGCGGTACGCTTCCGACTACCCGGCCTCCCGTCACCTCGTCTGTGAGCCTGCACTTGTCAGGCGTGTGAAAATCACCCGACCGGGCCTTCAAGGATCCGGCGCGCGAGCATGCTGCTGCATGAACTGACGCCTGCTATGTCCAATTAAATTCTGGAGTGCTGTGACGAGCGCTGTAACTGCACATATAGACTCCTGGGCACGTACACACTTTGTGTCACTATCTAAGTAGATTATTGGTCTGTTTCCTGATTCAGAGTGTGCGACATTCATTCCCTTTTCTTTTAGCAGGAGCCGTCACTCCTGTCTGCTGAGTTAGTGGCAGTGGGAACATGCAGTATCTGCTCTACCATTACACCCTGTGTACCATCCTGAAAGATGTGATGGCCAAGGCCTTTGTGTATCTATCAGTGTCATCCTCAGCAAAAGTGACAGATTAATGAATGATACTTGTCCGTGATTAAAACTCACCCAAGTATAAGGCAACAATGGCCATAAAAAAGCTAAACTAGAACCAGAGGAACTGTCTTGAAAGTTTTCAGAGATAAAAATACAAGAGTTGGCATGAAATTTAATTTCACTGTGGTTTTCTAAACAATTAACAACCAATGACAATGCATTCTCATCCCAAGGCGTCATCTAACTGACACTTTTGACCATGCTTCAACATCCGACGCTTTAGGCACCCTTTAGCGTCAGTTAGATGACGCTATCCTAGGGCTTTACCTTTACCTTTAGGTGTTTAGGTCTGGGGTAGGGTTAGACCACTATAGGAAAGCATCATCTACTTTAAAGGGTGCCTAAAGCATCAGTTAGATGACGCAAGGTCAAAAGCGTCAGTTAGATGATGCCTTGGGATGAGAACGGGCTGCCAATGAATAAAGTCCTACTTTTAAAGTTTTCCTTTTTTCTTTTTCGATTATCCATTTCACTTGGATATATATATATATTATATATATATATATATATATATATATATTACAATACAGAATATCTGACGCTATTTCCATTCAACGCATTCTCACCCCAAGGCGTCACCTTTGACCATGCTTCAATATTTGACGTTTTAAATACGACGTTTGACGCGATCCTACGGCGTCATCTAACTGACGCTAAAGGAAAGCATCAGTTAGAGGACGCGGTTAGGTTTAGGTGTGGGGTGGGGGTAGGGTACATGCGAACCTAGGGTGTCATCTAACTGACGCTAAAGGAACACGGTTAGGTTTAGGTGTGGGGTGGGGGTAGGGTACATGCGATCCTAGGGTGTCATCTAACTGACGCTAAAGGGTGCCTAAAGCGTCAGATATTGAAGCATGTCCAAATGCTTCCCAAGGCGTCATTTAAGTGACGCCTTGGGGGTGAGAATGGGCTGTTCCATTGCATCCAGATTTTGAATCCATGTCATTATTCACTGAAAATATTTACATCCACTCACAAGTGCATTAATGAGAGAAGTAGAAATGTTTATTCAGAATAAATGGTTATTTTGAGGTGGATCTTTTAAATTTATATTCATGGATTTGGCTCATGTTTCTATCCAAAGTGACTTACAATAGAAGAGCATAAGAAGTCAAGGAGACAACATTTTTTGCAGGATACAATAGTTGTCAACTAAATCAGTTTATTTAGTTCATAATAGTCTTAATTAAGTGAACGTACAAAATAAAAATATAGAAATACTTCACTCAAGAAAAGAAAATGAGGCAATTGTTTACTACTTCTAAATTTGATATTTTAATACAGGTTTTTTATTTTAACAGGGACAGCCCCATCCCTCATTTGCTTTCATTAGAATATTCAGAATATTATTTTAGTTATACCTTTTATGAAGTGAGAAAGTCATACTTGAAACAGCATGAGGGTGAGTAAATAATGAAATTTAATATATTAAGTTCATAACCTTTAACATGTCTGACCTTGTTGCATGAGACTATCTTGTTTTGATTTTTGTTGTTTTGTTTTTAGCAGTTGCACAGCCATTGAAATGTGGTCAGATCTTCATGGAACCGAAGGGTAAACCATTTAATTCTGATGCTGGAACTGCAGTATTTATTGTTCGAAAATTGTTTTCATTTGCAAACCCACATTCCTGCAGGCCTGTTTAGTGACCTGCTCTTTAAATGGGTTTTCTCTCATTCCCTGTACACATAAACCCCAAAACAAAGGGGAATGTATGTTGAACGTTTTTCAGTGGTTCGTTGTGTGTGTAGTCACGGTGGCCTGTCTAGCTTTCGTCATGCAAGGATCTCCATGACAATGATGTCATCACAGGGTCAGTCTAGCACATGAAAGCGAGGCCTGCACTCACCAAGGATTTGTGGGCAAAATCATTTTACCAACCGTGGAATACATTCTTAGACATACACTCTGCCTTTCAGGCTTCACCTGGTTATACTTTATTAAACAATGCAAGAGCAGATGAGTGTAACGTCAGCATACAATAGAATGTAGATGCCGCCTGTTTCAAAAGCAAATGATTTTTGTGATACTTTGTGCATAAACAGCCAGAAAACAGCTTAAAATCAACCTCTCAGCTAAAGCCGCTCACTGATTCAGCATCACGGACCGAATGCGTGATGTGTTTTACAGCACGGAGATAAAAAAAAAAAAAAAAGTCACCATATCAAATGTCAGTGAGTTCACGGCAGAGCAGAGACTGTTGAATCTGGTTTGCCAGGAAGCTTGTGTTTCTAAAGCTACTTATGTTAACCAAACTTTTATATATCTTTGCGTTGTTTTCACTTTGAAACAGAACAGATTTCCCCGCCTTTAATTTTTCTGTCCCTCATATCAGAGGAAAGCAGAGGGTGTGGGATCATCCCGGCTGTACCCTTCTCAGACATGTGTTACGTGAGGATAACAAGTCATGTTTCTAAAGAGCTCGCTTTTAAGCCGCAATCCACTCTCAGATGAACAGGAAGAAGGAGGAAAAAAGAAAGAGAGAGGGGGAGAGACAAAGAAAGGCACTTTCAAGCTTTGCATTTTAGTACAGGAAACCGATTTAGCAGAGCTGTGATTTCTGTCTTTTCTGCATCTCCATTCTCTCCATTTTTTATTCTCAAACCAGAACGTGAACCTAAATCTCATGTTTTAAAGATTCTTTGATGGGAAAGTCTAAATATTTCAATAAGAGGCTGTTTTATTATTCACGATGTTCGCGGGTGTTTTAACATCCACTGGCCAGTGCTTTCCACACCCCCCACCCACGCACACACATTCGCAGACACAGACAGACAGACACACACACAGGTAACCTGCTGCAGCCAGCAATATTACACGGATTAGCATATTATATGAAATATTTAGTGTATTCTTTCCTTCTTTCCAGTCCTAAAATCTAATAAATCAAATGACTGCCAAATGACATTAAAAAGACATTCAGTGTGAGAGAGAAAGCTTTTCATATTCAAATATAGGTCAGGGGAAATACAGCAAAGCAAAAGGTTACTTGATTTAGCACACAACCCTGAGTGACTGACCTATAGTGAAGAGAGCCACAGAGAGAAAGAAAATGACTATGAAAGAAAAGAAGATTGAGACATGGATGATAAAATACACGAGGAAACAAATGAAAAGGGATGGTGGACCCAAAACGGAAAATTCTAAATAATTTACTCACCCACATGTCTTTCCAAACCTGACTTTTTTTCTTTAATTTTTTTTATTTTTTTTTTTGTGAAACACAAAATTTAAGTGTATATATGATTATGATTATATGTGCAATTCAAATAAACTGGAGTTAAACCCTAAAATTTGACAAAATGATCATATAATTATATTACAAATGGTACAAATCAATCATGTGCAATAGTTCAATTCCAGTAATACTTTGTGTGATGAACAAACCCAAATTGAAATAGTTCAATCTTCCCCTGCAACTGGATCAGAGAGTCCAATTCATGAATTAATCAGTTTATGTTTATCTGCTCAAATGAATGCATTGTTAAAAAAATTGACTAATGATAACACGTGTATTACTAGAAAGTATTTGCTTTTGAAAACACACACACACACACACACACACACACACAAACACACCATTTACCAAATAATTTTCAGTAAAATAAGTTTCAATATCCCCCTTTTGATTCCCTGAAAAATAAGCAAGATTTTTAATCACTGTATAATACATTAAATTGATATTGAAAACTCTAATAAGTCAGGACCATGGAATTCTAATGGAGTCTCCAAAGTTGTTTTGACTTTTTATTCCCACATTTATGAGACTTTTTGAGTGTTAATTAGTGAGCCACTGGGCTCTGGAGGGAGAAGAACAGACATCATCTTGAATCATCCTGACAGGACGGCATGGCCCAATTACAGCGACGCTCCGTTTCACTTTGATGTGGCGGAAAGCGAGATAGATTGGGGCAAATCACTTACAGACACACACACACGTTATGGTAATGATTTGATTTAGCCCCGATGCTAAACTCTATGTAGCACCTTTAAAAACGATGCTAATGCTAATAACGGCGCTCTAGCAGAGAGGAAAAGGTGGGGGTGATCTACTATTTTTCCTAAATGAAGAGGCTCTTGTGTACATTGTCAACGAAAATGAGACAAAGTGACTTTTCGCTTATCAGGGTTTAATTATACACGGGGTGAAGTGGGAAAAAGGTTACGGGGCGGAGTTTCCCGCTTTTACATCAAACCTGTTGGGTGTCTTCCATTAATTAGAGCTTTGGAGAGAATAAAGGCAGTGGAAGATGAGAGGTGAGGGAGAGAGGGAAGACGAGAAGGAGAGATACGGCTCTACAAGGAAAGCTTGATATTATCAGGCTGTAATTAAGTTGTCACTTCAATTAGGCCGGCTCAAATTAGAATTGTCTTGGGTTGCAGCACTGAGCGATGTCTGTTTGGTTAATTAGTCTGGTGAGTAGCCAGAACATTGCGCACACACACACACTCACACATCATCAAGCGAGGTCGTTTACGGTCTCAGTTGACTAGTTTATTGTCAAGCATCAGGCAAACACGCATACAACCCTCTCCAGAATAATGTCGATTGAAGGTCAAGCGCAATCCATCTGTTATTAGTGAATAAACCTGTACTGGATGAGCGTTACGTGGATGTCAGATTTACTGAGCGCGTCCCGAGGGCTGGTGAGAACACACTGAACAAATACATAATCAAGTGATTGTTGAAAGCAAATAAGGGACTCTATTAGTCTTTTAATGTGTAGTTATGGGAATGCTTTAATCCGGTAAACTTTATGGAACCAGGACTGATTAAAGTAAAATTACACTAAGGCATTAACCGAGCACTCATTTCAGATAAACTGACAGATCAACTGTTTCAGCTCTTTCAAATCAAGAATAATGAATATTTGATTTTGTTTTAACAAACATTTATTTACTTTTTTATGTAAATCATTGGTCAGCATATCTCATTAGAATGGCTGATAATTATGAGAGCAATTAGGGGTGTGAGATTGGGACCTGGTGGTTTATTTATTTATTTATTATTATAGACCATTTACTCACCCTTATATTTAAAACCCATTTAACATTTGTTCTTCAGTGGTACACAACAGGTGATTTTGTCTTTAAAGGATATCTGATTTCAGGATACTGAAAGTGAATGGGGTTTAGGGCTATCGAGTCAAATATTACATAAAAGCACCATAAAATTTTAAGTAGAGAGATTGAAATTTAAATTATTATTCACTGAAAATCTTGACATTCACCATGGCTTTACTTAATGAGTTCATGAGAGTTCATAAGAGAAGAATGAAAGAGTTCATAAAAGTGCTCTGAATCATTTGTTCACAAATTGGTCTGATTCAGTTCACAAGTTCAACTCAATAATCCAGTCACAGCCCTCTGGAGAGGAAGATTATCAGCAGTTTTATCATTTGGCTTCAGAAGATTTGTAATATAGTGCACATATTTGAGTCATATGGACATTATTTAAATGTTTCCGTTCATGTTCCACAGTGGAAATAAGTCATACAGATTTGGAATAACTTTTATTTCACCTTTCATTTCTCTCTCACTAGCTGATAAACACTGATGTGGGCTATATCTCATCAGTCCGCTCTGCCCTCTTCTTTTATGGTTTATCCATCACTTGGTGTCTGTGGCTTTGCTTCATACTCACAATGAGATGTATTACAACTACAGTTGAAGATGCTCTTGTAAAAGGCCGGCCCACAGCATTCCTGATGCTAACTGCTGTCTGTAGATAAAGATCCTTTTATCGACAGTTGTCGTAGCACATGCTGGATTGTCTTGAGCTGTTAAAAGAAAACAACTGAGTCAAGAACACTACAGTACATGTAGAAAACTAAGCATTTAAACCCAGTTAAACACAACTATGCTGAAAAAACAATTAGCAATGTACTCATAGACTCAATCTGACAGTGTTTACAACACAAAACATAAAGTGCCAGCCAACAAAAACTACAATGATGCAATATTTATCCAAGGGTGGATCTTTGGACTCTGCTGACCATAGCCATCTGTTTATCTAAGCACACAATATATGGGATAAAAAGAGAGAGAGATTCATACCCTTGAGGTCAGTAAAGATGGAGAGTTTGGCTGGAGGCAGCAGGCTTTGTGGTGAGAGAACACATGTGAAAGTATGTTTAATACTGTATCTCTCAAAGTTTGTTTACTCTGTGTTATGGACCTAATCCTGTGGTTCCTGGTCCCTGAAAGAGTCCACACCACAAATCTAAGTTTAAAGTAAAGGCTTTCTATGGATGCATATGGCAAGGAGGGAAGCTGTCTCTCTGTTACCCCTTTTCCACCAACAAGAACCAACAACCAGGTGCTGGTTCAGAGCTAGAGCTAGTGCCGGTTCGGAGGTGGTTCGACTGACGAGCTTTCAAAGAACCGGTTTGCCTTTCCACAGGCTAGAGAGCCATCAGAGAGCCAGATCTTCACAGAACGTCACTGTATACATCTCATGTTGCCCAGCATGTCATGTTGCCCGCTAGTGCGGCACACACAAACACACCAGGCTAGTTCGAGATGTTTCGGCACTGTGAATCTCGATCTGCGAGAGTGATTCGAAAAAACATTACAAAAAGATTTGATTCAAAAGCAGAAGGAGTCATAAACTCTCCAAACACTCCCGCAGCGCTGCTCCGATGCATCTCAAACAAGCCTTCCATCAACGTTGCTATTTATGCTCACGGCTTTGCAAGCCTACATCGGTATTCAAACACGGTGAATCCAGCACGTCCGTGCAGCTCGCCGTAACTTGCATTAACGGAGATTACAGTCGAGCTGCTATTAGCATGATTAGCTGCTATTTAAAAAAAATGGCGTTCACAAGTTTCAATTTGCCTTGTTGGTCACGGTAACCCCACCCCCAGCTGCTGACGTAAGCGGTTCTTACTTCTAGACCAGCAATGATTTGGTGCCACTTTTACTAGTTCGGAGCTGGTGCTTTGGTGGTCGAAAAACAAAGAACCGATTTAAAACTAGGCTCTGGCTTGGTGGAAAAGGGGTAAGCGTGTGTGTGTGTGTGTGTGTGTGTAAAATATTGTCATTTAGTCAATCAGCCTAATGACATTGACAAATAGCTGAAAATAGCGATCAATTCAGTTTAGTGAAGGATTCGTCAGAGTGATTCAAACTAGCAGCTATTTTTTAAACTATTTATTAGAAAAAGGGATTCAAAAGTCAAGACAAGGCAAGGCAAGTTTATTTAAATAGAACATGTCATACACTATGGCAATTCAAAGTGCTTTACAGAAAGGAATTAAAATAATCACAAAACGAAAGCAAGTGTGTCATACAGTATATTTTTCACAACTCCCCATTTTACTCTGGGATTTTCCCATGGTGTCTGTGGTGTTATTTCGGCGCCTAAGAAATCTATTGGGCCCAATTTCCCTAAAATCGGACTGGAGGAGCTTTAGGGCTGACTCACGGGGTAATCTCGGGTTCACTGCCCCATCAGTCCGCACCCCAAAAACCCATTTGCTCAGAAGCTCTAATGGAATCAATCCACTTGGCACCCCACAGAAGCGATTTTTGTGTGAGTATATCAGTCAACACCCCAGACCACTCAGTGAGTTTCATGTTTTTGTAAACTAAAGTGTAATGCGTTTTAGACTATTCCAGTGCACCTATGCAACCATTGTGGGTGGGGGGTGCAACCACAGAAACCGAAAATTCTCGGGCCAGCAGCATTAGTCCAAATTTCAGTCTTAACCGAAACAATCTCACAACAGGGCTTTAAGTGTAAAATACCGAACTTGTCCTTTAACAGGACAAATTTGAACTGTAGAGTTAGACTGTTGGATGACAGTGGGGTCAGAAGGTGAACTAATAGTGCCTGACACACACCAAATGATACAACTCAACAAAATGCCAAGCTATCAAAGGACCAATGTGATTTTGGGGAGAGTGAGACATACAGAAAATGCAGCCAAGAGATTTTTACAGTTGCTGAGCAAAATAAGTACATCTCTCTCGCCTTTGCTGCAGTTATTATGTGGCAGAGAGTAGGATCCAAACTTTCATAGAAACACATTGTTAAATGTTTGGCCAATAAATGTTAAAGACTGAAAACAACGAGGCAAACACAGAGGAGTTGGAAGGAGACAGAATGCAGCAGGACGGATGACGGCCAAGTTCGTATAATGCTCTTTGTCTCAAACATATGTAAACTCTAACCTATCCACACATGGTCACATTCTTTTCACAAACCTACAAGTTCACGTGTGACATGCCATTTTAACTCTTGGGTGGTCACGTCAAACGATGATTTGTGTTGGCCATTTGAGATGACATCACAGTGAATTGCGTTAATCGTCAGGAAAATACATGGTTTATCTCTTCATATCAGGGACGCCTGCCTGCTTTACCTCTCCTAATAAATCCCATATGGGACTGAAAGCTGCCTCATCTGAACTGAACTCTGGCATTCAATGTCTACGGCCAGGAAATGGCATAGGCAGAGAGGCGTGTAAACACTCTCTTGAGAAATAACAGCAGTTGCAAAGACCTGATTAAGGGCCCATTTAACTCCAATGCTAGCTTTTAGTCATTTTTTACTGTCACAAGCCATTGAATAAAGATCTCAGTTCACAAATAGTCTGGAGTCAGTTTATTAGTATGAAGTTGCGATTGGGGATCTGGGTATTATTAAGACAGACATTGTCGTTTTGAAATGACAAATCATCTCTGCTACGGCGAGGCATTCAAAAAAGAACAGCAAATTCGCTGACACAAACATGCTGATAAATTACATTTCTATGTCATTGAGCTTCAGTGTCTGCTGACACCCTAATTTTTTAACAGATCTGCCGACGCAATGTTTTCATTATGATACTTGCGCTAACAGAGCAGACGGCTAATTAAAAGCACAGCGAACTTTAGTACAGTCGTACAGAAGAGTAAGAGCAAAGAGAAGGAAAAAGATGCAGTAAGAAAAAGGTTTAAATATCTTCCATGACCTCAGGGTCGAGGGCAAAACATTCAACACATTGTGACTAGCAATGAGTTTCAAAAACTGCATGTGATACTGTGAATGATTAGTGCATGCAGAGGTGAGAAAGCTAAGCTTTAGGGGGATTTCAGTTCTGTGGTCCACTTTGACAAATGAAAAGTTCATAAAAGGTTTTTGACTTTGTCACCAGCAGAACCACAGAACTAAAATGCCCCTAAAGTGCAGCTATGAGTGCTTGGCAGAAGTCTAAAGAACATTACAATTGTATCATGAAAGCGCAAGAGTTTCTAGAGAGGCTAACAGCTTAATTAGCCCATAAGAAATAATAGAAGGCAGAAAAAAATGGGTGCCAAATTATGACAAACAGGCAATAACTTTTTAACCCTGCAGATTCCTAAAAAAATATGCAGCTCATTAACTGAAAGCGTAATAGGCTAATTTCCTATTTTGCAGACAAGGTTTATTCATTTTTTATTAAAGATGGGGTGTGGCCGACAGACAGCACATAAAATTATATTTTGTTTCCTTTTATGCACTATATGTAGACATCCCATTACTGTAAAAGTCCCATTAAACTTTAATTAAATAAACACAGTTATGTTTTACAATAAAGGAACATGTTAAATATAGTTTGACCTTTCTGTGCCCTGCAGCCACATTTCTCTTAAATATTATTTTGGATTAAAGGATAAAATATTTTTTAGTAAGGTCTGGGCATGGTTACTCTTGGCCTGGTATTTTAGAATGTGGTTTTGCAGAATAGCAATCCTCTGGGTATTAAGAGTACAGTGTGATCATTAAACAAGGTCTATAAAACACATCTCAAAAGACCACGGCTGGACAAATGACCTCTCGGTGACTGCAGTGTAACGGCAGCAAGAAAAATCTCAAAACCAAACTAATTCAGTACCATTTTGTGGTGTTGTTTGTCAGACATGAAAATACATGAAAAAAAATGAACACAAATGCTTTTATGCCAGTTATTATTCACAAAAAAAAGTTACTCCAGTAGGTGGCGACAAACAAGTTAGTGATTAAATTGTTCATTCAACTGACTGGTTCAACACACCGATTAATTGTTTAATGAATCAAACAAAAAAGGGCTGCGTCTGAAATCACATAGGTCGTTCTTTTGTATTTGTGACTTTTAAAAAGGTATGTATGAATGTGTTTACTATGAATGTAATACAGACATACTACATTCATCATACATCTGACCTACCGGCATCAGTTGTATCGCATCATTACCATTCAAAGTTTTTCAGTCTATAAATACAGTTTTGGTTAGTCTGTCATGCAATATTATTGTACAGCTTCAGATGATTCATTAAAGGGGTGGTAAAGTATGATTTATTTATTTTTTGTCCTAGGTTGACAGGTCAAATCACCTTCCATTTTGGTTGTATGGAAAAGAACATTATAAACACTGAGTTGAAAATATCCTTTTGTGCTCCACGGAAGAATTTGTTTGGGTTTGGAACAACATGAGGGTTAGTAAATAATGACAGCATTTTCACTTTTGGATGAGCAAGCCCTTTAGTGTAAAGACCACATTTATTTTTATGACGATTGTACAGATTGTGGTTCCAGACTGCGGCATGTTGTAGCTTAGGATTAGTTTCGTCGTTCTTTGATGGAAACCTCTGCCCTTTCTCACACGTATGTGAGCTCATATTGTCACAGTCTTCGTCTTCACCTGTTTGTCTCGTCATCTGCACCACGCTTCCCCGGATCCTTTTGTTTCCTCTCCTGATCTCACTCCCTCATCAGCCACCTGTTCCTCGTCTGTTCGTCATCATTTTCACCTGTTTGCACTCCATTTAGTTTGATTCCTCTGTCTATTTAGTTCCATCTTATTCAGTCTGTCTTGGTCAGTCGATGTTGAATGTTACCCGATGTGTGCTCCTGTTTCCCTGCCTTCCTGCCTGTTTGTTCCAATAAACTCGTGTTTGATGTTAAACTGGATTCCTCCCGCTCCTTCGTCCTGCACTCCTGCACCCCGGCACCACACCCCGTGACAGATCGACTGACCAAGACAGCAACATGGACGCCGGGATTTTCCAGGGGATTCTCCACCCGATTCGGCGCCCCCGTTTAAGGCTCGTCCCCCGAAAGCCGGCGCTCCCCGTCAGCCCTGCCGAGCCCGCGCTCACCGTCAGCCCTGACGAGTCGGCGCTCACCGTCAGCCCTGCCGAGCCCGCGCTCACCGTCAGCCCTGCCGAGCCTGCGCGCACCGTCAGCCCTGCCGAGCCTGCGCGCACCGTCAGCCCTGCCGAGCCCGCGCTCACCGTCAGCCCTCCAGAGACTGTATGCGCTTCCCTGCTGGTTCCGTCCAGTTCTTCAGAGATTGAATGCTCTTCACCGCTGGTTCCGTCCAGCTCTTCAGAGATTGAATGCTCTTCCCCGCTGGTTCCGTCCAGCTCTCCAGAGACTGAATGCTCTTCGCCGCCGGTTCCGTCCAGCTCTCCAGAGTCTGACTGCTCATCACTGCTGGTTCCGTCCAGCTCCCCAGAGACTTTATGCTCTTCACTGCTGGTTCCGTCCAGCTCTCCAGAGACTGAGTGCTCTTCACTGCTGGTTCCGTCCAGCTCCCCAGAAACTGTATGCTCTTCACTGCTGGTTCCGTCCAGCTCCCCAGAGACTGTATGCTCTTCGCTGCTGGTTCCGTCCAGCTCTCCAGAGACTGAGTGCTCTTCACTGCTGGTTCCGTCCAGCTCTCCAGAGACTAAATGCTCTTCACCGCTGGTTCCGTCCAGTTCTTCAGAGACTGAATGCCCTTCACTGCTGGTCCCGTCCAGCTCTCCAGAGTCTGAATGCTCTTCACTGCTGGTTCCGTCCAGTTCTTCCGAGATTGTATGCTCTTCACCGCTGGTTCCGTCCAGCTCTCCAGAGACTTTATGCTCTTCACTGCTGGTTCCGTCCAGCTCTCCAGAGACTGTATGCTCTTCGCTGCTGGTTCCGTCCAGCTCTCCAGAGACTGTATGCTCGTCACTGCTGGTTCCGTCCAGCCCACTAGAGACTGTAAGCTCTTCACTGCTGGTTCCGTCCAGCCATCCAGAGACTGTATGCTCTTCGCTGCTGGTTCCGTCCAGCTCTCCAGAGACTGTATGCTCGTCACTGCTGGTTCCGTCCAGCTCACCAGAGACTGTAAGCTCTTCACTGCTGGTTCCGTCCAGCCCACCAGAGACTGTAAGCTCTTCACTGCTGGTTCCGTCCAGCCCACCAGAGACTGTAAGCTCTTCACTGCTGGTTCCGTCCAGCCCACCAGAGACTGTAAGCTCTTCACTGCTGGTTCCGTCCAGCCCTCCAGAGTCTGTGTGCTCTTCACTGCTGGTTCCGTCCAGCCCTCCAGAGTCTGTGTGCTCTTCACTGCTGGTTCCGTCCAGCCCTCCAGAGACCGTCCAGACCGTCCAGCCAGAGACCGTCCAGACCGTCCAGCCAGAGACCGTCCAGACCGTCCAGCCAGAGACCGTCCAGACCGTCCAGCCAGAGACCGTCCAGACCGTCCAGCCAGAGACCGTCCAGCCCGTCCAGCCAGAGACCGTCCAGCCCGTCCGGCCAGAGACCGGCCAGACCGTCCGGCCAGAGACCGGCCAGACCGTCCGGCCAGAGACCGTCCAGACCGTCCGGCCCGAGACCGTCCAGACCCTCCAGCCCGAGACCGTCCAGACCGTCCAGCCCGAGACCATCCACTCCCCATCTGCCCTTCACCCGGGGCCTCAACCCAAATATTTTTTGGGGGGGGGCCCAGTGTCCCAGCCACGGCCGCCTGAAGGGCTCTCACCGCCGTGGCCGCCCGAAGGGCTCTCACCGCCGTGGCCTCCCGAAGGGCTCTCACCGCCACGGCCGCCTGAAGGGCTTTCACCGCCGTGGCCTCCCGAAGGGCTCTCACCGCCACGGCCGCCTGAAAGGCTCTCACCGCCGTGGCCTCCCGAAGGGCTCTCACCGCCGTGGCCTCCTGAAAGGCTCTCACCGCCGTGGCCTTCCGAAGGGCTCTCTCCGCCGTGGCCACCCGAAGGGTCCTCGCATCCTGCTCCGCCCTGGCCACGCCCTCATCCTGCTCCGCCCTGGCCACGCCCTCATCCTGCTCCGCCCTGGCCACGCCCTCATCCTGCTCCATCCTGGCCACGCCCTCATCCTGCTCCGCCCTGGCCACGCCCTCATCCTGCTCCGCCCTGGCCACGCCCTCATCCTGCTCCATCCTGGCCACGCCCTCATCCTGCTCCGCCCTGGCCAAGCCCTCATCCTGCTCCGCCCTGGGGGGCTTCCTGAGCCTGACCACGTCCTCCACGGCCTCCAGGGCGCCCACCCCCCCTCCCCGCTGATGTTACGGCGTGAGGTCACGCCTACCGGGAGGGGGGAGTGATGTCACAGTCTTCGTCTTCACCTGTTTGTCTCGTCATCTGCACCACGCTTCCCCGGATCCTTTTGTTTCCTCTCCTGATCTCACTCCCTCATCAGCCACCTGTTCCTCGTCTGTTCGTCATCATTTTCACCTGTTTGCACTCCATTTAGTTTGATTCCTCTGTCTATTTAGTTCCATCTTATTCAGTCTGTCTTGGTCAGTCGATGTTGAATGTTACCCGATGTGTGCTCCTGTTTCCCTGCCTTCCTGCCTGTTTGTTCCAATAAACTCGTGTTTGATGTTAAACTGGATTCCTCCCGCTCCTTCGTCCTGCACTCCTGCACCCCGGCACCACACCCCGTGACACATATGGCCTCAACTAGAGGCGGCCTCCATCTGACCGGTGCTTCACACCACTAAAAAGTTGTCACACCTAAACAAGAGACATCAAAGCTCTCCACTGCCTTAGACACAACCAGAGAGCTGCACCTGCCAGGCCAACCCGTTACAGATACAACCTTTCCAGCATTTAGCTCTGACTCACACACACACACATAGGCTACACTCAGTCAAAAAGCTTAGTCAAAAAGCTAATGAAACTTTGAGCCCATTATTCCTGTATTTATTATTCACGGGGGTTGTGTGTCAATTATCATGAGGGATCTAACAAGATTTAACTGTCATATCACTGCTTTTCTGGTTGTTTTGAGGTTGTAAAACCACAGTTTTATGTATTTGTTTGTTTGTTTGTTGTCATGTTTAGTCATGAAAAGCCACAGGCAAAAGAAAAGTAATGCCAAAAAAAAAGAGGAAAAACTGTGAGAGACAGGGAAAGGGTTCTGCCATCTCCACACTGCCAAGCCATAACCACCAAGGCTTAATTGTGATGAGGTTTCCACTTGTTAAACAACAGCTTTGGCTGGTGACAGAAACAGCTTTTCATAGGACAAACATGCTCGCAGCCCACAGTTCCCCGCTTTCCTCACTGAGCATGCCCAGAGAGTTGTTCTGGGGACTGTCATTAGCAAATTCCACAGAGGCAAGCAAGATGATTAAATGCTGACTGCAACGAGGCAACAACTTCTGTGCCATGAAAACAGTCACAAAAAATGAGGGCTGTAAATTTCTTCAGGCAATGGCATGGCAAGAAAACAGGGGTGAAAAAATCCCTGTGAGGAAGAGAAAAGGGAGAACACTTTTCTCTGTTGTTGATTAATTAAGGGATATTTGGGATTATTGAGCTTTCAGGATGTAGAGGTTCAGTGACATCTGTTAGATCCCTGTTCCAGTCTTCCACTTTATCCTTGGAAAATAATTAACTTAAGTATGCACACCCAATTGAACTAAACCTTTTTAGTCCAGATTGATTTGGGGAAATGTCATGGTAGATCACACTAATGCTCCACTCTCGTTCTTTTCTCAAAAGGGCATTTGCTGCTTCTTTCCTCTCATTACTGCAAATAAAATACTAAAAGATTTTCCAGCAACAAAACATGACATTGGAGGGCCTTTTAACAAATTGTTAGCTTGTCAGTCTAAGTCTCAAATACCAAATAAGGTCAGTCACACCTACCATATCTATATATATCTATCTATATATATATACACACACACACACACACACACACACACGCATACACACAATAATACAATAAATATTTAATGCTGAAAAATGCGGTCATCATCTCACCTTCAAGTTGGTCTAAACTTGAATGGATTTCTTTCTTCTGCTGAACACATACGCAAATATTTTGTAGAATGTGTGTAGCCTAACTAAACAGTTGACTGTTCCTCGGTGAAACCGAGGAAAACGGGATTATGGCAAAATCTTCAAAATTTACTGTCCTAAACGAAACGTATATACGTTTAGATGTAATTTTATACTTATGTTTATTTAATATAATTTTAAAAAGAAGCATAAACACAACGAGGGGTGTCTGTTTTATCTGTTTTTGTGACTAACGTTTCTTTAGTATAACCATGGAGTATAAAATTCAATAAATTCTCGGTATTACATTGGACTCTGCGATCGGTGGAAGTTATCGAGCATCCTTACACCTTCACCGGAAATACCGCCGTGCATAGAGCCCATTGGTAATTAACAACCCGTAGCTCACAGTAGGTTGGCCTTTAATGATTTATAAGTTGTAACGGCGTTTGTCGATAAGAGAAGGAGGATGCAGGAACCGGCGAACATTTCACAAAATTTTAATCATATAAAATAAACAAACGAGAACGAAAGTAAAAGCGGCAGGCCCTCATGGTTGACTGCCACACACACAAAACATTACGTAAAATAGTCCTGGTCCTCGCTCGTCCTTCACTGCCGTCACTTTCGAAGCTGCTCCATGAGAGAAAATTGCAGCGCGCCGGTGACGCTCATGATCAGTCAACGCCGCCGGCTTCGCCCTGTTCTCACTGCCCTATGCCTCGTCCTGCTTGCCACATAAGGTATGGTTAAAAATCAGTTCCCTATGGAGAAAAGAGATGTTTTTTTTTTCTTCATGGAAACCAACTGATCTATTCTACTTCAGATGGCTGATTGGAGTGACTGACCAATCGTAATTGAGAATTCATGAAAGAGAAAGAGCAACATGAAGACAATTTGGTTAGTCTGCTGTAAATAATATCTTTACATTTGCATTTGTGTGGTTTAGCATGGTTTAAATAAATTACATTATATATTAAGTCATACTGTGGTGAATTTTAGATAAACAGTTTTTTTCCCCTTTATAGAAATAAATCATTGTATAAATACATTTAATAACTGATAAAAAAAAAGCTTTAAATTTACAAAAGATGTGTAGCATACTTGGGGAAAATAAGATCGGTATCGTAAAACAGACATTTTAATGGTTTGGTTTTTGGTAACAGCTTTGTGGCATTATGTTATTGATATTTTTCTGGCAATGAATAAAAGACACAGCAGAGAGGGAGATCGGGGGTGGAGAGCATAGAGAAAGAGGTCACACTTGAAAAAACACAGATGTTTTTATCAGAAATGAGTCAGTGTATGAAGTAAGAGCTTATCAGTCAAAAAGCTGTGACTGCCAGATGCAACTGTTTCAAGACAAAACCATTTGTTTTATGAGCACACTAAAAAAGGATGAGAGCAGGCCTCAGTTAGTGTCAACCACTGGTCAGTTTAGCATTCAAAAGCTTTATCAAATCTAAGTGCCCCGAGACGCTTCATTAATCAGAGAGACATAAACATTTCCCCCCCCCACTTAACATATATCATCTATAATTAATTATATCAGTAGTGTTTATTAAGTAATAAACAAAAAGTCTCCCTGCAGGATTTTTGAGTAAGTATTCTTGGAGATGACTGAGAGAAACATTTGGTTTTAGCTCAGTAGTAAATTGAATGATAATATAATATTAGGTAAGATAATATTGCAATAATAGTTAGTCCATTTTACTTCAATCATAGATAAAATAAATAAAAAAGTCACTGCCAACAACAGGTCTATTTTAACATTCTTTGAAATGTGAAGAAAAAAAAAATTATAGCAAATAAAACAGCTTTGTGGTGCATAATGCAAAGTTAATTATTTATCTAAGGCATTACATTTCATTTTCACAGTCAGTCAGGCCCCATGCAAGGCATATGCAACCACAGTGAGTTTTGCAAGCATGGAAACGTTTTCATCTGTGGTTGTTTATGATAATTCATAGTCATACAATCATAATTCCATCACACATGTTGCAAAAGTATTTTTCCTTAAAAGGTTTCTTAAGAAAGCCTGAACAACCCAAGGTCACTTCTAAACCTCAGAGAGGGAAAATATTTATAAATGCATTAATATGTCTGTTATTTCCCAATTATGTCAAAAAAGAAAGAAAGAAAAAGAAATAAGCGCATAATATGTGATATGAAGCAAGTTACATATTCATGTCCATGTTCAGGAAGACTGGGAGCTTGAAGTATACACTCTAAAAAATGCTGGGTTGTTTTAACCCAATTTTGGGTCAAATATGGACAAACCCGAAATGTTGGGTTAAAAATGTAATGTAAAAATTTAACCCAACGGCTGGGTTAGTCCATATTTGACCCAAAGTTGGGTTAAAACAACCCAGCATTTTTTAGAGTGTATATTCTAGTGTTTTTAATTGATTATTAAATATTCTTATATATGCCCCACTTAGCCCGAAAACATTGTATAAAAACAGAAAACTACTCCTTTACAGAGAAGACTATATATACTTACTTTCTTTCCAGTATTAACAAACAATAGGACAAATTATTATTTGAAGTAGGAGAATAGAAGGATTTCTAAAACCTGAGAAATATGCATAACATTTATTAATAGTTTATCACAAACATTTGAAGAATGTACCATATTTGCAATCACAGATGTTTTTTATTTATAGGTTTATATTTAGAAATGTATATTTTATTCATGTTTTAAGAAAAATCTAAGACAAAGCAGTTATTTTCACTGACATCAAACTGCGTCTTTAAAAGAGGTGCTTTAAACGGGAACTTGGTAACTAGCCATTTCTTCTCTGATTTTAACTTTTTGTTGTTGCATGTTTTTTCAGATCTCCCCCTGTGCAGCGTATATTTTCACAACACTGTCATAAAAAAAAAAAAACTTACTTGCGGCACCTTCCTACCGCTTTTTACCGCTGCTCATGCACATTTATTATTATCGGAGCTGGCCAACTTTATCGTGTGCACTGTAAAAAAATGTTGATGTGAAGGAGATTAATTTAACCATCAGAAACTCAAAATTATATGTTATCTGAACTAAATAAATTATTTAAGTTGATTTGACAAAAGAAAAAATGTTGTGATTACTACACTGTAAAAAATTTTTGTTGGTTAAACTTAAAAAAATAAGTAACCTGGTTGCCTTAAAATTTTAAGTTGATTGAACTGGAAAAAGTGAGTTAATACAGTGAAGTAGATTAATTTAACCATCAGAAACTCAAAATAATAAGTTATCTCAACTAAACAAATTATTATAAAGTTGATTTGACAAAAGAAAATGTGTTGTGATAACAAATCTTGAAAATATTTTTTACAGTCTACCGCGGTGGGCAATACATCATAGAATTATGTCAAATTGCCAAAAAGCAGTCTGTGTTTTTCGCTCGTTCTCGCTTCTCACAAGACTTCCTATTTCCAACTTAAGATGTTGCAAGGTTGGTTTTCCACCTGGGAACGCTGGGGGAGCAGGGAAAGTCACAATTCTCTCCAGAACAGGTTATTGAACCATTCAAATAATTTCTAAACGGTTTTATTAAGTTGAAATAGTTGCCAAGTGCCCCTTTAAATATCTTGACAAACTCAAAGATGTAAAACACATTTTTATGTATTCTAAATAAAAGACACAGGTTGTACTGAATGTCAGCTTGCTTATTTTACTCAAGATAAGGATTTATTCATTCCACATGTCATGCAATCTAGAAACTACTAACCACAGGTCTAACCACGGCGTCAGTTAGGTGATCCCTTGGGATGAGAATGGGCTACATTCTCACCCCAAGGCGTCACCTAATGGACAATTTTGACCATGCTTCAATATTCAACGCTTTAGGCACCCGTCAGTCGGGCGTCAGTTAAATGACGCCCCAGGATCGCGTCTAACCCTAGCCCTACCCCAGACCTAAACCTAACCGCGTCATCCAACTGACCCTTTACCTTTAGCATCAGTTAGATGACGCCCTAGGGTCGCGTCATGTAACTGACGCTAAAGGGTGCCTAAAGCCTCGAATATTGAAGCATGGTCAAAATTGTCAGTTAGGTCACACCTTGGGGTGAGAATGTGTTGCATATTAAGACTGCCGACTCTATAGAACAATGGCAAGGAAAATGGCTCTCTAGTGGTCGGGAGCATTTCTGTTGTGTGGCGGCTTTATTTCTTTGTCTTATACATTTTCCGTTGTGTTGTGGCTCATTTTCGTTGTGTTATACATTTTCCGTTGTGTTGTGGCTCATTTCCGTTGTGTTGTACATTTTCTGTTGTGTTGTGGCTCATTTCCGTTGTGTTGTACATTTTCTGTTGTGTTGTGGCTCATTTCCATTGTGTTATACATTTTCCGTTGTGTTGTGGCTCATTTCCGTTGTGTTATACATTTTCCGTTGTGTTGTGGCTCATTTCCGTTGTGTTATACATTTTCCGTTGTGTTGTGGCTCATTTCCATTGTGTTATACATTTTCCGTTGTGTTGTGGCTCATTTCCATTGTGTTATACATTTTCTGTTGTGTTGTGGCTCATTTCCGTTGTGTTATACATTTTCCGTTGTGTTGTGGCTCATTTCCGTTGTGTTATACATTTTCCGTTGTGTTGTGGCTCATTTCCGTTGTGTTATACATTTTCCGTTGTGTTGTGGCTCCTTTCCGTTGTGTTGTACATTTTCCGTTGTGTTGTGGCTCATTTCCGTTGTGTTGTACATTTTCCGTTGTGTTGTGGCTCATTTCCGTTGTGTTATACATTTTCCGTTGTGTTGTGGCTCATTTCCGTTGTGTTGTACATTTTCCGTTGTGTTGTGGCTCATTTCCGTTGTGTTATACATTTTCCGTTGTGTTGTGGCTCATTTCCGTTGTGTTATACATTTTCCGTTGTGTTGTGGCTCATTTCCATTATGTTGTGGATTCATTTTGTCGTGTTGTGAACTGCGTAAGGACCAGTTTCCTATGGCCTTATCTGAGGCTTGAGACATATTGAGACTACACAGTTATTAGGTCAAAGGCAAGGAGATACTTCTACCGAAACCAAATCTTAGGCACGGAAATGTGCGTTCATGTTAGCACAGGGTGAAAAGCAGCAGTTTAACGTCTCACATGCTCATGTTGAAGCACATAGAGGATGGCTGAATGGCCGCCAGATGTATCTAGGAAGGCAAAGACACAAAGGCAACCGAGTTTTTCAAAACTTTTCAAAACTCACGGCAGCGTGTGTGCACACAAAAGCACGTCTTAATGAGTCTCAGTCACATCAAAGCCAAATTACACCCGATAAAACCTGTCTCGCACTTCGGTCTAATTCAGTGAGCGAGAGAGATCTGATACCAGAACAAAAACCACACAGACAAAAGCTAACCATGTGCTAACCATTACCAAGCCGCTCTTTTCTTCCCCGCTCTGATGGAAGCAACATGTATAAAACAAGAGAGACTAATCTCAACAGCGGCAGTGAGGAAAAGAACTCAACATCAAAGACGCAGCGTGCATTACCAAATTGTACGCCTTCACCCTACTTGTGTCTTTATTGCTTTTTCAGATTTTTACATTTGTTAGATCATTCCGGGAATGAAGTGTACAGGCTACGCCGCACCGATACTGACAGCTGTTAGCAGACACGACTGGTCCTGTCGCGATGGCATGAGAGTGAGAGAGAGAGAGAGACAGAGTTGAGTTGCTCAAAATGAACGAGTGTGGTGCTTAGTGAGGATGTGACGACTCGCTGACAGAGCACATGGACGAGGAGGGAATGTTCCGGCATGTCAAAATCAAGTTCGCAAAGATGTGAACTAGGCCATAAAACAATGTCGGAGACGAATGGGAAAAACAGAGAGTGTGCGCGAGAGAACGAGAAACCACAACTGCTTTCAGTCTGTGCTTGTGGCTAAGTGACACCATGTTTGCTAGTGTGCCTCTGTTGTGTTCTAGGGTTTCAACAAAGCCAAAACAAAAACAGACAACAGGCACACCAGTGCCCCATGCTTGTAAGTGTGGCATGAGGCCTTGTAAGAGGCTAAAAGAGATAATAAGCAGCAGTCTGCAAGACCGACAGCTCTGCATTTGGTTTAGCTTAATTTTAGTCGATCATAGACTACTGCCCAAATATGTGAATAAAAAAACCTTATGCATATGTCATTTTAAAATATCAAAGTGGTTAAAATGAAGAAAACTGGGCTGTTATACCTACCGTTCAAAAGTTTAGTGTCAGTGACCACAGTTAAATGTGTACCAATAATTTGATTTAAATAATAATAATCAGAGTAAGTGTTCAATTCAAAAACGGCAAGTTTGTAATAATGTTTTTAATTCCAGTGGTATTGGTGGATTTCCGCAAGAAATTCGAGAATGTCTTTGAGTCATTACGTCACATCTGTACATAGATAGAAGGAGTCTCGGCTAGTAGGCTAAGTCGTTACGTCACATCTTTACACAGAAAGAAGGAGTCTCGGCTCGTAGGCTATATTGCACGTGAGGATTCTGGAGATTTATAGCCTTTTCTCACAGCACTTGATATAATTAAACTTATTAATTTGATGGCAGGTCCAGAAAGGTTCAAACGACAATCACAAGTGACAGCAGATTCACCCGCTGTAAAATGCAAAAGACTTCGTTCGGACTTCGGAGTGGCTACAGAAAAAAAGAGACTGCAACCAGAACCATGCGAACACAATGATAAATATCGGAAGGACATTGCATGTAGTCACGCAATGCTGACAACATTAACAATTTGCGAACAAAGTATAATTTGCATGGTTTCGCATGATAAGCGATTGTTAGATCTAATCAGCGCGGTTTACTGCAATGTCAGAACCAGAACAAAAGTGGATGTTTCTTACTAGTTCAGATTACATTTTCCGGTGAAAATTCTTATGTTGGTCATACTTCCAAAAACAATAATCTGTGATTCTGACTGCCATTATCCACACCGGCGCAGTGACTGACAGTCTCACAGTCTCCTCAAACATTGTGTTCATACGCGTTGTGCCGCGTCGAAGTACAACTCACGTAAAGTTGATAATTCCGCAATTGTGATAAAGTTGAGAATGACTGCAATTGCAGATTTCAAACAGAGATGGCAACAAAGAGGAAAAATTGTAGACTGCAGCTTTAATATTTCTCCAGCGACCAATTATTTAAGCCTGGGTCACATGTCTGAAGGCCCTTCAGATAAACATATCAAAACATGAAACACTCTCAAATGATTTTTTATTTTAACATTTATATTGCTAATTTATAAAATTCTAAATAAAATAAAACGGTATAGTAATATGTCCGTAATTAAAGATCAGGGCTTGAAGTTTTGAACCTTGCTGCACCATTGTGGCCAAGACACTAAACATCAGGTTGCTGTGGAAGGATTGTCTCTGTAATAAATGTACTGTAGTTTAAATAAAAGTCACCCCTCCTCATCATCTCTGTGAAAAAGTTTTATGTACAAAAAAGTCCACATGATAACAAATTGGACTTTATTAATTTTGGATGAACTGAGCCTCACTTGATTTCTGAGGGGAAATCTACGTGTGTGTTTGATATATACTGGTCTTGCCTTACTTTCCTTCTCTCTCTCTCTCTCTCTCTCTCGGTCGGCCTGCAGCACAGCTGGTTTAGTCTCTCAGGTTTCTGCCTTTAAAGTTCTTGATCCCACAGGATGCGAATCACACCTGCGAACAGAAAAAGATGAATAAAGAAAAAAAAGGAAGTAACGCCTGCCTTACCTCGATTTCATTTCACTCTGTCCCTCCATTTCCAAAACTCTTTCTTTCTTTTTTATGAGGTGGGATGAGTTTCCGGCATAGACCAGTAGAAATATACTTGCTTTATCTCTCACTCACAATATTATCGTCTCTGTATCAGCCACCCACACCCACACCTACACTCACACACCCACACCTACACACACATCCACACACAAACACAAGCAGATTAAGAGCCAATGTTCAAGGCCTGTGGTTTGTGGGTTTAAGGGATAATAACAGATGGATGTTGTGCTATTGGGCCGAAACAGGTGAGTAAGGTGAAATGTGTTTAGAAAGGGAACTCGAGAGCAACAGTATGATTTTTTTTTTTTTGGTCACACTTAATGAAAGAAATAATCAGGACCAGACCAGCGGGCAATGCCAACGTGTAGGCAGGTGATGTCTGAAACATCCGTAAGACATCAGATCATCTTGATAAGAAACAATGGTTTGTCTTTCCCTCTCTCCTACTGAGTTTAAAGTGGATCCATGTGATGCTGGACTGGACACATCTGGAGCTCAATGCCATGACATTGTGTGTGTGTTCTGTTGCTCAGCTCCTTATTAGAGAGCACATTTAGCTTCTTTGTTCATGAATATAATTATCCGTTTTTAACTTATGCAACAGAGCAGTAGCCAAGCCAAATGACAAACAGACCACAGCCATAAATTAAGATTTTTAATGATTTTCACTCCCATAATGTTTGCCACTTACTTTGTGCTGCAAACTGCAGTGTTATTTATTTTCTTTCCATCATGTTTCTCTCTCTCTTTTTCTCTCACTGTCTCACTCTCTCTCATTTAACAATAAGTTTCCAAGCAACAAAACAAATGTGCCATATGTGGAATGGTTTTGCTTTGTGCGCTTTAGTTTCACTGCTAAACACATTGAGAGTAAGTCCACTAAATGATACTGAGAGTTTATGAGGATATAAAAAAGTTTAGAGAGAGAGAGAGAGACTGTGCGTGTGTGTGTGTGTGTGTGTGTGTGTGTGTGTGTGTGTGTGTGTGTGTGCAAAGTGGTAGGACAATGGCATATGCTTTTCTTACAATGTTTTTATTTTTATTTTTACACAATAACACAAAAAAATAAGCAAAACGTCTCACTATTTACCATTATTAGATTAATAAAATAAACTTTTTACACATTTATGTTCAAAATTGAGTTAACACATTTAAAATGTGATATGTACTGTACTGTATATGTGTGTGTGTTATATATAATTCTTTTTTTTGGGGGGGGGGGGTCATTTGGTAATGCATATGAATGCATGGAAGCATATCTGCAACTTTTGTCACTTGTTTGTTGAGCGAACACATTTAGTCTAACAGGTATGACACACACACACACACACAGTACATATCTTGTGGTGAATCCTGATTTACAACGGGCCAGATGTGGAATCAGGCGCAGCTTCTCTGACTTGTTCATGGTGTGCTTATTTTGACAGTCCCCAGTAACGGCCAGAGATGCTGCTTGTTATTCAGAGTTGGTTGAGAGCAGATCCAATAACAAAACACATTCGGTTTATAAAAATAGAAATAGAATCCACATACTGCTTAAAACTTTGCGGTCTGAAGAAATGAAAGAAAAACAGCTCATATAAGCCCATTATAACCTCGATGCCTCTCTGTTTCTGGGAAATGCTCTGATTTAGTGCTTAACACACACAAATGTGTAAATTAGGCTTGTATGTTCATACATCCGTCAAATATCATAAGGGTTCAAGCGTTTTCTTTTCTCCACATAGCATAAAAATGCTTCCTGCTCACCGCACATCTGCGGTGGATAGCAATAAGATGGCTTTAAATGCATGCCAATGCTCACCACCATGAAAAAAAAAAATCCAAACTAAAAACAGCTTTAAAACCAAACTAAAACCAGGCTGAAATCAAACCTAAACATAAAGCTAAGAAAATCAGATCCCCTCCTACAGATACACCAGCCACATTCACTCACTTAGAGTGCAAAATACATTGGGGTTTGGCTTTTTTTCCATATGATAATCTCTATTCCCCTAAGGTTCACTTCCAGCAGACAAATCTATGCGTCTTCTTCATTATGACCAAATCCTCTTCAGCTTTAACACACTTGTCAGTGCAGAAGCAGCTGGAGAGAGGATAAAACAGCTTGAACTAACCCGAGTTCCAGCTGCTGAGGTATTATTACAAAATTAACCACACTGTGTATCTGTTAATTGCTTTCTGCATAATGTGCTTTTCAAAAGCCCTGATGTTTCATTCTTTCTTTGCGCAGTTTAAAAGGGAAAGGGATATCGTGGGTCATTTTAAATAAAAGATTTAATCTTTCTCTCCTGGATGGATGACTATAAGACTCTCTAGGTGAAATATAACCGAAATGGCAACATTAGGCACCTGTTACTGTGTCTTTCAAATGAGCAGTTATTATACGCTTATGAAACTGTGCATTATAGTCAGTATTGCCAAGCTCTGAGGTTTCTATTCCATTTTCATGTCTCGCTCCCTCTTGCTTTAAACTGAATAACAATTATTTTGAACATCATATGCCTGCATTTAATTCCCTGAAAAAATTCCACTATTATGTGTACACCTCAAACATATCCAGTTTGATCAGTGCTGTGTGTGTGTGTATGTGTGTGCGTGCGTGTGTGTGTGTGTGTGTGTGTGTGTGTGTGCATGTCCGTGTGTGTTTTGTGTCCCCTGCCCCCAGGCTCCACAAGACTCTAATTGTTTGCTGTAAAACATTAATTAGGACCAGATGAAGTGGGAGAGATTTCAAACATCTTTGTTTTATGGATAATTTGAGGTTATTTGCATAAAAATATATGAGATAATAACAAGTAACTAACCAAGACTGAGAAGAGAAAGAGACTCTGACATGAGACACAAATTCACACAAGCATTTGATGAGCTTGCGCATCTCACCCTGTCATTCAATCAAGACACAAAACTGTTGTTGAATCAACTCTCTTTTTCAATTTTAGTCTCTTTTTCATTTAAAATTACTAACTTCCATTTATGAAATTTAACTGGAAATTTAGAGTTTGAAGTCCTCTATTACAGACAGAAAATCACACCTATTCACTTGAACATCCTAATTCCTGCATTCATATTCCCCGAAAGGCGTTCCACTATCTGTCTACACCTCAGTTGACATGCAGTTTGATTGTTGTGTCATGAAATTGTAAAGTAATGCCAAAAGTCTCACTCATACATGGATATCAAATAATTTGGACTTTCTTTTTGTGACTGCAACTTGGCTTGATATGCTTTGGACTTAAGCCCTTGATCTGAACTTTCTCCTTTTAATTTTTTAAAACTCGCTAGAACTTTCGGGCAAGATGGAGGTGTTGCAACAGTGTACAAAAAAACAACAACAAAAAAAAAAAATCAGTTTAAATGGTGTCAATTTGCATCTAGGACTTCTTCCAGCTTTAAAATGCAATATTTAGGGTTGGTTCTGTCTCTTCGTTGATACAGTATTTATAGGCCTCCAAGGTATAATAAGGATTTAATTCATTCATTTTTATAAGAGTTTTTGTCTGTCACAGTTCCTACCTGTGATAATAACAAGTGTGCTGTCCGTCTAAGTTAGTACATTTTTTTGCCACTGATTGACTTTTAATTTTAATTTAAATTTAAACTAATGCTGTTGTAGATGATGTTGGTCTTTCTGATAATCTTTTAGGTACCACTAATCAGCTTAATCAGTGGAAATGTTCTTGATTGTTAAACATGCAGTAGTGCAGCCACTTCTCAATAGACCAAATTTAGATTGTAATTTTTGCTAAAGTATAGTAATTATCGACCTGTATCGATAATTAGTTGTAGGTTGTTTTATCGCAACTTCTTTCTGTTATAGATATGTTCCAGCCAGGCTTGAGGTTAGCCTTTCACACTGTAGATTTATTTTATTGCAGTGTTTGGAAGATGCTGGTATTAGATTGGTTTAAATCACATTTAAAGGTGATTCACGGTTTGGATTGCAGATTTATGTTCAGAGTTTGTTTTGAAATTGCAGAGTGGTGTGCCGCAGGGGTCGATACATGGACATATTTTATTTCCGTTGAATATGGGCCCTTTAGGCTCAATTTTTCATGAATACTACATTATGTATCATCTATATGTAGACAATGCCCAGCCCAGTTATATATTTCAATAGATCCAAAAGGTTCTTGAACTTTGGATGGACTTCAATGGTTAGATTAAACTCTGGCTAGCAAGCAATTGTCTTCATCTTAATAAAGCTGACTGTGTTGACTTCTGGTGGATCTTCTTCTGCTACTAATGAAATTATAAGTAGGTTGGCCTATATGTCGATAAGTGTTTCCAATCATGCACGAATTTGGGAGTTATCATGGATTCAGCTCTGGTTTTAAATAAACAGGTCACTGTTGTTAATGCTGGGTTTTATCAACTCAGAAATATTTCAAAACTGAAACCAATTCTTTCTTTTAAGGACTAGGAGACTGTTATTCATGAATTTGTTTCATCACACATTAACTACTGTAATTCCTCATATATAGGTATCTCACAGTCAATTATCCCATTTTCAACTAGTGCAAAATGCTGCTGAAAGGATTTTGACTGGAACAAAGAAGAAAGAGAGAATGTTTGGTTTCTTTGCACTGGTTGCCTGTAAAATTTAGAATTGTGTTTTTAAGGGTTGCATGGTATTGGCCCAATTCTCACCCCCAAGGCGTCACTTAACTGACGCCTTGGGAAGCATTTGGACATGCTTCAATATCTGACGCTTTAGGCGCCCTTTAGCGTCAGTTAGATGACGCCCTAGGATCGCGTGTACCCTACCCCCACCCCACACCTAAACCTAACCGCGTCCTCTAACTGACGCTTTCCTTTAGCGTCAGTTAGATGACGCCGTAGGATCGCGTCATGTAAGTGACGCTAAAGGGCGCCTAAAACGTCAAATACTGAAGCATGGTCAAAGGTGACGCCTTGGGGTGAGAATGCGTTGAAATATATTGGTGACCTTTTGATGCCTTATCAACAGCCCATTCTCACTCCCAAGGCGTCACCTAACTGACGCCTTGGGAAGCATTTGGACATGCTTCAATATCTGACGCTTTGGGCGCCTTTTAGCGTCAGTTAGATGACGCCCTAGGATCGCATGTACCCTACCCCCACCCCACACCTAAACCTAACCGCGTCCTCTTACTGACGCTTTCCTTTACAGAATGCGTTGTTATCAAAATACAAGAAATATGAGATCCTCTAGTCAGATGATTCTTCATGTTCTTAAAACTAGATTAAAATGAAAAGGTAATATGGCCTTTTCTGTGGCTGCTCCACGTTTATGGGACCCTCTTCCAATGCACATTAAATCTTCCCCATCTGTGGATGCTTTTAAGTCTAGATTGAAATCGTTGAAAACGATTGAAATATAGTATATTCAGTATATTTTAGAACTGATTAGCGAACAGTTTTTTTTTTTTTTTTTTTTTTGTGTGTGTGTGTGACTGAATTTAATTGTCTCTAGTATTAACGATGTTGGAAAGCACTTTGGTCATCGACAGTTGTTTTAAATGAGCCATATAAATAAAATTTGCATTGCACTGTATTGTATTGGGTAATTTTTACCTCTGTGCCATCAGATCAGATTTGGACAGTCATCCTCTTGGCTAAGACACTGCGTTTAAACCAAACTGATCTTGTTCCGTTGTTGTCCATTAGGTGGCTGACTTGTACAGCATACAGTACACTCATCTCTCTGTCCCTCTCTCTCTCTTTCTCTCTCTCTCTGCCCCCCCCCCCCTCTTTCTCTCTCTCTCTCTCTCTCTCTCTCTGTACACAGAGGCACAATACACAGTACAGCCTAATTGTTTTTTACTTACCAAAAGTTTGTCAAAATCACAGATTTGACTCACAGGATGACTCACATGCAAATGCTTTATTGATTTAATGAGAGGTTGCTTTAGTCTATAAATCTAACTCTGAGCATGGGGCGGCATCACATTTTGAATCAAATTTCTGCACTTTCTGTTGCACCCTCTGGGGTCTGAGATGTTTTCTCCTGGAGGTGTTCTGACATGCTCTGACATCATACAACTGACGCTTTACCTTTAACGTCAGTTAGGTGACGGGGTAGGTTTAGGTCTGGGGTAGGGTTAGGATCCGATAACGTCATCTAACCGACGTTTAAGGGTACCCTAAAAAGGCGAATTTTGAAGTATGGTCAAAAGACGTCCCAAGACGTCAGTTATACAACGTCTTGGGATGAGACTGCGCTGATTTGAGAGAGACGGAACGAAGAACACAAAATTTTGCTTTTATTATGAGAGTACACAAAGAAACAAGGCATTTAACAGTTTTGAATGATGTGTAACACTTATATGTAAGATAAAAAAATAAGAGTATTTTGAGTTTGTTTTGCAGTGATAAGAAAAAAAGCGAGCAGATCACGCCAGTGTGATTGCCAACCCCAGAGGGTTAAGGTGTAAAGGACACTGAATGACCCTATAGTTCATGAAACAGATATTATGAATTAATAAATGCCCATTCCACACCCCTAGCATCTTCTTGGCCATTCCACACCCGTCCCACCCCTTTATGTCATCTGTTACAAGTTGGAAGTGCCATCATGTCATCATGGCGCAATTTATTGTCACACTCAATACTTGTTCACATACTTGACATTTGTCTTTTCATTCATCCAACTTCCATGCCAATTGCCAACGAAACTGAGCTGTAACTTCTGGCTGACTGTGTCAAGTTTCTCGCTCTCCCGCTTTCTTTCCTGTCTCTTTCATTTGAGTGCTGAGAGGATTAAATCAATTATGTTGATTTTGTATTTATTGCGTGCATGGCCTCAGTCATTTGTAATTAGCTTATAGCTTTTGATGTGAGGTAATGTGATGAGAGGGTTACAGAGTCTCTGGAGACAGGAGAAAGAGAGAGAGAGAGAGAGAGAGAGAGAGAAAGAGAGAGAGTCGGGCGCCAATGCGGGTGGGTTTTTGGCCATCCCTTTGTTCTGACCCAGTCACAGTTGAACAGGTGAGTTCCACCTGAGGGGAGCGGGACAGAGGGGGAAAGGGGATCAGTGTCAGGGCTAAAGGGGCACATGACTCAGGGTAGGACCACCCAACTGACTGGCGTCAATCCTCAATCAAACATTCATTACAAACTGGGGTACCCCCCAATCTGTTCCCCTACCCCCAAATACACAATTACATTAAAGATGCCTCACCAGCACTCTCCTCCCCACCCCGTCTCTCATATTCCAAGGAAAACTTCACTCAAAAGTCTTGGCCATCATGCTCTTGAGAGATGTGGGTGGCTGCTTCTAAACTGGTCCCCCTTTAAAGGACAACCTCACTTTGTAGCTTTGAGGAGGGAGGAGAGAGAAGCAAACTTTTCAAAGGCTAAGACCTACTGTAGTGGCTCATTCACACTAATGTTAACTCAAACGAAAACTATTTTTATTAATTAACAGTTTTCATTAATTGAAATATAAATGTTAAATTAGTTTAGAAAAAAAGAAAAAAAAAAGAAAAAGAAAATTGAGAAATGTTGCTTTATTTGTATCGCATCCATAGACATCAATATCCAAACTATGAACTTTTATCTCAGTACTTCTGTAATAGTTTGAATAGTAACACATAAATCTGCGTGTTTAAAAAAGAAGCTGTTTGTGAAGAAGTTGTATGATAAGCTTTCACTGGCTCAGTGGCAGCACCAACACTGATTTGAATGTTCCAGGGTGATTTTGTCAAAGGTTTAATAGACATAGACAAATCTTTGTCAAGTAGGAATGAGAATGTGTGGGTGTCTTTTAAAGATGAATCATGCAGCTACATTGTAAGTTCCAAATGACAGAATTTATTTGAAATTGAAATGCTTTATAACATTTCCCAAAATTCTTTATTGTAACTTTTGAATTTAATGTTTCCCTGCTGAGTAAAAACCTTAAATTTGTTTGTAATTGTAATTTGTTGTAAAAGAAAAAAAAAATCGTACTGACCCCAAACATTTGAACTGTTTAATTTTTAAATGTTCTTTAAAAGTTTTCTGCTCAAATGCCCATTTAGGGGGCAGCAAAAGTGGTGGAGATCCACCTGAAGAGAGATGGACAAAGTGAAAATAAGTTCAATTCATACCGTTTTCCTCTAAGGATCTGAGCGAGGGGTTAAAGTCAAGGGTCAGACACTGTTACAGGCATACACGCATTTAGAGCTGGAGTCGGATGGCTCTGGTTGGATCGTAGACAGAGAGGCCGTTTGAAGATAAATTTAGTCCCATTCTCTGGTGTCAGTGAGGAGGAGGCATTTTAATGGCCCTGCTCTGAAAATGACTGAGATGGACTTCAGACAATAGACGACTTTCAAGTCTTGCCTGCTGTTTTTTCAAAGACGAACAACCAAATACACCTACTTATTCCAGCATATATATTCACACAAACACAGACACAGACAACCAAACACACACACACACACACACACACACATATCTCTCTCTTTGTTTATCTTAGGGGTCACTATGCTAAAAGTGCCCCATGCTAAAACACACACGGCTGCTGCCACAGTTACTAAAATTGCTCTGCGGCTGTCTGAACATCCCATAATAAAATAAACTCTGCATGTTTCAAACTGCCTCGCTGAGGATTTAATGACTGAGGATTTCAAGCTCTGGTCATATTCGAACATGTTACAGAAAGGCAGAGCAAAAACACTCAAACATCTTAAAAAGCCTAAGGATATTGGATTGGACGTCAGCAGCTTTCGAGAGCTGTTTGCATTGGCAAATGGAGCGGAGGATATTCACAGGAGAAGTGTGTGCCCTGAGACACTGCTCCACGAATAACTGCATCACAGTAAGCCATAGGAAACTGGTGGTGAAACTCAACACATGTAATGGCAGCCACAGGCTAGTAATGCCAGCCAACGCTGCCTCTCCTCTGGAAGAGACAAATCCCACAAGTCTGCAGGGCATCTCTGATTTCTTGATTTTTAGTCTGCTATAATGTCAGATGTTCTGAAGATATTCTGTTTATATACATTTATATTTTTATTTTCCTAATGTCTTCCTACTTGCAAATTTATGGAAAAATTGAGTAATTTAAGGACTGTAGATCCGCAGAAACCGTGAAGTCAGTTGACTCTTTTCAAAGCCCTGCTTACTGATGTTACATGTGCATTTGGGAATGAGGATCGATGATCCACAGAATGAACTTAAATATCTGTATGAGGGAAAAATATTGGGTAATAAAAAAAACAAACAATCTATACAAACACGCAGACACAGTCTCCTCCACAGACTTTAGAAAAGAGTAAAAACGTCTGAGAAGATGGCAGATGGCAACAGTTGTTTAGGTACCGTAGGTTTGGGTATGCATTAAGATGGGGCTTAGATAAGAGTAGATCCCAAAATACCCTTAGTCAGGGTATATGGTCATGTCTGATTATTAACAGATTGTCTAAAAAGGATGCACTTTTAATGTTCTGAAACAGCAGGACATTGAACGGACTATGCTTTCACATTGGCTGTCAACCAGGGGGGCAGGGCCCAATAAGGGGTGTCTGCATGACTTAACCATGGGGACTTAGAAGGACATGAAACAATTTAAACGTAAGACAAAACATGCTTTAACACAACCATATAATCATTAGAAAAACACCAATACTAAATTTCTCTGCCGTTACGATTCATCAGAATGAGATCTGCTGGTACTGATAGTTTGATTTTCTAAAGGAAAAAAAAAAATCTCCCAACTAATGCTGTAAACTATACATGGAACCCTCTCATTTGGTACAATACTATAATATTAGAGGATAAAATTAACAACAGAGCCCAAAATACTATATATTCAACTGCTATTTATTTTAAGATATAATTACTCAAATAATAACTGAAACGTTTGTATACAACTCAGAAGCACATATATAAAGTAGATTTCATAAACACTAAACATTTATTTAAACATATATAACTAACAGTAAATAACTAATATTCAAACTGTGTTCACAAGCTGTTTTATTGATTTTCTTCATGGTTGAAACACTGATTGAGTGATAACATGATACATGTCGGTAAGTTGTAAGACTACCGAGGTGCTGCAGCGATCTGTCACAAAACATTTATAAGAGCATCAAAATGCCATTTATTTTTTATTTTAAAAATGACTCAAATAGGCTAGCCTAAATTAATACAATCTTAAAACTCTACTGTATATGCATTTTTCATTATGAATATATATATATATATATATATATATAAGTTTATATAAATATTTTATTGGGTAAAAAAAAAATATTAAAAATCCTAATCCAGTAAATCATGTACAGTCATAAAGTCAAGTAATTTTATTGGTTAAAATGGATGGGAACATTGAAAGAATATTAATCGCTTAAAATGTCTGGAAACATCAACAATTTCAGGCCTTCAAATATTTTTGTGGCCCTTGCAGTCAATAAAGGTTAAGAACCACTTGCCATATTTAATTTCATGAGAATAAAAAAATACATCTACCCCACCCTATGCCATCTAAAGTTGACCAAGTTAGGCCAAGTGTGACATAAGAGAGATAATGTCATTTTTGTTTAAACTTTCTTTATTTACTCTTTGAGTTTACACACTTATTTTAAGGTACATCTTAAAATAAAACAACATTTATCACATTAAAGAGCTCAGAATGAGTTAAGGTCATAATTGTTCACAAAATTTTGAACTCAAAACTTTATCTGTAGAAAAGTATGCTTCTTTTCTGAATACCCACCCAGCCGGAGAACTTAAATTTTAGTTTCAGGTCGTTTAGTATAAAAGAATCTGCTAAATGAATGCATGCACACAGTGTTCAGTGCAGCTTTCGAATTTTGTGCCATCACATCTTTTGAGCCAGAGTCAGTGAAAGTGTTACACATTACTTGTTGCGTTTCTCTTGGAACTCTGGGATATCAAACCAGTTTCCTGATGCTGCCAAAACATCCACACCCAGTCACATATAAGGCAGAAAAAGAAAGCGTGATAAACAATGGAGAACGAGAGCTAAAAAAGAGACACATGTGGCATGAAAACCTGCGGTCAATTACTTCTGGAAAACGTCAGTATCAGAAAGTAATAATTAAAGATACACAAACCAGAATAGGGACAGGGGGATGGAGAGAGAAAGACAAACATGACAGACAGAGAAAGTTTAGGATGGAAATCAATAAAAGACATAACACAGAGTGAAAGAGAGAGTGAGAAAGCTCTTTTTTCACTCGTGGCAGGGAGGCCACTGTCATCATGTCTCAGGAATTAGGCAGACACATGCGTTGGTGCTGCAGAAGGAGTGAGGCGCCGCTCTTGGCCTGCGGTTGGGGAACATGAAAGGGTTTGTGGGATGAGCAGGAGGGCTGGCCGGGCCCCTGGAGCGCCGCGCTGCTCCTAGCCAGAGAAATTTGGCAGCGCGCTCTCTCTGCAGCCCGCGGAAGGAATCCACTCCTATATTCCAGAAGGGAACCACAACTCCAAACAATCCCCTGAGAACAGGGCTTCTGACAAAACAACTCTGTCCACACACGTCCGTACATTAACCGACACAAGTATACACACACACACAAATTAGCAGACGTGCCCTCAGAGGACAAATGCACATCCCGGACGCTTTCACCTGAGAAAGGCGACTAAATAAAAATTGAAAGGGTCTCGCAATGGAATCACTGTCTCACAATTTCTCTTCCTCCATCTCTTTCTTTTCTTTTCTCCAGAGAGGAAAAAAACTCCCTAGTCTCTCTATCTCTCTCTTTCTCTCTCACACACACTGACTCGGTGCTTATTTGCCCAAAATGTTCCCTTAACAAAGCTGCCTTTGTGTTTTGCTTTATTGAGGCCAATTAAATGGTTAAATTTGATATCCATCATTGACAGGTCAGCCGGCGTGGTGAGAGGGGCGAGAACAGAGACCAACGCAGTAAAAAGGTCAAAGGAAACCTTCTGTCACTCCTCTACTAATGGAAACACTGAGAAAATGCTGCATGTCTCAGCAAAACCTCTTCTGATAATACATAACAATGTCTCGATTTTTGAAGGGAACCTTCCAACATGGTGATGTGTTATTTTTTGACACTCTGTATTACATTCATTTTAAGACACAGAGTAATTACTTATATGTGTATTATGTGCACATAAACAAGGATAAAAAGGAATGATAGATGAGTTTGGAAAAAAGGATGATGACAGTTATTTATTTGCCCTATTTTATTACAGTAGGAAAACCTTTGAAACCTCAAGGGGTTTCCAACTTTTCCTGTCAAGAAGCCAAAAATATGACAATGGGGTTGTTTTTTTTTTGCTTGTATAAAAAATGTTCATACTGTCTGAGAAAATATTAAGCATAATCATATTATAAAGACAATTTGTTGTTTCCAAAAGTGAGAGTAAAGACATTAAATGTTACAAAAGATTTCTATTTCAAAAAGAAAAATGCCATTCCTCTTGAACTTTCTATTAATCAAATAAATAGGCAAAATCTTTAAAACAAACTAGTGCTCTCTAAAATAATTGAGAAACAGTAATCCAATTCAGTAAATATGTTTTTTATTTATTTATATTGTGTAAAGCATATTTATTGAATATCTTAGTTAAATTTGACAACCCTAAAAATAATCTTTTTTTCCCTCTCTCTCCAATTTTCTGCAGACCCGCGGGACTCCATTGCAGCATCATGGTCTCCAGTTTTAAAACCCATACATTAGATTATTACATGTAAATTAAACATTTCTTTGCAATTTAGTGCACATGAGTGTCATCTGCAAAAGAATCTTTCCTTTAATATAATGATTGTGCAATTAATTACAGGTTCCATCACATCAATTCCCGTTTCGTCTGTCTGAATGAGATGGCTAAAACATTAGCTCAGACAGTAGGAGGCAGCACAGACCGACAGATAAGCCTCGTGCCATCAAACTCTCTCAATCTTCTGCTTGCTTGTCTGTCTCTCTCATACACACAAAAGCAAAAAGAATCAACTGTCCATCCCTCCGGCCCGGTATCAATCGTACCAAGATGTGTCTCACGCACGCACATAGCACTGTGACATGTGGCAGACAGACAGACAGACAGAGAGAGAAAGAAATGTGACCGAAATCAAACCATGCTTCCGTCTCTCATATTCTTACTTGCTTTCTCTTTCTTTTCATCCCTATATATTCGCATCTGTCTTTTCCTCTTCTGTGCTATAGGGCCAGATTGGATTTGGCTGCTGTTGTTGTTGGTGGCCGTCATTTTGCTGTTATCCTTCACAACACGGGGTAACATGCAAACACACAGTTATACAGTTGCTACAGACACATCTTTCCCACAGAATCAGCAGAAAACGCCAGTCTGACGCTGCCAAACCAGCAGTCGAGAGGGAAAATGACTTCTGGTGACACTCGATTCATCCGCATGACCGCAAAAAGATATTGCGAATGGCCACCGACTGGAGTTTACATCTGCAAATAATTTTGAGGATGTCACACTATCAAACAGACAGAGGGAGGGCCGGTTTAGGACAATTTATAACCCTTCACAGGTATAATTTATAGGATTCAGAGGCACCGAGGTTTATGTAAGGCCAAAGTATATGGCCTGTAAAACAAGGCTTATTCAAGACTGTGTACAATGAAATGTGACAAGATGTTATCCTGAAAAAAAAAAAAAAAAAAAAAAAGTCACCTCTTCAACTGTTAATACAGAAATTTGTCCGTTCTGGCATAGACTACGGTTTAATCAAAGCATGATAATGTCTCATAGAGCATGAGCAAGAGACACAGAGTATGCACTCAAGCAGTAAATTGGCCATTAGACATAAAGAGATGAGTTTAAAAAAAGAACCATGAAGACAGAGAGAGAGAGAGAGAGAGAGAGAGAGAGATGCACTTCATCAAACCCAAAAATACACTTCTGCACATCTGTCTCTCTTTAAACACATTCGCTCAGCTATTTCACTTTATAATTTCATGTTCGCAATTAAAATATCCTGGGCCGTCCCTGAAGCTGACTGTAATTTACTGAAATAATGCTCTAAATCAAGCGTTTCCCCTCTGACAGACTCTTGTCTCTCCGGAGGAATCTGGGATTCAGAAAACCACAGTCTGCCATCCGCATGTTGTTGTCTCTCGAAAACATGTTCAATCTGCCATCGCTGGCTAATTACCAGCAGCAAAGCATGCTGGGTAAAGCCTCAAAATGGCTGTCTTATGTTTTCTGCGGTACAACTGCGCAATAACGTCCTTTCTTAGCGTTTTTAATTACGGCTGATTTACGAGGCAGGGAGCTGAGGTCAGAAGCGAATAAAAAAGGGGTCGCGCTAGGTTTACAGCTTCACTGCTCCGCAAATCTGACGCAGCCAAAACGTGTCAACAGTTTACTATGTAAATTTAGGGGGAGACAAAGGCAGTGCTATTGTATCCCAGCTTGCTTTGGGCCAAGTGCTGTTTACTGCTTAAACGCATGATTATATGCATCCCTTCACCCAATCATCAGGTCGGCGTAACCACATGTTAAGACATCTCTAATTGCTACATTCGTTGGCACAACCTTATTCTTTGCGCAAGTCAGACCGTTAGCACTGAAAAGCATGTAATTAGTCAACATTTCATAGCACTTGTATGTGATAAACGATGTCAAAAAGCATTCAGACTAAACATTCCTGTGGGTTATGGCTCAGGGAGATAATCTCCGTCCGGGTGAGTCAATAGATTTATGGGTTCGAAGGGTCAAAACGAAAGAACCGGCATTGTGCGATTTGCACGTTTGCAGTTAATGTTGCAGTTAACGAACAACTCACGGTCCTCTGGTGTGACACGTGGCAGTGTTTCTCTCTTTCTGTCTGATTTGGACAGAGCTAGGATGTTTCACCCCGCCTGTTGGGGTCATGCTGGGCTTTCGCAGTGGCCTGGAACGACGCCAACGCTTCTGTCACCTCTACATTAAGGATAAACAAACACGCTTTATTCACTGGCTGAGAGAAGTGACTAATGAGAACGTCTGGAAGTAGTTTCTGCAAAGAAATAAATTGATAAGTCACTAAATATTGTTTTGCCATGCAGCATTTCGGTTGCAATTGCCATGTCAGTTGAAACAAAGGGAAAATAGATTATTAAAGCCTTGGACACATATTCCGCTGTTAGAAAACCCCCCAAAAATCCATTTGAAATTCAGCCTGCAACCACCATAAAAGTTAAAAGTCAGCCTTTTCTTTAATGATAAGAGGAGCATTATATGTGGTCACATATTCGAATGCCACCTGCAAATTATTGGACCGTGGAGGGATTTTTTCCCTTTAACACATGCAAATGCATTGTGTGCTTTTTATTGGGGCAAGCAAAAAAAAAAAAAAAAAAGTCACTAATCTGATCCTGGTTCAGTCAGAGGACGCCCACCACCAACACATCTGCAGACCAGCTGAACCAAGCGTTCCTACCCGGTCCAACTCCTCCCGCTTCAGCATATCAAAGAGCCTAAGGGTGCCTTGGCACTGCTCAGATAGTTGTCCTTTTTATAAAAGACAAATAAGCCCAAACCTCGGGCCGCCATCCAAAAGCCGTCTATGACACCATGTTGAAACGAGCGCTTGGCCGGCAGACATGCGATCAACATGCATTTAAAAGCTGTGGCGGTTTCAGGACGGCAGCGCTTGTCTTCCACATTCTAATACAGTCACACATTCTTTCATTAATCTGGCCCAGCGCTGCGCCGCAAAACAACATAATTTGCAAAACCACTTGATGGCTTCAAAAGGTTTTACCCAGACAGCTTTGGTCTCCCTGACAGTGAGAGAGACAGAGAGGGGGAGGACGAGGGTTATGGAAAGTGTCAGCACTAGGTGTGCGGTGGGCCTCTGTCTATTTCGGCCTCTTGCGTGTGCTCTTTTTTCCCTGAAGGGTCTGTTTACATGTCGAGAGGGGTCAGATTGTTTGTTTGACATGGTGATATCATCATGAAAATCATGAATTACAGTGGTGTTCAATTAAGCAAACATCACAGAGTGCTTGTTTTTCTTCCCATTGGCCTCTCGCTTCTTTTGAAAGTGCTTTTGCAGTTGATGTGTGTGAGTTTGAAGGGTCCTGTGAAGGCTGAAATAATCAGGCGTCAGGACAAGGGTAAAAGGCCTCATGATGATGTGACCGGTACGCTGATGATGCAGAAATTGAAAACAATGCTGCCATTAATGATGGAAACAGCCGCTGATCACTGTCAGTCGTAGTAGACACATGCACAGATCCCAAAAACGGTCAACTAATAAAGCGCACGCAGATGACACATTGCCTCCACTGAATCATAGAACAACTGCATCTAAATAGAAACAAGCAGCTTTTGGGTTTCAACATCAAAGCAATTAATAAACTATGGATAACCAGAAGCCACTCTTTAGTTCAGGCCAAACCAAACACACACATACATACACGCCAAACCAAATACACAATTAAACGCATGCTGTTTGAGCACGGAGACTGCTTTCATACTGCTTAGATCTAAAGAATGGCTGCTGAAAACCTCCTCAAATTGAAGACAACATTCTTTTATCCACACACAAGCATGTCATTTTTACACCCTCACTGTACAGTCACACCACTGCCGACTTGAGCTTCCAGAGCGGCTGGAAGTCATTCATTTTCAATGGAAGCATGGCTTCTCACAGCTGCAAGTAGCGTCAAATCCATCGTCGTCGCGTTTTGGGCGTTTTGAGTGTCAATCAGAAAGTTGAAAGAATCTCAACTTCATGGTAATGAGCTATGACGCTGTTCAGCCCGCCAATCGGAATGTAGACGTCCTTCACGCTGGCTGATTCCGGAGAAACATAAGATGTAAACTTTCGTTCCCGCCAAAACATTAGTTCAGAGAAAATTGAGGAGAAGCTAATAATTGCCGTTGCTGGGTTTCCTATCATTTATGACTTGACGTTGTTTATTTGAAATATTTACAAACGTTCGTTTTAAGCAGGAATGCAATTAATTTGCTCAGTGTGACACCAATTTGACCAACTGCACTATCGCAAGTAATAATAATAATAATAGCTAATTATTATTTTTTTCTCCGACTAAATGCGATCAAAACGGTTATAGGAATGCTGTCATTATAAAGATTTCTTCAATGTATTGCTTGTTTTTTTTTCTGTTTATTACATTTCATGTTGTGAAACTTGTCTTCTTTCAGCTACGTCAGAGCGTCCAAAGCATCAATAAGCTTCCCCATACTCTTTGACAGGCGTCCTTTACAGGGAGCCCAGTGTCACAATGTAGTGCGGGTAGAGGGAGGAATCAAAAGGCAGAAGTTCTAATTCAAACATTTACTAAATATGAAATTAAAGAAACTAAAGGCAGGTACACGGGCGATCCACAAAAAACACACACATCGAAACATTAACATTTACACGCGCTAACACAACGACCGACAAAGACTGAATGAACTGAGGGAAACTAAATACAGAGACAAATGAACCATAATGATGTGAAGACATGTGACACAGATGATGACAACGAGGGACAGGCTTCTAAGTGAGGGAGTGAATACAGATGTGGAGACGAGGAGGATTCTGGGAAGTGTAGTGAAGAGACAAGGACAGACTGGTGCAGACAAAGACTGTGACAACCAGAGCTTCTTTGCTGCTCAAGTCGACTGTAGTGTAAACGTATACAGTCTTGGGGACAGAATAATTCTTTGGGACAGTTCAACACAAATATATCATCTGCTGATGGTGCGTTCATCCTCCTGGGAAGTTTGTACTTAGTACGAGGTGGGACTACTGAGGACTAGGGACGAGGTGGGTGTTTACTTCGGCAAGTAAGATGGCGGAGTACCTCTTAATTAATTTAAAAAAAAATACAGCAAGGTTCTTAAACTCTAGTTCTAGAAAATGAAGAACAAAGAAATGTGAATCAGGTGTGCTTTGCTTTTTTAAATGGTTTTAATTAATTTATGGAGCCACTGCAAATTTTATTGTTACATGCTTCATTGTTATATTATAATGCCATCATTTAGGCAATTATACTTCGCTGTAAATAGAAAAGCCTGACACTTTTATGTATTGTTGTATTCCACCATGTTTTTCATTGACACGCCCCCAACATTTATTCAGAGTTTTGAAAGCTTTTATACCGCTTTATACACATCACTAATGGACGCCAAATATGAAAGGCCCACTTTTAAGAATGCAAATATGTAAAAGGCATGTGGAGTGAAATTTCTCAGCCAGAAATTCATAAAACTAACGCAGGTATGCAGGTGGCCAATTAACGTTTATTATCAGTGTTCCTTTTAGTCATAATGGAGCAATACAGAAGCTTGCCATGCAAAGGTAGTTAAAGGAAACCTTTATCAACCTGAACGACGCATGAAAATATATGTGATTTGAAGGTAACACGGCAACTGCAGGACTGAGGTTTATGATTTCCAGATCAACACAAAAGCACAAGGTAAAATGTTTTTGTAAAAAAGGTTTCTGGCCTAAGGACCTCTGCCTGCCATTCATGTTTTCTTTTAATAAAGAATTTCACCATACTCTTGACAGTAGAAGAAAAAACAAAGAAAAACCTTTACATTTTCTCACAAACATTTACAATCACAGTTCTTTTTCCCATGTAGGCAGGCGAAGAACTTCTAATACGGTGTCAGCATTGTTTTTTTTTTTTTTTTTGCTTTTCTACAGTTGTAAACACCACAGTTTAATTAAAGTAAAAGTTATATTGAGAAAAAAAATGCTCCTCACATTAGTTTAAAGGGATAGTTCACTCTAAAATGAAAATTCTGTCAGTACTCACCCTCATGTTGTTCCAACCCCGTAAGACTTTCGTTCATCTTCGGAACACAAATTGAGATATTTTTGATGGAATCTGAGAGCTGTCTCTCTCTGTCTCAAACTTGCCAGCCCAGAAAAGTTATTAAAGACATTGTTCAGATAGTCCAAGTGACTACAGTCGCTCAATCTTAAGTTTGTCAAGCAACGGGAATACTTTTTGTGTGCAAAAAACAAACAAAAAGCAACTTTATTCAACTATTCATTTCCTTCTCTGTCGGCCTCGAGTACGTCACACGTAGGCTCACTTGACCGTATACAACGCAGAAGCGCTGCGCAGTTACGTCTAAGTGAACTGGTGGAACTGACGTGAACTGCACTTGACTTATCCCTTATAACTTAAAGATAATATCCCTTTAAGATAATATGAAAATGTATATAAATTATTATATTCAGATATCTAGATTCATTATAGTCTGTGTACATTAATTTACCAAATCTGCTTCTTACCTTTCATTATTGATTACAATAAAATATGTTCAGATAATAAACTCTTGGTTTTTGTGTTCCAAACATAGTGGAAGTAAAACATCTGTCAGACTGCAGAATAACTTATTTTTCCGGCATTTCATGTCAGGTTCTCAGTGAACCTTTCTGATCACTGACAGATTTATTATTTCACATTTAAATAAGGTCTGCAGTTTCTATAATCCTTTTCATTTATTTGCTTAGAGTTCCACCATCTTTCTTTTTTCACCTTTCTTAATACAAAAGCATTGACTGTTGAATAAGAAACCAAAAACCATGTCACCAGCGTGTACTACATAACAACAACAATAGTTTTTATTTAGTACTTCTCCACTTTTGCCCTCTGCTGCAGTTATGGTAATGGCTTGTACAGTGCATCATGGGGAAAATGCACAATTGAGTCCAGAGAAGCCCTCATAAAAATAACCCTAAACATTTGTGTTCAAAGAGTTTGCTTTTAATATTAATTTACCTCTTATAATTATTCCATTATTGTTCTTCAGTTTTCATTTCGAAGAGGCTTTGATCTGAGGAGGTTGTACAGAACTGAGATTTCAAATATTTTGTAGAAGCTGCCAGGACAAAGATCAAGCAGAAGGATGGCATTTGTTGATGTGCCCTTACTTTCCCTTTGAAAACTCAGAACAATGTTTTGTGGGGAAGGCAGATGACTTCAACCTACTGCGGAAATGCATGAATAAAAGCAGTCATTCCAGAGCGACCGCTCCAGTGGCTTAACCTTCAGCATCAGGACTAGCATACAAGGCACAGACACATAGAAAAAAGATGTGTGCTTCTGTATATATAGCATTTTATAATGTCTTTCAGACTGACATTGGGAACAGGGCTCTTTTGTATGTCAAACCTCATGTTTTAATGGATTTCCTATAAAACTATTCACCGATCATGGTATTCAAATCACAGCTCTAGCAAAACTGCCCCCTCTGATGGCGTCTGGAAGCGATCCTAGGAGGTACGCCACATCTAACGGCAGGCTGCACGCTCTTCCTTCAGCAACCATCAGGCTTTTTCCCTGTGGTGCGTGTGTGATCATTTATAGGGGGCTTAATCAACATGTATTTAGTGCATGTATTTTGTGAATCATTTTTATAGGCCCTGGTTACCCGATTCTGTGTACATAAGCCAAAGGTTGTGCCAGATCTGAACACGGAGCCAACAAAAAGGGCCACCGTGACATTCAAAGAAGGTGCTGTTGACCCTTATTTCACAAACTATTACAAGGTGCAGTAAATCAGAGACTAATAATGCTTGTAGAGCTTCATAGACTCTCAGTAAAAAAAAGTACAAAAGCTAACTGGGGCGGTATCGCATTGTAGTAGCACCTGAAGTGTACATATTTGTGTCTTTTGAAAAGGTAGTGCCTTAGTGACAGCTTTTGTCCCTTTTTTAGGCCCTCTGCCTATAGAAATTTGGTGCTACCATCCACTAATTATGTTTTGTACCCATGACTTCCCAGTGCCACCGGCCCTCTGACATCCGAGAGCTTTAACAGTACAAACAAGAATATGAAAATAACACTGAGAACATGGGGTTGGAGGAATGTATAAAGTCAGCAAGAAAAGAAAATCTCTTTGAAAGGGGAGCATAATCATTCTGAGAGCTCCAGTGTGTAACCTAAATAATACAGTTCAGGTTTTGATATAACTATTACTGCCTGGGAAGAGCGCTTTGAAGTTAATTGAAACCACTGGGCAGCAATCTTCTTTATAGCACTGACAAATAACAGTTTCCTCCAGCTTATCATTGAAGGTTAGGGCACAGGGAGACACATGCCTGTTCCATATGCCCACTCAATGCAAATAAAACTCAAAAGGCCTCCCTTTTCTCCCAGGCACACCATGGAGGACACTGAGAAAATAGTCACGGACAGGATGTGGGAAGGACAAAATTGGCCTTTCAGGTCGATCTTGAACAACAGCCTCAGTGTCTGACCCCCATTACTGTTTTAACCAGACTTTACCACCTCTTTAGAATAAACCACATCACAACTTGATGATGCTACATTAAAGCATAGGTGGCCCAATATACTGTATGACCTCAGAAGGAAACCTATTATTATTCAAAGGAGAGACTGCTTTTACTTACAAGCTGTTTTCCAAACCATGTAGCAGGTTCTGGTTCTAATATATGAGCCGAGCACAACAGTCACTAAATTTGTCTTTAATGTTCCTTATTGTTTTTCTGGCACAAGGGTCTTTTTCACCTTTGATTTCAGCCCAGTGCAGTCTCTCTCTCTCTCTTTTTTCTACATGCCTATATTTGTGGGGGTAAAACTCAGGGTTATCCACTGTCGATGTGCTGCACAATAACACATAACATCCCCCATGTTGAAAAGTGAGAACAGAGAATTGGCCAGACAAAAGACAAGGAGGATTTGATGAGCTGCAGGAGTTCAAAGTTTTCTGTCTCGCTCTATTTTTTTTCAAACCCCAGCTTGTACCACATCTGAAAGCGCACTGCCCCTCAACCTGCGTTTAAGTTGCTGATCACGTATTAAAAGTATTCTTGAACATGATGAGAGGGATGATTGGATGCAGAACGGGCTGACAGGCACCGGCTAAAAGACACAAGCCACCGCTGATGGGTCTGCGAAGTCCCAATGGTGAGCTTTCAAACAAGCCTTGATTGACAGGTGTAATATATGAAGAATGGTTTAACATGCACACACGAAAGAAACATTAATTGAATGATTGGATGTGAAGCACAAACAGACATGAACTTTTGTTTCCTAATAAAGCTATGACAGAATAATAATTTCCTTTCCATTAGCTTACAAAAGAATCCCCCATAGACACATGTGCTTATACTCATATCCATATGGAGCCACTTTGCTCAAGGTATTTTTCAAACACATATTTCCCTCCAAAGCCAAAAGAGAAGGGCGGAAATGTAGGTTATAAATAGGAATCAAAAGAGCCCTCCTGTTTATTGCAACAAGATGACAGAGACACCGAAATCTTTGAAAGTATGAGTGCTTTGAGCTTTTTACAAGACAGGTGAAGAGAACATATGCGTTCAATCTGCGTACCAGGCTCGCCTGGGTCGGCCCTATCATAAAAGAAGAGAGATTACAAAGAAGTCTAATGAAGACACTGATCAAAGTCTGTAATGCTAATACATAGCAGGTGTCTTGAAACCTTTTAATACCCCCCTGGCCCTCCGCGGGGCTCGTGCCTGTATATCTTTCACATGGCGGGTCCTTTTGTCGTCAGCTGAAACTGGGAACCAGCGGAGCGCTTTTCAACACCGCTTCACGTGCATTACGAGATATCTGTTGACCTCATACGCTCAGAGGGGGTTATGTCCATGTCATACACAAATGCTGCTACATATTCTATTACAGCTCAAAGGGGTGTTTTTGGAAAATGGAATATCCTGCTTTGGGGCCCTTCTTCAGCTGTACAGCACCTGGGCAAAAGCCGGAGAAGAGGTTGTAAGAGACCTGGAAAAGACTGACTTTTTGGAATACGCTCAAAGCACGATGACTATTTCTGCTTCTGATTTCCATTCAAGGCAAGGGCAAACTTCAGGATAGTACAGACAGTGGCTAAGCTGCTGTTTTAACTTGTGTTATTAAGTCCAATTATGGTATAGTATTAATAAAATACACCCCAATGTTAATTAAACTGCACACACCTGTGATCCTTGAGTCAAATCATAGTGATATAATCAGATGACAGTATGTACCCATATGTGTTATATAGCCTACATATTTTGGTCAAATTTGTCACATTACCAGAGAAATGCTCTCAGACAGCAAGTGCAGTGAGTTTGCTTCCTTCTTCTCTGAGTAAATCAATAATATCAGAAAGACGATCAGCACATCCTTAAGTTGTTAGACATATCAGACCACAACCTCAGAAAGTAGATATATGTCTGATTTCAAAGGAAATTGATAGCAAAATTTTGGGAAAAAAATGTACAGCCCTTAAAACATCAACCTGCACCCTTGATGCACTCCCACATCCTGCTTTTTACAAAAGCATTTTTAACTGTTTAGAAGCAGATTTCCTAGAAGATTATTCTCTTCTCTTTGGATGTTTCCAAACTCGCAGTTGGCTCTGCGATTGGCTCGCAGTTACATTTAGGATTGATTTTGAAGTATTATTACTGGTATATAAGTCATTCAATGGGCTAGGACCTCAATATATTAGATATGCTCACTGAAAATAAACAGATCACTCAGATCATTAGGATCACATCAGCTAGAAATACCAAGGGTTCACTCTAAGCATGGCGAGTCCGCTTTTAGCTAATATGCCTGCCGCAGAACCAGCTTCCAGAGGAGATCAGATGTGCTCCTAGTCACATTCAAATCCAGACTCAAAACACTTCTGTTTAGATGTGCATTTACTGAATGAGCACTGTGCACTGTTCCTCTGACTGTTTGCACTGTATTTCTTCCCTGTTCATTCTAAAGTGTTTTCATTATTATTTATTTTGATTTTAATTGCTTCAAAGCACTTTGAATTACCATTGTGTATGAAATGTGCTATACAAATAAACTTGCCTTGCCTTTGTTTTATTGTATTAATTTAGATATTCTTGAAAATGTCACAAAGCCTAGTCCCAGTAACACATTAAAGTTTTTTTTAAGAATAAGTATTTTTAAATCTCTCTTTCTCCCCCATATAATCAAAAGTTCAGTGAAATGTAGATTATTTTATGCATGAATATTTTGTATTTTTAACACACACACACACACACACACACACACACACACATTATTGCACTTTAATATTATTAAAAATACAGATTTTTTTTCATAGTATTGCATTTATTTAAATACTCTTAGAAAGGTCACGAAACCTGGTCCCAATACAGTGATGTTTATAACGTATTCTTTCTGCATGCAAGAAAAAAAAAGTCTGAATCACTTGGTTATACTACTTGAACTCTATTCTAAGCTGAGTTTCCCATTCCTCACTGCAGGGCAAGTCACTTTATCAGATAAGTTACATATTATTTATAAGACACATTTAGTAAAAGAATCAACCTTATAACATGACATCTACTAGCACTGCATGCGCATAATATCTGTTACCAACCTCTCTCAACACAACTGCGAAGCTATTTATCCACTTCCGGTTCTACTCAAATTACAAGCGTGGTTTTCCTGGCACGAGGATTCTGGGAAATGAAGTCCTAGCCGGAATGCGAGGTACGACTTAAAAATAAAACACTAATATAAAATAACAACAACCTGTTCATTAGCGTTCTTATTTCCTATAAATTCATAAACATCGCTAAGTGTATATTTAAATAGACTCAATAAAATGTCACACCCTAACGGCACAATCTAAAGACTACATAGCCCAGCACGGCGCGCTATGAAATCGAGGCAGCGTAAACAGTACTTCAGGAACATGAAAAGATCGGATGACAGTGAGAGGGAAAAGAGGAGAAAGGTATCGCTTGTAGTTTTCTCTCAGTTCGCCAACCACAACATGTAGTTGTGGAGTTTATAATACACCGTACAGCGTGTCCGTTGCGGTATTGCACGCGCTGGTTGGTGCTGTGTGTTCATTTGAAGTGCGCATGTGATGCTGCTGATTGCTTCTGTAATGTTTGCTTTCTTTTATCGCAAGAGTACTCTGTACAGAGTCACCCGGCACACACGAGTGTGTGTTGAGGCACAGCGCGGGGGGAGTGTTTTCTGATGACTGCCACACTGACTTTGCCGGAATGGCTTGTGTAGCGGCATTACACAGTGCTTTCAATGTTAATGAATGAAGTCAAGAAGAGAAGACGCGTGTCCATGTGTGTGTCACTCTGCAGGTGTATCTGCTAAAAACCAACTATTCCTAATTTATTTGACCAATTTATTGAAGCGCATGTGTCGTGTTTTCAGACTTGACGGCTGATTCATCCATGAGCTGGTCTAGAAATGAAATGGGCTGTGTTTTTAATTTAGCATACACTGTGTTATATAAATAACGGTTGTGGTGCAGCTGTATTTATCTGAACTTGTAACTTTTTCAGTCTGTCGTCATGGTGTGAGCTTGTTGGTCCTGAATGTACAGTGATATTAGTCTTTATCACAACATAAACCCTGGTTATGAAGTTTTTTTTTATCCCACTCATTACATGGCTCCTTAAAGGGACATAGAGAAATATTAATTTAAAGTTTTATTTTACAAACATCTCGCTTAGATGAACACCATATAACTTTCTGCATTCAAACAGTATACTTCTTATCAGTTCATGCATTCAAACCCATGACCAATACGAATCAAGTATTCCAGAGGATAATAGTCTTTTCTTTTAGGGTCAAAACATAATCAAGGCAATACATACCCCTTAAGTGAATTTCTTATTATAGGCTAATACATTGGTATAATTTGTTATATCCCATACCAGGTCTGTCCTAAAGTCATAAAGGATTATACTGTTTTTTCATATTGATAGAAAACAAATGTCCTTCTAAAGGGTACAGAATGCATCAAAAATCGAATCCAGGACCAAATATTGCCCCTTTAATAAAAGATAAAAGTAAATTTCTAGCAACTGTCTCTAATCATTGATGGAAGTAACGTTGCGTTTATTATTGTACTTGACAGGTTGACATGTCACTTTCTGATATTGTCTGCTGTTCTTTGGTTGATTGTCAAAATGCATACAATTAGTTGTTTTTTTGCATTTCAGCGTGTTTGATTTGTTAGTCGGCACAGTGAAGTTATCAGTTTAGTCAGTAACCTATTTCTCTTCAGTTCTCTTTTTCCTGAACCATACCATTCATTTCCCATGTTACTTTCTTTATTTTGTTCAGTTTTAGTCTGCTCTCTCTCTCTGATGCATGCTTTTGGATCATGTCTGACAGCAGGGAATCTATGGTGTGTGGTTCCTCCACTTTATTGCAGCTGCCACAGGGACCAGATGAATCTGTCTTTCTGAGAACTTGATCCAGCTAGTTTTGGGTCTGTACAGCAGACGGACATACAGACATCTCTGCTACCCTGCCAAAACTTATCTCTCTCCTTCACAAAAATACAGGGAACAGGGCAGAAAACCGCAGGTCAGCTAGACTGAGAGACTGGTGTGTGTGTGTATTCCTGCTGCATGTCCATTTAATCATTCATAATAATATAAAGGAGAGTAATTTTTTGTCTCAGCCATAAACGTGTGCATTTATACCCAAATACTAGCCTATAGGATGTAGCCTGTGAACTATCCTTCTCTGAAAAAGGAATTATATTTATTCTTAGTTCAGCTTTGCCAGGCATTTCCTAACCATATGCGGCACATGTGTATGATAAAAAAGACCACTTCCATTATCATGCACTAAAAGAGGGAGACTATTGGCTAATAGCCTATTAAAAACTGACTTCATGCTTTTAGAAGTAGCCTTACGTGGCCTTCAACCTGAAAATACTGTTTTAAATAGTTGATCAAGAGACATTGGATTGAGTTTCTGGTTTTAACGTTGCCAGGGTGACCAAATATCCCACTGAAGTATCATTCAATTACAAATGCAATTTTGGCCTCTTTATTGTATTTGCGGAGGGATGTGGGCCCTGTTGTTTTTCGTTCGACACAGTTATGAAATAGAAAAGTGCTCGTTTTTTTTCCTCCTTCCATCTGCCGAGGATGTTTTGCATTTCTTCGCACTCGCAACCTTGTTGGCATTCGCTGCTGCTTTTGACACCTTTGTTGATGACTGCCTGGTATTATGATTAGCTTTTACTGTGATGAATAGTGCATTTGATTAAAAAAAAAAAGTAGTTAAATAAATAAATAATGATTTCATTATTTCACAACAGAAGTGTACGTGAGGAGCACAGAGGGTTGCCAGATGTTCAGTGGCTTTCACTCCTCCCGTCCCATCTTTCAGAGAGTTCTCGGCTCATTGGCTTTCCCGGCTCGTGTGTTTTGCTGGAGAAAGCTGTTTAGGCTATTTCGTTCCTGAACACTCATTAAAATGTTTTGTGTTCCCCTTGGCGATTCTGTTAAATTAACAGCTAGCTTCAGTTCAGGCCTGATTATGAGGCCACACAGCCAGTCTTGATTAATCAATTTCTCCCACAAAATGTTCCTCTGTAAATTAGTGTTAAAGTAACGATTTATAGGTCCTAATGCCGAGCCGCTGTCATGTCGGAGCCGGTGTTTTAGCGGGAGGTGGTGTCACTTTTGGCGTAATCAGCAGCTTTCCTGCCCCCTCCCCTGTCGTTTTCCCCCTCTTTGTTCGTCACCGTATGCCTACGTCCTATTAATGAGTCCATAATAGAGAAACAGTGTCGGACAGCCACATAAAACACACTCAGGAATACATAATTAGACCGGCGTTCAAGCTGCGCTAGGGGCAGATTTATATCCGGTGATGCAAAAAGAAAGAAAAAATGAAAGAAAATACGGAGGCAGTGTAGTGTAGCTCATGATTTCTGATTCCTGAAATCTGTAAAGGATGAAAAAAACAGGCGAGGGGAAATGAGGGAGGGAGGGAGTGTTAGAAAAAATACTGCCACAGTTGATAATGATACCATTACACTAATGGAGGCAGCAAATGAAGTAGCAGGCGGACACTGTGCTTTATTGCCATAGGGGGTCGTTTTCTGCTGCATTCTTAATGGCTGGAACCGCTGGTATTGATCAGGCCATCATAGCGCTAATCCACACGCGCATTACTTACTGCCACAGCACCGTGTCAGTCTTTCCACTGCTGCCACCCACAGCCCACCCTGCTCCCTTCCCACAGGCCCTGCACAAGACCCCACAAAGCCTGTGATTTAAGGGTCGAGTGTTGGTTGGATGGTGGTCATTGAATGTCCCCTTAGCCAGTCTTTTGTTTTATGATACACAGAGGGATAGTGAGTGGACTCCGTGATTAAGTACAGGCATATGTGTTTGTTTAATTAAGAGGTAACGCATTATTGGCTCTTCTGCCTTTTTGATGGTTAGGTAGTTAGTCTGTGTTTGAGTTGAACCGTGAGTGTCTTTTCTAATGGTTTGGACCTGTAAATAAGTCTATAGGCTTATCCATATGCATTGGTGAAGCCATCTGCTAAATGGCAAGTAAAAACACCTGCCTTGCAAGATCCTTGATCAAGTGTTTTACTGGACTCCTGGTGAAAGTGTGTTCAATTAAAGAATGGCTGATATGACATCAAAAAAGAGGAAGCATTGTGTTTTCACACTTAAATTATCTTTTTTTTTAATTACTGAATTTATTTTATACAGGTATTGCTTTTATAGAGTTTTTTTTTTTTTTTTTAAATATGTAGCCTAAGTGTTTAATAAGTGTCTTTTTTTTACATTTATTATTGCATATGCAGCATAGGCTAACTCCTCAGTTATGCCCAAATTTCATAACTACCTTTCAAATGTTTTAAAAAGTCGCTTGTGCTCATGAATTGATAAAAATACAGTAAAAATTTAATGTATCTTTTCGGAATAAAAGTATGAATTTAAGTATTAATAAAATAATAATAAAAAAACGTACTGACCCGAAACTAATCAATGATATAAGCCTCCTGCACCGAGGTTTTATCTTATGTTCTTTCCGAACTTTTTTTTCTCATGAATGCTCCAGTTCCTTCCGTAAGCCCTTATAGCACTTGATGATGAAATCCGCTTCATCACTAATGGCTTAAAGCTCGATTAACATGTACCAACAGGCCTTACTTCAGCTCAGCCCTGTTCTGCTGTCATCTCCGCAGCCCCTGCCCTGTCTGAGCCATCAGTCTCGTTTTCCTGTATCAGCATATCGGCAATAACCTCTGCCCTCTGCTAATCAAACACTTCACCTTAAGGGAAACATTCATTCAGCTTTCTCATTATGATTGCTTCTGTGGTCATAAAGATGTATATTTATATTTCCCCACCTCGTTGCTCTGCTGTTGCAGGGAAACTAGATATTGATCTAGATATTTAGTCATTTCTTTCTGCTGGGACATCAATATTACGCTAACATGTATGCGAGCTGTGCTTGACCCTGGCCCCTGTCTCTATCCGTTCTCCCATTGGAGCTCAGTGATATACTATTCTGAAAAGCAAATCAATGAGTGAATATGAAGTTTGAGGAGTAATATAAGGCGACCCTGAGGCATATAGCAGCCGCATTGATCCAATGTGTGGATTAAGGTTGATTTGTTTGTTGTGAAGCTTTTCACCTTTAGATCATCAAGAGGTCCGAGTGTGTACACAAACGCACACACACATCACCTAAATGCCTTTATGGTTATTTCCTTAAGTTCCATTACATCTTATTTGCATTTACTAAGACTATTGACCATATAGGCTGATGTTCATGCTTTGTTGATCAGATAATCATGTGGGTTTGTATTATAGGCCCATATTATGAACATACCATTAGATGTCTCTTTATGGTTCTATTTAACAATGTCATTTTTATAAACGCATTCATTTCTGTTGAAGATGGGCTTTAGGATTTTGTTTATTCTTCTTAAAAGGGCTGATCAGCCTTTATGTTCTTTTTATAGTCTAAGATTGTAATTGGCTTTATGAGACATAAGGTGGGATTTGTCATTTGATTTTTACCCTCTTCTAACATTTAGTTTTTGTGTTTAAATCGAATTGTGTTAAAACGTCACTTCTAAGGGGGTAAGATCTGATCACAAAAAGGCGATCTGTCAATGCCATCTGCATTTAAGGCAGAAATACGAGATGCCACCTAGTTTTGTTAGCCTTGTCAAATATTAGGTTGTTATACTATATTTGCATGTACATAGTGCAGTATAGTAGATTGGATTTATATTTGTTTTTCACATTTATGTGACCAGCTGTATACCCAATTCGATGACAATAATCCGTTTAAAATCGCATTTATTAATCCAATCCAAGTGGACGATGCTAAATGCAGGTTTAAACAGGCTCTAAAACATTGAGCTAGTCCACTTTCGACCACTTCATGTTCCAACAGCCACAAATGACCACCTGTTCATATGTAAAATGCTTGAACTTATTTTGTCCATTTATATCGAAAAATTGAAAAGGAAAAAACAACAACTTTACCTGCATAGACCCTCCCGTCACAGAAATCCGGAAGTGGTTGATTGAAAGTGATAGATGGATTAAAACACCAGGTGTAAACAGGAATATTTGTCCCTCATCTAATATCTGTTATCTGATTTACCAAAAACTGATCTTAATACCAGGTGTAAATGGGGCCTGTGTAGAAGTGTAATCTGAAGTAGGCCTAAGGCCCAAACATGCCTCAGTTATGTATGGCTTAAGGGGGAGGTCTGGCACATTCATAGGGGTTGATTTGGCAGCTATTGGCTGATCAGTCGTGATGTATAGTCAATAATCAATGTGATCAATTGCAATAAGGTCACCTCAGAAAAGCTTTGAATAAACATAAGTTTGACCTTGTAACCTAGACGTCAACAGTTTAGTCGTAAGGGGCTTCCATTCAAATTAGTTTTAAAAAGGCCTGTGATCAGTCTTCTAATTCTATTCAGTCTTTTCTTTTTTAGATATAAATAAATGTTTAATGAAATATTCTAATTATTACATTTGATTAATTTTTATAACATTGCATAATGCAATAACACGGAATGTCAAAAAATAAGAGAAATCACTCTATAATTTTTCCATCTGGCTGCTGAACAGCAGGCCCCTTCTTCGCTGTTTATTTGTGAATTTATTTTCTTGTGTAATAGCTCACCTTTTCTTGTAAAGGGAAACTAGCTAATGGCAGCCCTTTGCCCAACATCTGCTTCCTATTGCCAGTCCAAAGTCCCTCTTTCACTGGAACTACAGGAGGCCACTTTCACTAGAGCCTGTAAACACTAACTCTTAATTTGTACATCATAAGTTATGTTCTAAAAATGAGGGGAGTGAAAGTGGGCCTGAGCACCTGGCGTGTGTTTGTGTGTGTGTGTGGATGCCCAATGCATGACGAGGCACTGCCCCATAGTTGTGCCAGTTGGATGCTGTGCTTAATGTCTGCATGTGCCAGACAGGAAAATGTATCCTGCCCTGCCAACCTACTGCTGGGTGTGCAAAGGCAATGGATTTAGAGGTAGAACCAGGAGGCTTTGAGCGGCTTCTCATGAATTAGATGGATTTTTACCTGCTATTGCTTATAAAAAATCTTTAATTGAGATGGGTTGATTGATCAATATTTTGAATGCTCATTTTGTATCAAGGGAATTGATCCTCACATTAAAGATATTGCTCCAAAGTTTTTTTTTTTTTTTTTACCCAGTGATCGTAGTATTTGTTTGGTTGCAAATCATTTGTAAATCCTGAACTTTTCTTGACGGGTTACTGCATAATTGAGTTGACCAATGAAATCAGGATGGGGTTTGTGTTTAATCAGTTTGGAAAATAAATCTTTCCATTTTTTTAGGCTTCGGATTAGGATTGAAAAAGAGGCTTTGGTGGTTGTTTGAAATTAAGTCATTATAATTTGATGATCAAAATATAATGTTACTGCAAAAATGCTGGTAAAATGTGTAATTGAGATGATTGAGATAACCATTGCAACATTTTGACTTCAAAGTTGTAAATAAAAACATGGAGACCAATTGTTTAAACGGTTGGGAGCTGTTTTTCCATTTGTCAATCAATTTTTCAAATCGTTTACTTTCCCAACATAGAGGGAGCTGTTTTTTTTTTTTTTTTACCAGTTAAATCATTTGAAGAATTTATTACACCTCACTTTCTGATTTATCATATTTTTATATATTTCTTGTTTTTCACTTTCATATTTAGCTGCAGTATCTAGCCTACAAGGCCATTTGTTTTCTTCACTTCGTCACAACTTTTGTTGGCATTTTGAAAGAGTGGCTTCACCATATCAACAGGTTAAATGACACCTTGTCAAATGTCTGGTTTGCGATGCTCTTGTTTCAAGGTGAGGTGCTGGAGGAGTGAAAGTGAGAGCGCTTGAATGACCACTGATGCATGACACTGGCCCCTCATTACTGTCTCTTCCACCTTTACCAGTGCACACACACACAGTTTTGGTTGTGAGCGGTGGCCTATTGAACGCTCATTGGTATGCTTGTGGTAATTTTACTGTCAAAACTCCCCCTCTCTCTCTGTTTCTGGCTGTCTTTCTCGCTCTCTCAGTCTCTGTGCCCCTGGTCATCCAGCTGTAAGTTCACCCTGAACTTCTGTCAAGCACATGATCAGGGCTGCATAAAGAAAGCTGCTCTGTTTTGCTGTCTATCATATGCTCTGCTCTTCGTATGCTCTCTCTATCATATCCTCTCTCTGTCTCTCTGTTTGTGATAGGGCCAGACCTCTCGTCTCTCCATTGTTTATTTAGATGAGATCAGCCAAGGTTGGTGGTTCAAGTTCAGCTGTTATGGTGATGAGCAGATGTCAGCGTCCTGTTTTCCTAGCTGAATGGAAGATGTCTGTCCCATCATGCTTTGTTTTAGGGGGGTGTTTTTTTTTTTTTGCTGCTGCATTTGGTATTCTCCAAAAGCCAAACTTTCTTAAAGATTTTAAAGTTAGTTTTTAACACAGGCCTGTAAAAATATAATTCATGGTGTTACACATTAAGTCACTTCAAGTCATTGGCTTTTTTTTTCTTTTGCTTTTAGAGTGTACTTTTACCCTTTAGAGACTGATTAAAAGAAACCAGTGCCTGCAAAGGAGTCCCAACTTCGTCACGCTGTCGTTTTAGATCATTTTTTTATTTTTTAATTATTTTTTTTGTTCTATATTGTCAAATTACTTGCGAATCCAAAATACAATATGAGTCTGTGTGACTGGACCACAGCTCTGCACAGTTTTTCTCGAGCCAGCTAATAAAGTTATTCTGGATTACTAGAAACGTCCAAGCAGGTGTGAGTTGGAGCTAAACTGTGCTGAGCTGTGGCCCTCCAGGAATTGAGTTTGAGACCCACATCTTTCAATACAATTTATGGGTCACATCAGAGAACTACTATTTTAGATATTTCAGATATTTATATGCAATACCACACACATAAACTAATATTTTAATATATTTTGAGGAATGTTCTTTTTTACAGCCCTGTAAGTTGACTGAAGAGGTTTGACAACACACACACACGCACTGCAGGCCATTGTCACACACTTAAAGCTGACGTATACAGTAATCTTTGCTTATAAACAGCCAAATCAGCATGACACACACTGTGATTATGAACATAATCCTTCTCTGACACTTTCTTACCGTGTGTGTTTGAGCCCTATACGGGTTCGGAACACATTTTTGCTTAATCGCATTGTCACACATAGATTGTCTGACATTTTCTCCCTTCGTGGTGTGTTTTTTTGTGCAGTTGACACTCTTGACAGGCCTCCTCACCATTGACTGATGGCACGTATGGATTGGACTAATCCAGGAACCCTTGTCTCTCTCAAACACACACACACACACGTGCCACACACTGTCTTCGGTTCCTTACACTCAGACAGCTTCGGTTGGATATCTCTGTTTGTAATGGCGTCCCCTGCTCAATGATGACAATAGGGATTAAACGGCAAGGTTTTTTTTTTACACATATTTCTTCTCTTTTCCTGGTTCTGAAGAAGAGCTTCCTTATCAGCACTTCCAGGATCCGCATCATCCCTCTCTCCTCTCCTCCGCTGCCAATTACACAGCGGATCATTTACTTCAAGGGTATAAATGTTCCAACACAAGTATTAGCGAGCAGAGCTGAGTCGCTGACAGATGTACCAACTTTAATTCTCTACTTGTGTGTTTTTTTTTAAAAAACTTTAATTAATTTATGTATCATCCTTTCTTCCCTCCCACTTATTCGTGATAATCTGGGTTGCCATGGCAAAGGGGAGGAAGTGTCTCTGCTGTCACTCAGTGTGTTTTTCAGTTTCAGCTAATATATTCAGGAAGACAGTAAAAGAGAGGTAAACACTAGAGAGTTGAGTCTGTGTTTAGATGTGGGTCTCTGATGGCACAGTGAGTGGTCTGCTGTCTGACGTGTTTCCATCACTGAACTTAGAATGGTTAAAACGGACCGTTTATGAGTTTGGACCAATGCAGCGAGAGGCCGTGAGCATATCTTAATCAAGCAGGCAGCACTGTTACTACAGCGAAAGAAAAAAATTGAATTCGCCACTGAAGTAATAACATCGCTGTGAGATCTAGTGAGAAACATTCACATTTCTCTGTTATTAACGAATCAAACAGCGCTGACGTGGAAACCAGGAAGGCAACGTTCACCATAGATTTACTGTAACACTACTAACTGTAACCATTGAAGTTGGCTGAAAGAGTAGGCTATAATGCTTTCAAGTAGCATCACGTCAGTTTTATTTTGACATTATGAATACAGTTGCTGCCCTCAAATATTAATCTGAACTAAAATAAACCTTTGTTTATAACTGCTACAATATTACATTTCATTTTGTCCAAGGAGTTGTTTGGTTTTATAAGCTCCTAAGAAAAGTCAAGTATAGCTCCATCATTGCTGTTAAAAAAATATCAAACTTTATGATGTTAGTTTTAATAAAAATATAATTAAAAAAATTAAATCAAGGACATTTCTCTGGGATTTCTTTCTTTTTGCTGTATCTGAAACGTACCGAACCGAACCATGACACAAGTGTATCGTATCGAACCGTTACACCCCTAATAGAGAGATAGAGAGATTTAGATAATTTATTTATTAGACACACACACACACACACAAACACACATGTGTGTGTTTGAGTGGTACATCTTTTGCTTTCCACAGGACCATAATTCACTCCCACCCCTCTCCACCCAGATGACTCGTCCGCCCTAGCTGGTTGACCACTGGTCATTTGGTGTTACGCAGGTCAGTAGGAGTAATTATTTCTAGCCGCTGACTACACACTGAAGATGAATAGTTTTTGAAGAGAGTGTAATGTGTGGCTGACCCATGCTGACACATGGTTCATCCCGACTCTACAGCCATGATTTATCCCCTCGGTCTGTGTGTGTTAACCAGAGGAGGGTGACAGCGCTCTTAGCTTCACTTCCATCTTCATCATAGAGAACAGGAGACAGTTGGAGAGAGAGGCTAAAGGGGATGCTATTGCACTCATCATCATTTCCTCATCTTTCTGCTGCCTCATATAAGGGACTTATGTCTGATCTCTGACTCACAAAGCAAAGGAGATGCCGAGACACTTGTAACCCTCGGACAGTGTGCCTTTTTTTTGGGATAAAACATGACGAGTTTATCTAAGGCCGTAGTTTTACCATTTGATTTAAGGGATTCAGTCACAAGTGGACAGTACTAAATTCAGGCGTAAAAAAGCCAATGTTCACACTGCAAGTCTTAGTGCTCGATTCTGATTTATTGCTCAGATCGTATTTCTTTGTGTGTCTGTTTTCTTTTTCTTTCTTTCTTTTTCTTTCTTTTTTATGTGGCCAGTATCGAATTTGAGTGTGAACTGGTCACAGTACTGAAGTGACTTGAGATGTTGAGACTTGAGAGTTTTCTTGAAAAAACAACAAACAAACAAAAAAAAAAACTTGTTTTTTTTTTCATCAGTTTTGAGTGGATCGAGGCATATCTGAATATATATGTGCAGTCGATAAGGAAGAGCTGATGTTTAAGGACTAAATGATAGGAGGTTTCTACTGTTAAAAAAACCAAACAGGTCGGAGTCAAACAAACTTTCCTTTTTTTTTTCTATTTGGGCTACTTTTGCCTGCATTCTGAATATAACAGTGTCTTGAGAACTAGCAAGTAGTAGATTTGACCACAAGTGTCTACAGGACACATGCATGTTGAGGTTTATTTACAATTTGTCACTTATTTCATGATTAGCAGCATCGCTTAATTAGTTACTGATTTGAAGAAGTTTTGTGTTCTGCTGTGTTTATAAATTGTTTTTATAAGTCACAGTGTTACAGATTACAGATCTGGGCTGAAAAGAGCTTAAACTTTAGTGATATTGGCTGTATTGTGGGTAAGTGTAGATTTCCACATTTTGAATGTAGGCCTACTTGTATTTCTCATTTATTACTTAAATTCGAGATGTAAGATTGTGATGTACATCTGAGTGTATGTAGAAAAAAAAAAGTAGAATAAACGGGACTTGATTCTTTCCAGTTGTTGAGAAAAGGCTGGGGTTTAAGTGGATTAAATGATTGAAGTCTGTCACCAGAGAGAGAGATGTCTGTCGTTTCACTGGAAAATTGAGTTATGACATTTTGCTTTTTAAAATCAATCAATCTATAAATAACATACACATGGATGAATCATTCACAATTCATAATAGGATCAATAACATGCATTTAGAAAATGGATAATTTTTTTTCATGCTGACTTAAAATCTAGTTGATTTTTTTTTAATGTATCAACAGCAATCTCTTGACCATATGATTACCTGAGACCTAAAATGGTTAAAAATTAAACTAGCTCAAAGGGATACTCCACTTTTTTTGGAAAAAAACAACTTTTTTTTGGCTCATTTTACCACTCCCCCAGAGTAATCAGTAACCAGACAGTTTCTGGTCTCATTGACTTCCATAGTAGGAAAAAAATATACTATGGAAGTCAATGAGACCAGAAACTGTCTGGTTACCGATATTCTTCTAAATATCAGAAAATCGGCTGAATACATTCGAAAATGGTAAAACCCAACTGTTTAAGTCTGGGGGAGTGGTAAAATGAGTCTATTTCAAAAAAAAGTGGACTAACCCTTTAAACAAGCATATCTGTGTACCATAAGAGGCAGTGTTAAAGGGATAGTTAACCCCAAAATGAAACTTCTGTCATTATTTACTCACCCTCAAGTTGGCCCAAACCTGTATGAATTTCTTTCAAGATATTTTGGAGAATATTGGTAACCAGATAGTTGATGAATGCCATAGACTGTCATAGTATGGAAGTCAATGGGTGCCTTCGACAGTTTGATTACCAACATTCTTTAAATTACTTTTTTAGAGTCCAACAGAAAAAAAGAAACTTATTGAGGTTTGGAAAAACTTGAGGGTGATTAAATGATGACATAATATTAATTTTTTGGGGAACTATCACTTTAATGTTGACATGGCCATCTGCAGCCGTTCCTGCTGTGAGACACTCACTATAGGGATAGAGATTTGTCACTAGGTGGCAGCTGGACATCATGAATGTATCTGTTTTTACTTCCCTCTCTCTCAACAGATGTTAAAGTTTAGTTTTTTAATAGGGTGATGCTGCTCTATGATGGCTTCTCTTGCATCTGTGATGCTGTAAAGAGCCCAGGAGCATGACCCGCCCCGCTCTGCCCTGTTAACCCCTCTGATTGGCTCTAATTCTTAGTGGCACAGTACATTGGGCACATGACAGTAACGGTGTTCCAGATCGCTGGTGAGCGAGCCGCCCCAAAACACACCCCACATGCTCTCTCTCTCCCACACACACACACACACGCACACAAACTGGATCGTGTTAGTGTCACTTCTGTTTCACTGGTCTCATATGAATTTAAGTGCTTAAGCAGACTGTTCAATATGCCACCAGCAATTACATTTTCAAATGGGTGGGTTTGCAAACATCATCTGTGTTAATCTGTCTGTCACTGCCCGAATTTCTGCCGGAGGGAGGAAAGAGGATTAAGTCATTCAGTCCCTGGTAGAATATTTTCTTTGTTCAATCTGACTGAAGGAGAAGTAAATAAAGCAACAAGATTTCTTCCTGACAAGTTAAAAAAAGGCAGATTCCTTCTGCAATGTCTCTTGGATTTGGCTAATACTGTTCAGACAAGTTATCCTCCCAGAATCCGTTTAGAAATCATCAAAACGTGAGAGGAGTCCAGCGCTGGGAAAGAGCAGAGAGGGGCCTGGGCTATAGACTGTGGAGGATGAACTTGCACGTTTAGGAATCGATTATGCACATTTCTTGCTTCGATTCACAAACTCTTAATTTGGGTATATTTAAAGGGTTAGTTCACTCAAGAATGAAAATTATGTCATTAATTGCTCACCCTCATGTCGTTCCAAACCTGTAAGACCTTCATTCATTTAAGATATTTTAGATTTAGTCCGAGAGCTTTCTTCTGCCCCTCCATTGAAAATGTATGTATGGGACTCTCCTTGTCAGGAAATAAAGACATCATCAAAGTTGTCCATGTGACATCAGTGGGTTAGTTAGAATGTTTTGAAGCATCAAATACATTTTGGTCCAAAAAGAACAAAAAACACGACTATTCAGCATTGTATTCTCTTCCGGTTTCTGTTGTCAATCTGCATTCAGTGACGCTGCTGATGTAAGATGCTGCTGACGTGTTATCATGTTTGATAACGTCTTTATTTCCTTTCTGGACAAGGACGGTATATCGTACATACATGTTCAATGGAGGGACGGAAAACTCTCGGACTAAATCTAAAATATCTTAAACTGTGTTCTGAAGATGAACGGAGGTCTTACGGGCTTGGGACGACATGAGGGTGAGTCATTAATGGCTAATTTGTTTATGAAATTAATTCTTTCTCAGATTATGCTGTTCATTTTACAGGAAACCATTTGTAATGTCAAAGATTGGCCAAGCACCAATGATACGTATATGCACAATGATGCGTATATGCACCGAATTGTAATTGTTAGTCGTCGTCTTCTTCCGCTCTTGAGCCTATGGCACCCCATAGAACCGCTTGTGGGAAATGTATGCAATTTGACATACAGACAGTCTGAACATTAATCACATCAATTTTATAGTCTCTAACTCAATCCCTCTATCCCGCCACCAACTGTCCAAAATTTCACCTACGTTTATTATAATAACTTTTAAACCGTTTAGGGCTAGAAACAAAATTCTAGTCATGTGACACTGGAGTAATGATGCTAAAAAATTCAGCTTTGTCATCAGATGATAGGAATAAATCACAATTAAACAATGAAACAGTCTAAACGCATATAGCTCTGTTTGTGCTGTACAGTAGGCTACCAAAGTAATACACATGTCTTGATTCACAGTGCCAGGGAACAGCTAACAGCAGTGGCAAAATGATCTGATTTATTGTTTGAACTACCAAGAGCAGAGTAATCAGTGTGTCATGCTGGGATTTTCAGATGTGAGTCTACAGCACAGCCCCTCACACAGAAACACATTTTTTAGCTCAGGTTGACAGGAATGCTTTTAAAACATCATACACCAGTGTGCCTAAATGTTATTGAGTTGTTTATTGTAGGAAGATCCCAGCTCCTGTTCTTTTCAGCTTGAAACGCTCCGAGCGGGGCAAGCATGCTCCATCACTCAGCTGGGCCAAACGAGCGTGACGCTCCCGCTAGCTGAAATTTAACGCCTCACCCGCTTATTGATCCTTCCTGCAGAGGAAAGAGAGGGAGAGTGGGTGAGAAAGGGGCGGCAGGTCTAGGCCGGACACTGTCCTTGACTCCATGTCCGTTGGAGAGCCCTGGAGGACGCACCACTTCACATCAGCAGCGTCCTCCCCGGGGCTCACTGCACTTTACAGCAGGATATTGATTTTGTAGGAGGAATGCATGAAGGGGATAGTGAAAGAGAAGAGGAGGAGGAGGATGAGAAAAAGAAAGTGAAGGAGACAAAGTGGAAGCTTGAACTGGTGAAGGGAAGAGGAGAAGGAAAGGGAGATATTGAGACATAGAAATGAGGGTTGATGGGTAACTGAAGTGCTTGACTGCTCCCCAGGACGAAGGACAGACTGAGTTAAACCACTCTTATATCTCGTAATCATCTTCAGCTGATACAAACAGCCATAGTGCAGTAGTCATAGCATATTGCTGATTTATTGCCTTATTATCATGGTATTCACATGATACTAAAGTAATACATTTTAAAAGTTACAATGGTACTGTAGGCCCAAGTGAAGGCTAATTTGGTACTATCAAAATGGTTTTGGATTTAAAAATGTCATGGTGTAAATGTAGTGTTTATTTGTACCATATCAGCTCTTTGTACTGTGTACACTACTATTTATTTGATTAAATATATAGTAAAACATTAATATATTGTGAAATATCATTTCAATTTAAAATAACAATAATGTAATTTATTCCTGTGATGTCAAAGCTGAATTTTCATCTTCAGTTTCACATAATCCATCAGAAATCATTAAAATGATATATTTTTTTATGATACTTTAATAAATAGAAAGTTCACAAGAACAGCCTTTTTTTAAATTATAAATTATAAATTTCTTTGCTCCCAATTTTGATCAATTTAATGTTTCCTCAATGAATAAAAGTGGCAATTTCTTTAATGATAATTATAATAAAATAGATCTAATCCAAACATTTTAACGGTCGGCTAGTGTATAGAAGTTTCTCTTGAATCAGTACAAACTTTGTGAAACAGAAATGTGTGTAGTCTAATCTGCAGGTTAATACTAAACTGTCCTTTCCATCAACATAATCCTAACATTGACATTTGCTAACTAACACAGTGACTTGTGTGCCATAGACTAACCCAGTGCCTGTGTGTTTTTCTGCTTGTGTGAGTGTAGCTCCATCAGTGCGTCTGACCTTTCACCTCTCTTCGCTGCTCTTTCTCCTGTCCTGGCAGCTTGTGACGTGATCGGTCACAGAAACATCTTTTTCTGCTTTTGGATGAGGACGGGTGTGAAATAGATGTCGACACACACACACACACCCTGAAAAGCACTTAAGCTCAAGGGCTGTGTGTTGTGCGTCAGGCAAGCAGCAGAGCAACTCTCCTGTGTGCATTTTTAAATACTTTCAAGTGATTGATTCGAGAACCTGGGCTTCAGTCGTAGGCTTACACCTGCTAAAGACCTTACCAGAGAGAGTGAATGAGAGTAACTGGAAAAGACATGCGAAGTGTCGTGTGACATTAAAGCTTCTGATGTGTGTGAGTTGTGGGTGTGTGTTTTAAGCAGGTGTAATGTGTACCGTGTTTAAAGCTAATAGATGATCCATGTTTTACTTCACTACTTTCATTTCCCCCCATTTTTTTTTTTCGTCTGTTTAAAGTTGAAAATTTTGTACAAAACAAACTCTTCAGTCTCAACACTTTAGATTAGGGCCCAATTCTTACCATTTAACTAACTATTAAGTAGTTTAAGTAAGTATGACAGGTAGTTGTTAAATTTAGGTTTTGGGCATTATTAAGGAATGCAGAACAAGGTCATGCAGAATAAGGCATTAATATGTACTTTATAAGTAATAATCAGCCAATATCCTAAAATGCATGCTTAGCAACTAGTTAATAGTGAGAATTGGACACTGAACTAAAGTTTTACCAACTCTTCTTTTAGAGACTCTGCTTTTCAGCAACTTTGTTCCTCAAAAAATAAATATTCTTATTTATTAACTTAAAATAAATATACAATTATACTATATTTTTGTTTTATATTAACCAAAAATGTCATAACTTATTCTTAAAGTAATTAGTGGTGCTATAACTAATGCTCATACTTGGGGTTAGAGATTAAAAAAAAAAGACAAAAAGATAAAAAAAAAAAAAAAAAACTATTACTTTTAAACTGTACGGTTTGTACTCTGCCTGAGAATTATGTGATTGGAATGCAAATACTTCTATCTGTGCAAATTTCATTTCTGTGCATTGTTACAAAATGTGTCTATTTACAGCAAGTATGTTACATTCTCAGCATCTGCCATTAGGGGTGCTCTAGCAGGGATAATGGTAAATGTGTTTGTTTACTGTCAGTCTTCTCTTTCTGGTAACAAAGTAGTATTTGCTTACTCTCAGGTTCATTACCTCCAGACCAACAGAAGAGCACACGATAAATGTCCACCAGACCGCTTGTTGGCGATGCATTGGCAAAGCCCTCGCGCCTGCATTTGCATACTTGCATGATTATTACAGCCCAGAACACCCTATTGAAAACACATAATGCCCTGGCAACCAATGTTCCGATGACTTTTTTTACATTCAAGCACCACAGTTGTTCTTCAGGAAATGTAATGTCCTCTTTATAAGTAACTAATAACAACACAATAACTACAGGATGTTATTTTGTAGACAAACCCAGAAGTTAGCATTACCCTGTCCTGGTTCCCTTGGAAAAAAAAAAAAAAAAACAAAAAAAAAACACGATTTTTGGATTATTGCAGAAAATAAGCTCTCTGATCAACAAAAGTTTTCGTTCATCGAGAACATTGGACCTTTGAAGCCTAAATACAATCACCAGAAGTTAAAGAGCTAAACTTAAGCTATTAATAAACTTCAACACGCACAACTTTAACATCACCAGTAAGCTTCTGACAACTCTTTCAATCATTATTTAAAATCTACACGTTGGAAACTCTGAGTTAGAATAGTTTGCAACAGCACAGGTACGCACAAAGAGGCTGTAATAGCGGACTGAGTAGGTGCTTTTTCCTGTTGTGCGTAATGATGTTAAATGTCTCTGACAACCTCAGTAGTCCTATTTAGCCATTTGGTAGTAACCACCTTTTTCAAGACACATAGAAGGCATTCATAATTCACGAGGGGGCCATCATGTACCGGTGTGAACCACAGCCACAATAGCACTGTATTAGACTTGTTAACTATATCATTAACTAGTTGTTATATTATGGTCAATGGTGTTTGTGAATGTGTTTTTGTCATTTACCCACCTTTACAGTGACATGTTAGTTGACTCGGGATAGGTGCCAGCATAGTGTGCTCCAAAATAATTTACATTACGTAAATTAATCTACTTCTCCCAAAAACACAAGTAAGGGGTCGGTGAACTGGGAGTAGAAAAGAGAAAACTTAATGGTTCCCTGTACCTAGGAAAAAATTGATAACGAGGGGGCACAGATCAGATCTGGGGAGGGTAATACCCCGTTTTGCCCTCTTGTGGTGTTGGGCATGGAATTAAGTGTAAACATATCTTGAGCTTGCGGTAACAACAGACCTTATTTTGGGTGTTTAACCAAAAACCCATTGACTTTGGAACAATGGAGCCGTTTCCAGACTTTTCATTCGGCCTCACTTTCGTCGGCCAAATCTAAATGGTCAATAATGTGGTGCTTGTTTCCATAGGACCGTCCTGTTTGAGCTGAGCTAACCGTGAGTTTGCCACATGGATCATCTGGCTGTCAGCTAAACCTCCTCTGCGGTGTTCACATCTTTGTAACATGATGGAAACTCTTTCCTGTTACTTAGAGATCCTGACACTCTGACTACATTTCCACTTTAGTACGGCTGTGAGTCTGTTTGAGTCGGGTCCACGGGCGTGTGTCATGGCACCTATGTGGTGTGTTCTCGCAGGCAGGTTCGATGCAGTCACACACAAGCCTTCAGCATGAGGTAAACGGCTCTGTTTACTCAGGTGTGTCCGTTTTCTCATTCCCTTCCCTTCAAGGAGGACATCCCCTGCTTTTCCTCTTGCTCCTGTCCGATTGTAGTTCCGTCACCCGCAGAATACATTCCGCAACTCCCTGACAAATAGGAGACGTGGAGGAAGTGTGTTTGATGTGTGTGTCTGCCGCCATGTTTGGGTTTGATGTTGTACAGGTTAGCTGTCAGAGTGTTTGATTCAGCAGGAGAAGAGGAGCTCGGTAACTGGTGACACACAAGCTCCAACCGTGTACTCGCCAAACACGGCGCTCTATTATACACGTGGGCCTCAATACCGCCAGACACGCATACATGCAATGAAACTCTCAGATGTGTTGGCAAACACACTCTACTGTAAGGATTTTTTTATTTTTTTGCTTTTCAGTCGCTCAGATTTGTACTTGCGTTACCAATATTTTCACTGGCCGCACCATAAAAATATTTTTTAGTTAAAAAAATAATTTACTTGTATTTTTTCATTTTCTATCTTCAATATATACATATATTTTACATCTATTTACAATAATTTACTTTTTAACCTGTTCTTCCAAGCTTTTTTGACATCATTGCAAGACTCTTCAGTGCTGGGAAATGTTTGTACACCCCATGATAACTGTAGTGTTATTTTTATTTAAACATTTTTGTCCTATATTATTTACTTGTAAGGTATACTACTTGTAACACAATAAAATATCTAAGATTGTTTTTCTGCTTGTTAGGTGCTCTGATTTGTACTTGATCTGCCAATATTTAAACTGGCAGCACCATATTTTTTTTTAAGCAACATGTGTGTTTACTACAAGATATATCATTGTGTGTGTGTGTGTCTATATATATATATATAAAATGTAAAAATTATTTTACACTGTTGAATGTTGTAAATATTATCCATACATTTAAAGGTAGCGGTTTCTCCTTGAGGTTTACTCAGCCAGTTCCACAAGAATAAACATTAAGTTTGTTCAGAATGACAATTTTTTCTACTTAAACCCAACATACTGTAAATTTGACCTTTTAGTCCTATATTTGACTGTCTACTCATCTCTGATCTAAGAGGAGAGCTGGCCTGGTTAATTTGGTTTGAGCTATTGTTTGTGTGTGAATGCACTCCCCCCCACCTTCATTTGTTTATGTGTGTGTATGTCATGTGTGTGAGAGAAAAGAGCATTCGCTTAGGCTCATCTGTGGAGTAGAATGGGTCTGTCTCTATGTCTTTGGAATTTGTGAGCAGCTTGATGTATTTGACATCTGCGTGACAGGCCACTGCTCTTCAAGACTAACCCAGAAACTGCTGCCCAGACCAGCTGTGTGTGTCTGTGTGTGTATGGCATTGTGTTTGCACATCAGAGCAGCCAAGCATTGCCACTGGTGGAAAAAAAAAAAACACAAACACACATCCACTGGCCCCTTTTTTTTTAAATATCCATCGCTTCTGTCATGAGATAAATTTTGACACCAACAATGAGTATGTGTCAAGTTGTCAGTTTATCTCTCTTCTTCTCTTCCCTTTATGCTTCCACTTTGTCTCTTTTTCACCCTTTTCCTTCACCTTATTCTTCCCTTCTCTCTATCTCTCTCAGGCCTTTAAGTCAAGACTGTCCATGAATAGTGGATGTTATTTTGTTTTGTAGATTTCTATTTGACAGTCTGTCTGCCTTTTGCCTTTTTATTGTTTTGGTTTAGCAGAAATAACCGTAAGAATCGTTTCCAGACTGGGCTGCACAAACCCTCCTGAGCATCTTTTTCTCAAGAGTCTCCTTGTGCTGTTATTGCAAAACCTTGCAGTAACTCTAACGGTTATACAGCCCTATTTCCACTCATGAACACATCCGCACACTCTCACACGTGCACCCATGTCCTTTCTCAAATCAGGACGTAACCTTTTAATGCCGTTACTTTAATGTTATTAACAGGACATTTTATTTTGCTCTAAAAGTCAAGACCCATTTGCGCGAAGTCTAGCCGTTCTGCGCACTCACAAAAAGCCCTTCCCATGTGAAAACACTGGCATTATTAACATGGCTGAAATGTGAAACTCAGTCTGCGTAAATGTCAGGGAATATAGGGTATATATATGGCCCCCTTTCTCCGTTAACGTCTCGGCGGTGCGTCTACGTTCTTAAGGGAACAGCGTGACCATTCTGCCGAGCTGCTTGACGGGGGTCTCGGGCACGGAGGCCGGTCACTCCCTACCGCCCCACCTGAACGGGGTGAGAGAAAGCCGTCTCTCTTGCACCTGCAGTGAAGAAATAGAGGACGTGTGTATGTCGCAGAAGGAGTGCACTTGTGAAATTTATTTGGGTATCAGAGTTTTACACCGGTTGCTGTTGGATTTACAGGTCGGAATGGAATGCAGCCCAATGAAACGCTCTTTGATGGGCAGAGCAGGTTGAGTTTTAACAGACGAGCGATGCATAGAAGGCCGTAGTTTATGTGGCTTTGAGAAGACTCTCTGCTAGAGCCGTAAAAGCCTGAGTTACCCATGAACGGGAGCACTATGGGATGGCAGCAAAGGGTTCTGGGTAATGTGCTCCGACTAGGATGAGACACTTATTATAGTGTGAGAACTTTTCCTCTTTTCTAGCTCTTTAATTGAGTAGATGTGTGAATGCTTTTACATCTAGTTTTGCATTATTAGATGGTAATCTATTTTTGAATAAAGCCCACTATGGACTTTCCAATATACTGCCTGATGAAAACATTAAAGAATGTCTGAATAAAAGTCTTAATTTATGTGTATTTGTGTTGTTGTTTTTTTCATAACTACAGAGGCGGAGGCTTATACAGGAACTGGGGGAGCAGAGGATTCCATACCTTTCTCCTACAGACCCTGGATTTCAGGAATTGGTTAGAAATTTATACAAACATCCACTCTACTTCATAATTTTAAGTCTGATATATGTACTCTACTGTTTAAACGATTGATATTTTACTACTGTTCAGTAAGATTTAAAAAAAATATAGATTTAGCAACAAGTACACATTAAATTGATTAAAAGTGACGGTAAAGACATAGGCCCAGTTCCACAGACAAGGCTTGGATTAAACCACAATTAGGCCTTAGATTATCCAAAATATTCGAATGGTTGTGTGTAATATAAAGATTTCCATGCATTTTTGGATTTCCTATGGAAAACTTTAAATCAAGAGGCATGGAAACCAATAAATCATTTTGGTGCCATTATCATCATCAAACAGAACTGCAAAAACAAGTTTCAAACACCCCTGCTCAATATTTGAGTTCTGCCCCAAACACATGCTGTTTGGTTGACCCAATGTTATGTCAATCTCCAGCCCATTAGGGCAGATCAATAAGATTTCAATTCTGCAATGAATGTAATTCGTGTAATGGCGCTATTCATGCAGAAATTACACATTTCGCATTTTGAGGTTTTGTAATTTCTCTAGGGAATATATTTTCCTTGTTTTTTTCTGCTCTAAAACATTTAACTGACTGGTAAATGCGTTTCAGTGAATTGGTTCACGAATGAGTCAAAATGATTAATGAGCTAATCAGTCTGAATTTTTATCAATTAGCATAAAAGATCTAATTGTCACAAACAAATGGAAAGAAAGAACGTGTGGAGACTCACGCAAAGCTATTGACAATGACATTAGGACAAATTGCTCACATGTTTTTTGTTTTTTTTTTGTTTTTAATAATTACATTATGTTTGCTTGTGTCTGTAATCTGACAGTGGGACTCCAGTTATGCAGGACTGGCTTTACGGCAGTCTGGTACCCTGCCAGATGGTCTTCATGAGAAGGTGCAGTCTGCTCTGATAACTCTACAGCGGCGTGGATGTCTCCTCCGAGATCTTGTCCGAGTCCGAGACCGGGATGTTTTTACGGCCGTTTCGCGTGCTCTCGTGGGTCAGCCGGGCTACACGTACCGTTATCTGGACACCCGTCTGTTCACCATCCCTTGGCACTGTGAGGGAGAAGAAGGTCAGAAAGATGAGAAAGAGAAACAGTGCTGTGACCCTGACCTGAGGGACGCTTGCAAAGCATTGTGGGAGCTCAATCAGTTCTTTTGCTCGGATGTAAAGCAGACAAACGCGAGAGGCGTCAAGCGATCCCGCAGTGACACCGAAAACAGCGAAGACACACTGGGGGAGGGGACGTGCGAAGAGAGTGTTAAGGACAGGTTACTTGAGAAGCAGGAGGAGGAAGAGGAAGAAGACAGCGGTCAGGGCTGCTCTCATTCCTCACCTCCTTCATCCGCTCTGCCACCTGCTATATCCAGCCCGGTTCAGTTTAACGTTACCCTCATCAATTACATGGACCCCACAGCCATGACTCAACTGAAGGAAGAGCCTTATTACGGCATGGGCAAGATGGCAGTTGGTTGGCATCATGACGAGAACCTGGTTCCTCTTTCACCAGTTGCTGTCTACAGCTATAGCTGCCCAGCAGAGCCAAAGAATGAAGGTGAGGGGTCAAAAGTCTTGACTAGAGCATGTCAAATAATATTGTCTCAGAGTCGTGGCTCCATGAGGCTCTATCTGTGTGGTTCGCAACCTCTTTAAATCCAAGGCCTCACTTTGTCCAGACGATATTTGAAGGCCTATTCAAGCTCATATGTACCTTTAATACATGATGTACTTCAGTTTTCTGTTGAACATCTTTGTTTGTGTTTTTTTTTTAATTTAAGATTATATTAATATGACCTAAACCATGTCTTCGGTTCGTGTCCTGAATCTGTGCTCTGCTTTCTTTTCAGAAAGAAAGAATTTCTTTTTTTTTATGAAATAATCATTTATTTAGGAATATAATGAGTTCAAGAGATTTCCACGACGCATGCGCGAGATTGCGATCTTCTTTAACTGTACTTCAGTTCAGTTCTAGCGCATGCGTCGTGGACATCTCTTGAACTCTCGTCTCAGGCCTACAAGGAAGAAAAGGAATAGTTGAATAAAGTAGTTATTTTTGTTTGTTTTTTCGCACAAAGTATTCACGTCTCTTGATAAACTTCATAAACTAAAGCCACTGTAGTCACATGGCATATTTAATCATTTTCTTCATTGACTTTCTGGGCTGTCAAGTTTCGATCCCTTAGGCAGCCTACAGTATGTAGCAGTGATCCATCTCTCAAATTTAATCAAAAATATCTTCATTTGTGTTCTGAAGATGAACGAAGGTATTACGGGGTTGGTACAACATGGGGGTGAGTAATTAAAGGGTTAGTTCACCCAAAAATGGAAATTCAGTCAGTATTTACTCACCCTCATGTTGTTCCAAACCTGTATGTGTTTATTTGTTATGCTAAACACAAAGGAATATATTTGGAAGAATGTTTTAATCAAACAGATCTCATTCCCCATTGACTACCATAGTAAGAAAAACTACAAACTATGGTAGTTAATGGGGAATGAGATCTGTTTGATTAAAACATTCTTCCAAATATCTTCCTTTGTGTTCAGCAGAACAAATAAACGCATAGAGGTTTGGAACAACATGAGGGTGAGTAAATACTGACAGAATTTTCATTTTGGGTGAACTAACCCTTTAAAGTGGTAATTAACGGAAAAAGTCAGTTATTATTTACTCACTCTCATGTCGTTCCAAACCTGTATGGCTTTCTTCTGTGAAACATAAAATGAGATATTTCAAAGAACAGTTTTTGTCCAAACAGTCATAGTACTTGTAGTCCAAAATATCAAAATATAGTTTCTAAATATCTTTATGTATGTTCTGGAGAAGCAAGTATTTTTTTTTCTAAACTCTCTCTTTTAACATTCCCACCCATTACATTTTTATTGAAGGGCCAAAACAGTCCTGTATTTTTCTAGCTAACAACTGCTGAGAACCTAAAACATTTATTATGACACTAACCAGTTCAAAACCATCCTTCACTTAGCTTGAATGTGCTCATGCAGCCATTGTATGAACTTGCTCCATGAAGGGGCCAGATCTTCTAATATTTCACACGAATCTCACTGGAGAAGTTTTTCTGGACATCAGTCTCTCTTCACGTCAGCCTAACAGCTTAGCATGCAGCTGTGTGCATGTGTGTGTGTCAGTTCGACAGAACAGAGCGTGGTGTGCTAACCAGAACCACCTGCCTCACGAGCTCTGTTTCGCCAATCTCTTACTGACCGATTTGACCTTTGACCTCCCCAGGGCCCGCTTCAAACAGTGCATGAATGGTTTGTGTGTGTGTTTTTGTGTGTGAATGTGTCAGTTTGTGTGGAATTATTCCGCAGCTGTTCTTTTAGAGGTAAAATTGACCCTTCAGTTCCAGACTTCAGAGAGAGACTCCCCTGATTGAACGCTTTCGCAGCGCGTACGCACCCGTCCAGGGCATCGCACAAAATGTTGCCTTCACTTTGTGGAAATCGCTATGAAATGCTGCAGACCAGCTGAAACGGGTTGTTGCTCAGACTCAGAGGAATTTCACTTTGTACATCATTTATTTGTTGCTATGTTTGTTGCGTGAATGGTTTTCTTTTTTTATTGTCCCTTTGGATAACATCTGTGTGTTGTATAGATTTGTGTTTCACCTGAACACTTTGAAGTGAATACGTTACTGATGCTTTTCATGTGATGGGTTTATAGAGTATGTTGGCCGTGCTGCAGGGGAGTCGCTCAGTGACAAATCTGTTCAGCTCTTCATCCAACATTGACTAGATCCAGCTCATTTCCTTTTCTAACAGGCATTAGTTTATGCCACTGTGATTTTGATGTGTTTTTGAAGGAATCTTTTCCGTCGCTGCCGTGTTGGCTGCAGATGGCCTTTTGTGAGCTGTGTCAGAAATCACAGGCTGAAATTAAGTTACTATTTATCCCTGCTGAGCGAAGAGAAAGCCTTGCTCAGGGCTCATACTTCCAAGAGTGCTTTAGTATTGATTTTACTGATAGGTGTCAGCCTGCCCTCTCAATTCCTTTTCTCTCATCAGTTTTATTCTTTATTTTCTTTTTGGCTCTTTATTTGTTTTATTTTAAAAAGTAATTTATTAATGTGACGGCAAAGCTGAATTTTCAGTATCATTACTCCAGTGTCACATGTTCCTTCAGAAATCATTCTAATTTGTTGCTCAAATATTATCATGTATTAATAATGGCTATTTTTTAGTATCAATGTAGAAAACTTTTTTGCTTTCTTTTATGAATAGAAAATTCAAAAGAACAGCATTTATTTGAAAGAAGAAAATGACTTATCTTACATTATAAATGTTTACTATCACTTTTGATCAGTAAACGTATATAGGCTATTGTTTATTTACCTCAAACATTTGTAGTGTTTCACTGTTTCCACCAATATATTAAGGAACACAAACCGAATTTTTCTAGAATGAATTCTGAAAGATCAGGTGACCCTGAAGACTGGAGTAATGATGCTGAAAATTCTATTAAATATTTCAATGTATTTAAATAGAAAACATTAAATTGTAATAATGTTTTATTATATATTTCAATGTTCTGCATTTTTGAGCAAACAAATACATGCCTTGGTTAGAATAAGAGACTTTTTTCTAAAACATTTAAAATGTATATTAAACTTAATCAAATTGAACATTTAGTTGTACAGTGATGTCACAAATTCGATTTAAAATAAACATTTTAAAATAAAGTGTTACTATAGAAATGCTATATTTACCATTTAACGGTCATTGGCCATCACAAATAAATAATTATTAGATTTATTGGTATTGTTTATAAAGGATATACAGTAGGTACATCTTTGCTCTAAATGTCAAACTACGTCTGTGTTTACAGAGGTGAGTGAGAAAGATGGTGAGGGACAGGGTAAAGAACAAGAAACAGAGACCGAGGGTGAAGGAACGAGTAAAGAAGACCTGAAGGAAGAAGAAGGTTTGAGGAAGGAGGAGGTGGAGAAAGAGAAGGCGTGTTGGCGTGTCGGCCTGAAGGTGGCCTGGGACATTCACACACCAGGTCTCGCTTTGCCTCTACAGTCTGGAGACTGCTACTATATGACAGGTACACAATCGCATTCATCTGTGTCCAGAAACAGTAGACTCAAGTACATGTGTAAAGGGGATTGTATCGTCTCGGTCATGTTGAAATGCATTAGACCAGGAATTATCTTTCCCAGAGGATGTGCACATCGACATCCTTTTATGTGCATGTGTGTGTCTGTTTCCCTAGGATTTTGCTTCCACATGTTCCTTTATCATGAGAGGTTAAGCAAACCAAATGTTTTTTTATGAATCGCTGTGACCCCTGTCTGAGAGCAGGACTGAGACTGGGAGAGAATCAGTAAATCAAGGCCTTTATTACTGATGGCTACAACAGATGCCCCCCATCTACGACCCCACATTTGCACAAACCCTCTCCTCTAAATATCCCATAAAGTGTGTTTGATGACCTTGATAAGGACACTATTTATTTCCCGATTTCTGTGTACAAGCATGACTAATGCTTCCCCTCCATTGCACACATTTTATCAATCATCTTTGGACATTTTCATCTATTTGGAAAGGCTTTCCAGCGGCCGTACCTCTGTGTTGCTGGCTGCTCTAAAGTTGGAGTTATTTATACCTACCTAATGGTGCTCTCAGTCCTGTGAAGTGATTTTAAGTGTAAAGCTAAAGCAATATAAACATAATGGGTCATAATGGGTTTTCTGGGCACAGGACAAGGGTGAAAGTGTGACTGGGAAACTGCCTCATGAATGGTTAATGAGAATATGTCTTATGGCTGAAGGAAGGAAAGAAGGAAGTTCACATCAGGTGCTTTTTTGAAGGGAAAATGAAGGAAAAGGGGGTAAAAAAGGTGCATGAAGAGACAAGGAGGATGGAAGAAGCTGCAGTGTAGCAACCCACACCTCACATCAGGTGCTTTTCAAGGATGGAAGGCATATGAAGTTAAATAGGGTGAAAAAGGAAGGTAATGTATTAGAAAATACAAAAAAAAAAGAAAATTAATTAAAGAGAAAGAAGGTAAATGAAGTATTAGGAAAGTAAGGCAAATTAATTAAACCGATGGAAAAAGATCAAATAAGTTCATAGAAAGGCGAAAGAGGAAGAAGGGAAGAAAAAAAAGGGAGAGTGGGAGCTGATGGACGACATACAGTAAATAACTTGCAGAATGATATTCAACTCCACATTCCCATCAGTCTCTAACACTGTCACTGCTCTTCCCCTCCATCCACTGATGCCTGAGACTTCTGTGTGCAAATCTAATCAGTCAATTCTCAAAAATGGAATTTGGGGATGGTTAGCGGGAGCAATTTGTTGGACCGACACCGGCACAGCTGCTAATAAGATTTCGTTTGCTCAATGCTCCAGGGACAGGACAGACCTAGGGAGAGGTTTTGACCCAATAGATTTAAAAGCCCACTTTTAACTCGAGTGCAGCAGCCACCTCACGATGAGAGAATAATGATAAATATTTATTAGAGGAATTTGGGACGGCCCATGATTAATATTGAGGTTGTGACAGAGTCCAGGTTGAGAAAGGCAGTGTTATTTGATAGCAAGTGTTTTAAAGTCAATGTAATGTGACAGGAACGAATAATTGTATATAGTGGAAATTAAACGGATGTTACTGTTTTGCTCACTCTAGTTTATGCTGCTTTACGTCAGAGAATGTGGTGAATCCATTGATTTCAATGGGGCATATACCTTTCAGTCCCTTTCAAGGAAAGTCACTTGTCTGACATATTTGCAACGCCCACTCGGCTAATTTGGGCATGCAAGACCAACTCTTATCTATTTAAATAAGGAAATGATGATATCTCAAAAATGGCTGGCCAAATAAAAATCTAACATGAACTGTCTTATAAAGGTTGTTTCTTATACTCTAATAGTGTTAAAAAGCATATTTTGGGTTGGTCTTGCCAGTGTGTCGTCCTAAGTGTGAGTCTCTACCGGCAGTAGCATTGGCCCTTTTTTTTTGGTAATAATGTGCTCTTTTTTTTTTTTGGTTAGAAGGCAGGACTTGCATTTCTAGAGCTGCCCTGGTATATTTATATTCTTTGGGTATAACCTCTGAATAAAGGCCCCATCACAGCAAAGTTTGTTTTTGTTCTTTGCCTCATTCCCAGTTCTTTGATTTCACTATAAGGACCTCTGGTTTGATTAACCAAGACAAATGCTCCCTCCCAGAGTTTATTATAATGTTAAAGTGTGTTTCTTCTGATTGTTGTCTGTGTGTGTGTGTGGGTGTTGTTGGCATGTGCTTATATAGATGATCTGAATCGGACGCATCAGCACTGTGTACTGGCTGGTGACACGGCTAGATTCAGCTCCACTCACAGAGTCGCACAGGTGAGCATCATCTCTCCAATTGCCCTGATCGCACCTGTAGCATTATCAACTTTCATGTCCTCAACCAATAATTTCTGGTTTAAATTAAAAAAATTATTCCTTTAGTGTTGTACAGGTACACTGGACTACATACAGAAACGCTGCTCAGAGGCCTTGGGGAATTTGCACACCAACACTGAGAAGAACACCAAGAGTCTGAGTTCTCTCCTCCCCTCCACCCTTCAGCACATTGAGGACATTCACAACGAGGTGTGTATGTGAACGTTTTTTAAGCATTCTAAAATGTGTACTCATAAGACCAAATCCCAAACGCGTGTCTCAGGCCATGACAGATGAGGCTGCTCTGAGGTTTTTTTAAAAGGTTGTACTTACCATTAATTTTTCAAACCCCAAACAATAGCTCTTTCAGAGGGCCTAACCATCAGTGCGGCCTTGTATAGGTCTCTGTTGAACCCCAAGTCGCCTGGATTATCGCTCAGCACCTTAAAAAACCTTGAAAATATAAAGTGTTTTATATATATATATATATATATATATATATACCCCTGCCCGGGGGCAGCAGCCTCCCCGGGGGATACCGACCTCAACACTCTGACCTGATTGAGGCTATTTTGTTGAAACTGCCCACGAGGGCCTGTGTGGGTTCTTAAATGATGTATTAGTGTATTATTTATTATTGATATGTGTATTTATCCCAGCACACTGTTCTAGCGGAGCTCAGCGTCTACCTTTTGTTTAGTGTGGTGGACTGCATGGAGATTGCAGTAAGCAGCCTCTTATGGGTGATCTGTAAAGGATCTGTAGTGTGCAGGATTAATGTACTAGGTTAGTCCATTGATGTTGATAAAGGCCAATGTTTACCTGCATTTTTAAGGATTGGTACTGGTATATGGAGCACAGGTTCAGGGGAGGTTTTTGCTGGAGAAGTTGTTGGGAAAGATCCTTTCCCCTCTCTTCCTCTTTCTCTTTGCATCTCACACTCCCAACGTTTTGTCCCACATAGTTTTCTGAAAAGTTGTTGAGCTTGCATCGTTGTGGAATTAGAGGGCTAACAATTCTGTCATCATTTACACAACATTAAGTCATTGCTAACTTGTGTGTTTTGGAAATGTCTAAGTTACTCTTTTCTATATAGTGAAAGCGTATTAAAATTTCAAATGGACACATGAAAAGCACACAAAATTTAGGGCTTTCACAAAATCAGATTTTCACTACATTATTATGAAAAAAATATTATAATTCACAGAAGCAACATTATCATGATATCTATAGAAATTGTAAAATAAATAAATAATGCTGTTAGGCAAATTTATCTTTAACTTTGTTTAATTTGAGTTTATTGTTTATTTTGGGTACAAAATCATACAAAAAAAAAGATAGTTATGTGTTCTTATGTTTTTTATCCCTACAATTCTCATTGTCTGAGCTGATGTGGAGGCACATATATGGCTCTTTATTTGTATGACCAGGTGTACACATATGTGGGTTTACAGAGCAAACGGCACAGACTGGCCTCTATTGATTGAGTCACAACAGATCTGGACTCGAGGGTGCTCTGGTGAAATTGATTGGTAGTCCAAACAGTGAGCCGTTTGAGAGAGATGTCTGGAAACCTTAAGCCATTTAATATTTAAGATGCTGCAGTGTTCTATCTGGAGGTCACCGTGATGACCACCTGACTAGTACCATAGCTAATGTGTAGTTACCACCACGTTCAGATGGATAAATAGACCGACAGACTCTCCACCTGTCACTGAAAGCCTTTTTGTTTCTGTCTGCTTCCTCTCTTTCTCACCTCCAGCATATGCAGGTGGCATTTAGTCTCAGTACCTCACAGCAGCAGACGGCTTGGCTCTAAATGCCAGTCGCATAGTTTCCAGCTCTGTGCCCGTTACAGGCCTGCTCTGCGGGAAACTGGCCTCCATGTTGGCTCAAAGCTTTCGGCGCTGTGTGCACTTTCAACACAGAAGGACAGACAGACAATCAACCCGGGGGGGAATGACAGACACAAAAGCGGCTGCTAGCATTTGTAGCCTCCGGCATCTGTTGAGAGGCTGTCAGCGGTCGGTATTGGTCCGCAGAAATTGTAGGTTTGAACCAACACAAAGTGTAGCATTTCTTTGAAGGTGGCCATATGTGAAAGTAAACCCTGGGTGTCTGATCTCAGTCCAACTAAAGATGAACCCGTTCAAGCCAGTTTCAATGCTTAAAGACTGATGGCCTACACTGGTATTTATAAAGCAGAATAAGAGTGTCAGACGTACAGTTTTACTGTCTGTCAAATAATGGACCTGTTCACACCAGTTTTTTTTTTTTTTTTTGGTGCAAGGTTTAAAATTACATTCTCACAGTACATAGTGCTATTAATGGCGCTTTTCCACCATTACCAGTACCAGCTCGACTCGAATCGGCTCGCCTCGGTTCGACTCAGCTCGCTTTTCGTTCCGTTTTCCATTGCAGACGGTACCGCCACAAATAGTACCCGGTCGTAGCGACACCTTTTGTTCCTCGTTGCCCTATCAAGCTCTCGCTGGATTCTCTCTTTGGCCGCCAATCAAAGGAAAGTCTGCACCTCCTCGTTTGACCACAACGTATTCTTCCGAGTTGCCATAATAAAAGTAGTAAGTTTTGTAACTGTCTCTGGACAAACTATTTAAACATGACGGGGTTATTCTGGATACTCCATCTGGTGCATGTAATGATGACGCTGTGAATGGTGACGATTCTCTCTGACCAATCAGCAGTCGGCATTGTTTTCACGTGACATTTTAGTATCGCCTTAGCTCGCTCAGAACCTTGCCGAGGTGGTACAAAAAAAAGTACCCCAAAGGTACAGGTACATTTTTTACATAGTGGAAAACCAAACAAAGGCGAGCCGAGCAGAGTCGAGTCGAGCTGGTACTGTGTAGTGGAAAAGCGCCATAATACTAAACATACTCTACTACTCCGAACTTAAAAGTAGCTAAACAGTGCCTCAACTGGATAGCAGTAATAATATATATATATATATATATATATATATATATATATATATAGACCATTTCACAAGATGTAAACAACACTGGTCCAGAAGCACTTCCTGTTTCAGTTTTTTAACACTACATAAAAGCTGGGATAAAATACAACCAACAGAACATTTAAAACTGAATCAAAAAGTTAAACAAAGATCTTTAAGATGTTTTCTTTACATGTGAAATAAAGAAAACAGTTACAAACTGAAACAGGAAGTGCTTCTGGACCAGTGTTGTTTACATCTTGTGAAATGGTCTATATATATATATATATATATATATATATATATTACTTGCCCTGCTAGTGCTTTCACTGGACAGGACAAATGTCTGTTTTTAAATATTTTCATGTGTGTATATTCATATTTTCCATTTAATGTAACAATGGAATTTTTACATTGTCTTCACTTTTTTCTCTTTTTACATCTATAATGTAAGGAAACCAGCTATATGTATATTTTATGTATAATTTAGAAAATTATACTTTTATTTAGCAGGTATGCTTAAAATTGTTCAAATGTTACAGTAAAGACATTAATAATATCACAAAAATCTGTGTCGCATGTTTTGAACTTTGTATTCATCTAATAATCCTGAAAAAAAGAATAAAATACAAATATTAAGCAACACAACTGTTTTTAACATTTATAATAATGAGAAAGGTTACATGAGCACCAAATCAGAATATTGAGACTGAAGACTGGAGTAATAGCTGCTGAACATTCAGCTTTGCATAATATAAAATATATTCAGATAGTACAGTTATTTTATATACTTTTTTGTCTTGTAATAGACTTCTTTTAAAAACATGCAAAAAAAAACCTTACGGATCCAAAGGTTACTGTATAATGCAACAACAACAGACAATATTGTATCTAAAATCTACGTTACTCATATTAATTCCTTGATTATTGAACGGTAACTGTTCTTAATATTTCATGATTTTTTTGTTTTGTTTTTGAATTTGTTGTTTAAAATATCAAGTACTTTAATTCAAGTCATTCAGTTGCTCTTGGATCAAACCGGGCAACTTTATATTTTAGAGACGGAGCGGATGTTCTGGTTGCTGTTGTGGTTGTAATGTTGTTGGCGTGTTGTTTAGTTGTAACTCTTAGCTAAGGCGAAGAGGGTGTCTGGAGAATGAATTTTGGAGCAGTGCTTTGTTCATAGCTTGTGGGAGGGCAAATGTGAGGTGCTTACATTTACATGTGGGGCAGACACAGATACACATGTGCACGTGGATACATTAAGCATCATTAGGAGGGTTAACTCATCACTTCAAAAGAGTCAAAGATGGGGAGATTCCCAGAGGAGAAAGGTTGAGAGCCTGTGGTGGATTCTGTTGCTCCCTGTAGAGAGAGAAAGTGAGAGATTGATAGGATGAAGAATGAAAGCAATGAAGTAAAGAACGAAAAGAAAGAAAGGGAAGTGTGTGTAGGTGCGATGTTTTTGGCGTGTGTGATAAATCTTTACGTCTCTCCTGGGTGTAACGTAGCGGCAGACATAAACAAAGGAAACAAAACAACAAACAGGAAAACAGGAAATGCAGATGTCATCACCCTCCTTTCTATTCTGATGACACAGTTATGATCGGCGGCACACAAAGATGCAAAGATGTCAAGTAGAAAGCAAGTGGCTTGTGCACGTATGTGGTTACAGAGGTGTGTGTGTGTGTGTGATTTATTCTGGATCTGTGTATGTGTATGTGCGGCTACCTGCGTTCCCTTGTTAGTGTGACCTTAGCGTGGGTGTTTAGTTTTGAAAATCACTCCCACCGCCACATTGCCCTTCCCCCATCTCCCCACCTCACTGACTCAGGTGACTAGCACACAGTCCCCTCTGCTGCTCTATTCTGCTACTAAATTGCCCACTGATGGATGGATGGAGTTTGATAAATGGATAGACGTCTGGATTGCTGTTGTTTCAGAGCACGCTGATATAACACAGTACACATAGGCCACAGAGCTGGATAGTGAAGAATGACTGGAGCACAGAACATTTTTGTCCAACAACCACATTTTACAGACTATCAAACACACTTGACTGCTGTTTTTTTTCAGACATTGTTAAGTAGATGTCAGCTGCTTGCTATGGTTTGACCTCTTGTTCAAGGACTGGACTTCACCGGCCTAGTTTTCAAAAGTCTTTCAAAATGAGTTCTTTTTTTTTTGGTTCTTGTGTTCAGAAACCAATAGTACTAACAGCCTGATTACTGTAATGAATGGTGGTTCCAGACACAAAAGCAGACAACTTATTGTTGTTGTTGTTTTTTTTTACTTCGTTGTTGAGTGAATTCAGTGAGTGAATATTATAATTAAAATGTTATGATGTCTAGATTCACATCTAAAACGTAGTGACAATGGTATAGACTATTCTATAAAATAATGTTCTATAAAGACAGTTATATTCTATAGAATATTTAATATTTATTAAAATAATAGACCATATAATGGTTATTAGCAATATCATTACAATAATTATAATAATGATAATAATTACTGATGTCAGTGCATCTTTATTATTATTATTTGTATTACTATTATTTTTAAGGTAAGGCAAGTTTATTTACGTAGCACATTTCTAAGTGCACAATGGCAATTCAATGGCAATTGCTTTACACACAATAAATCATAACAGGTGAATAAGAAATAAAAATAAATTGCAATTAAATCCCATTTAATTTGCAGGGACAACTTTAAATAAAAGTTGTTGTTTTTTTTAGCTTTGTGTAGTGTCAGTTGATTAACCAATTGTGTGAGTTTGGGCCAGATCTACACGTTTGTCCAAATGATGGAAGATGCCGATTTGGGAAACCTTTTAAAAAACACTCCTTATTTTTGCAGTTCTTTTTAGCTGTCTCTAGCGGTGTGGAAATGACACTCTGCTGCTTTAACATCTTGACCCTGTGTTGCTCATTTCAGGTGGAGTTTGAATGGCTGAGGCAATACTGGTTCCAGGGCCGGCGTTTTGCTCGATTCTGCAGCTGGTGGACTAAACCCATGGAACAGATGGAAAAAGACTGGAAGGAAATGGAGCGAATGGTAAGAGTGATGGAATGAACTGTAAGCAAGCCTGTACAGAATCTGCGCCCAGATTTCCGCTCAATTCAGCATCTGACATTCAGATGTAGATGTGCATGTTTGTTTATGAAACATTTTGGCTAATTTGATTATGCTACCAGTACAGTGTTATATTCTCAGTACTGCTTAACACATTGTACAATATTTAAACCCACAATCCTTGTGGTAAATGTGAAACAAGTGTTCATATTATGTGTGGCTGTCCGAGAGACATGGAAGAAATCTGTGTTAACAACATCATCACCTAGTCATTCAACCTACTCTTTTTTTTAATTACTATTTTTTTTTCTGTTTGCAAGAATAAAAGGTTAATTTCACAACTGTCAGTGGGCAGTGAATATAGAAAATAAGGTATATACAGGGCCTAAAATTAACAATCGCCAAATGCGAGCATATGCAATTTTATGAACTCTAAAAATCAAGGGCTTGGAACCAGAGGGGCGTAAGTGGCATTTTGAGCGAATATGAGTTCTTGATATCAAAATAAAGGTCTCGATGAGCTCTATCCAATGGTGCCAAAAAAAAAAAGAATAAAATAATTCTTTTCTGGTTTCAAATCAAACTGTATTGAATGAAGCAACAAAACAATAAAGACCTTACACAAAAGTGTGAGTAATGTTTGGAGCCATGTAGGATCCACATTTTTGTTCAGAGCCAGAAGGGCGTAAGTGTATTTGGTGTCCTAAAACAACATTCAAAATGGCTGACACAACTGCAGACATGGAACTGTCTGAGGCAGAAAAGATTTTGATGAATATTATTAAACAAACTGATGAATCAAAGAAGTTGAAGATTAGTCAGAGTTGTTTTTGAAAGCATTTCCTCATAAGAGTGATGACAGTAAGACATAATAATGTCGTGAGAACCTTACCTTGTTAGCCTGTAGCCTAGCATGGCTAACTGTAATCGCATTGTTTTGGTCTGATCTGGCTAACTGTGCCTGCTAACTAGCCTTATTGTCCTGACAGAATGTTATTTTGAACTTTCTCATAATCTACTGTACCCTAGTCTTGAACTAATATTCAGGGCTCTCATGTAGGATATTATATTAATACATATTATTGTGTTAGGGATAGTTCACCTATAAATGTAAATTCTGTCAGTAATTACACTCCCTCATGTTGTTCCAATCCCGTAAGACTTTCGTTCATCTCCGGAACAAATTAAGATATTTTTGATTAAATTTGAGAATTTCTTTGCGCACAAAAAGTATTCCCGTCGCTTGATAAACCTAAGGTTGAGCCACTGCCGTCACTTGGACTATTTTAACTTTTCTGGGCTGGCAAGTTTAAATCCCTTAGAAGCCTATGGAGGAGTGATCCAGCGCACAGATTTAATCAAAAATATGTCAATTTGTGTTCCAAAGATGAACAAAGGTCTTACGGGAAAATTAATTACTTGTTCAAGTGTTAATTATTCAATCAATTCCCCTTTTGACCAATTATTTTCTGCATTGTTTAGCAGATATGCCCAACATGTCCATAGAAGACTTAAAAATGTTTGGTGCCAAAAAGGCGCTGTCATTTTTGCTTTATATTATTTTATTTAAAAATGCTTTAATACATGTTCATTGTGTTAATATGCCATACATTTTTTACTTAAATAATCATTCATGTAAGTATGACTGTGGTTGCAATGTTTGTGCTTTAAGGTTAAAGGGACACTCCACCCATTTGCGTTAAGCTTTCCAGTGTTGGAAACCAGTGTTGGGCCGTAGCGTCGCTACAAGTAGTGACGCTATTGTTTTAATAACATTTCTCAGTAGCGTGGTGGTAGCATTGCTGTTTTCTGATTCAAATAGTTTTTTAGTAGCGAAGCTCTTTTTTTGATCAAGTAGTGCGGTAGAGTCCACACACTACACACAAGCTACATTTTCCCAAGCATTTCTAAAGTTCAAGCTACAACTGTGTACAAAAAGTATCACTGATCTGAATAAGTGACGATGACTTCATGTTTTTTACGGCGGTTGGCAACCATAGGACTATATTTCATTCCTGCGATGCAGAAAACACGGACAGAATTGCGGAATCCAGGCATAGAAACGGAATTTACTGTATAGCGCGGAATTGTCATATCTTGGATAAAATAGCGATCTAGACTAGTGTATGTGAATAAAAAGTATTTTAATAGAAATCATGCATATTCTGCGTGTCTCTGAATGAACCATTTAATGATGTTTCATTTACCACAACACTCAAAGTACGCATGGTGCTCGCAATGTTTTCAGCCTATATTTCAGCTACACAGCAGCTCTGAGAATTACTTCAGCAGCATTTTAGTTGATTTTGAGAAAAACAATCGTAAAAAAAAGGTTGGTTTAAACTTTGAAAAATGTTTTGCTTAAATCATCACTATTTAAATCATTGTTTGTTAATGTAATTAAACCATTCAAATGGAATCAATAAAACAAAACAAAAATAATTAAAGTTATAGTGCCCTAAATTGAATTAATTTTAATATTCTAATAGATGATTGTTATATTGTATAAGTTTCACAGTTTTAATGAATTAGACATGCTTTTTGATTACCAAAAAATAATTTATTAAAATGGGAGTTAAAAAAAAACCCAACAACAACAAAAAAACATAGCTTTTTCGTGACGGGCGTCCCGTCTACACTAAAACGCCCTCCAGAGATTCAAAACGCAAAATGGAGCTGCAGCTCCTCTAAACTTCTCCGTTTTATTCTGGACGGGAGGTGCAGACGTAACAAAAGGTCTCCGTTTTTAAACGAAAATGCAGTAGTGTGGACAGGGCCTAAGCTAGCAGACTCTTGTTCTGTGGAGAAAGCTGAGTAGTAGGGGTTACCATCCTCTTTTTCCAGACATGTCTAGCCGTCAATGTCCGGGATTCAGCTTTTTGCTTTCTGCAGTCGCCATTCATTGTTGCATCGTCAGGAAAGATTAAGCCTTTACAATTTAAATATTCAAGCTCAAGAAGAAGTAAAAGGGAACTCAATTTGTTATGATCCATGGGTGTCTCTTGTTTGTCCTGAGCAATTAAACTGCCCAATGTTCGTCAGAAAAATCCTCCAGGTGCTGGATTTCCTCTTTGGTTTTCTTGCATTTTTGAACCCTTTCCAGCAGTGACGGTGTATAAAGATGGATCTCAAAATCCTACAGAGGACAACTGTGGGACACCGGTGCTCAAACTATTATACAAGGTTCAAACATTTACTGATGTTCTAGAAGGAGAAATAATGCATTAAGACGGGGAAAACTTTTGAACTAGATGAAGATGTGTACATTGTTCTTATTTTGTTTAATATCATTTTTTTTTTTCATTTAGTACTGCCCTTAAGAAGCTACAGAAGATTCTTGCTTGTTTCCCAGAAGACAAATAAAATACAATTTACCTTAATCTTCAAATTCCAAAATGTGTACACCCCCCAGCTCTTAATGCATTGTGTTTCTTTCTGGAGCATCAGTGAATGTTTTCACCTTTTTCAGGACACAGCCTGTCTGCATAGTCACCCTTCTGTCTGCAGATGACCCCAGTCTCTGATGCTGGAGAGGATACAGAGGTTATTTAAATCTAGGTGATCACAGCTGATCAGTGCTGTCTGTTTGACACATGCTTGATCCATATGTGTGTGTATGTGTTGAGCACACAGCTCTGCTCTCAGTGCTTTAGTTACTTTCAGTAGGGGGCACTGTTGTATCATCATAGTCTGTCTGTCTCTCGCTCTTTGAGCAGTAATCACATCTAATGTGCTTCTGGGGCTAAGGACCAGCTCTTGAGCTAGCCGTGTGTGTGTATGAAGGGGTGAGATAGTCTCAGGCTCACTGTGAGATACCGGTCCTCCTTCTGTCCAGAAGCACAATTTAAGTGCGCTGACATCCACCCATCAAAGATGTACAGTTTTGTGTCTGTAAATACCATGTTAAATAATTTTTCCTCAATTATTCAATTTCAATATATAGTAGTTAAATGCAAAATTCAAGGGTATTTAATTTATATATATATATATATTTATTTTTTTGTTGTTTAAATAAATATTACATAAATATTTAAGTTTTTTCATCATATTATTCCGTATCTATCATATTAAATAAAAATGCAACTAACCATAATAAATCACAAATGAACAGGAGAGGAAAATGAGACAAATTTCAGTACCTCTCATATTCATTCATCTAAACATTTAAAGACATTTTTAACTATATATTTTCATTTCTTTTTTTTATATTATTTATTTTGAAATTGTGGTTGCCTTTTACCTTAGTTTAACCTGATCAAGCTATTTTCTGTGTTTTATTAGTTGTACAAATATTACATTTGTAGGATTGTTAGAGCTTGAATAAATAGCTCATGAATGTGAAAGCACTTAGGAAATAAATATTCATTTGAATTCCTAATATCTGATATTTTCATGGCCGATTTAAATTCATTTAAGTATGATTTCGGGAGACAGTCATGGCATTTAACAGGGACATGTGTTTATCTAGATTCTAGGGAATTGTCTCGTTGGCCTTCCCGCACTTCTCTTGATTTTTCTGCAGTCTGAGCAGGTCCGGGGTTGGCTGGTCTGTGTGTTTCTCTGTGTGTTCACCCTCTTCCTGCTGTTTATTAAAACTGCTCCTCTCCCATGGGGGTTTTTCTCTTTCGCTTTCCTTCGTTCTCTTTTCTTGTGTCTCCCTCTCTTGCTCTTCAGGCTGTTGTGATGCAAATTTTCACCCCTCCATTTGAATGACATCCTGATAAAACAAGTCTCTCTCTCCTTCTCTCTGTGGCTGTCTCTCCCCCCTTTCTCTCTCTCTCTCCAACCTGTACCTCATGAATTAATGTGAACTGCTTAATGGAAACAACATAGGAGAAATGGTGGAAAATAGAAAAGAAGAAAGAAAAGAATAAAGATAGCCATTTAAATATGCTCTGATAAGATGAGGTAAATGTTATCAAACATCAGGTCTCGGGTCCTCTCCTCAATTTCTCTCTCTCTCTCTCTCACACACACACACACACACACACACACTGGGTGAACGTCGGGTCCCTACAGAGAAGCTATCGTACTCCTCATACACCACTGACATTTATTTAGGCTTTTACCAGTGACACTTTCTTTCTCTCCCTCTATCAGTCTGTCTATCCTGGCACAAGAGATAGTTGGCTATATGCAAAATATTTTAAATACCACCCAGGCATTTTTAAAATTCTTTTCTTTAAATTTAGGGCTGAGAGTGAGACAGGTGTATTAACAATACCTCTGGTTTGTTTGGATTTTTTAGGTCTAATGTGTCACTTTTTCCACTTCTGTCACCCAGAGCGTCACATCAAAAAGCTTTTTCCTCTCTAACTGCATCTAGTCTCTCTTCCACATACGCCGTCATCAAGTATTGTGTGTTGAAACATTTATTTTCAGACTGAACAGAAACTATCATGTGTTTATATGAACAGTGAGCCGTTTAGATGCATCTTCTGGTCCTTTTCGCTGGTGTTTGTGTTGCTCTTTATTTGTGTGCGTGTTCATGCACAATGACAATTTCATAATTTCATCCTCACCGTCCAATGAAAGAAACCGAGCGAGAGAGAAAGCGAGCAATCATGACTGCAGGGGTCACCATTGATATCTGATTACGTTATTGACCTAGCGTGCGCGCGTGTGTGGCAGACAGGAAGGTAAAGACCTCTCTCCCCAGCGAGAGAGTGAGAGTGAGGGTCAATGTAAATGTTATTGCAGTGTGAGCTCATTTGATCAAAGCCACTGAAAGGTTAAGCGAATCCAATCTGGTTTAGTGTGTCTGAGGGTAGGGGGTGTATATGTGTGTGAGGGCAGTGGGGAGAGAGAGAGAGAGGCGGACGCAGTGAGGGGATTATCGTATAGCCGCTGAAATGCTGGATGTGGTGCGGAGCGCTTCTCTCTGTCTCTAATGCGTTTAGACAGCAATTGGCCTTAATAACCTTTATTGACTTCACTAGGTCAGTGCCAAGGATCTAATTATTCAAGTGTATCAATTTCATCTAGTTTAGAGCTGCCTCGTTCTGATAATTATTTTAAGGTCGACCGGGGCAATTAATCTCTATTCACTTATTTGATGAGTTTGTAAAACATTATAAATGTAAGGGCTTTGCTGTACATTTTCATCATAATAATTTTCCACAATGCCTTTCGCAGGGCTACTATGGATTTCCCGACGTTGATCTTTTCAGTTATTTATTATTTTATTTGAGCATGTTGTGGCAGTTATACATTACAATTTGTGTGTATACTGGGTTGATAAATATATGTATGTATGTATGTTTGTGCGTGTGTATGGATATGTTTGTTTGTGACTAGCTTTTATTGTTTTTTCTTAATATGTAATTAAAATTCAAATAATTCAAATATTGCATCAGATAATAGTTATATGTCATAATAGAAATTATAATAATATGTATAAATAGCATACAAAACAAACGTATTTTCAAAATCAGCAGTCAGACACAAAAACAAAGGCTTGATCCCATCATTTCTCCATCTTTCGGGCCATTTCACAGATCTATTTACCTGTGTTTCTCCTTTCGGCTGGCCTGCTTGAATAACATCAGAAATAAATTTCTCTTATTACACTTATAAACTGCAAATAAAAGGCTTCTAATAAATGTCGCAGTAAGGGGTGGTTTTTATTGGAGAATGAGGGGAAAAATGGGAAGAAAAGAAGCAGGAAAAGGGGGGCGAGCAGAAAAACACTGTACAGTAGAATTTGCGGGCAAAAGGTATTTATGATTCCCTTTGAAGTCCTTATTGAACAGGGTAAGCTGAATTTTAGCAGGCCGTCATATTGGGGAGGGTAAATACTTAAACCCCTTTGGAGAATTTCATGCGCTGATATGCCACTTGCAGGCTGTGTGTTTGTGTTTTCTACCCACAGAGAAAGAGAGAGAGTGAAAGAGCGAGAGAGAGAGAGAGAAGAGTGGTCGCAGGCTTTGTACCTGCATACAGAAGCTTTTACAGAATCTTTAGGCAGGCAGGGAAACTGGTGGGTCTGTTTGTGTGTTTTTTGGTGGAAGGTGCGAATCTTTAGGAAGAAATAATGTTGGACTTATTCTTTATTCTTTTTTTTTTCTTTTTAACACAAACAGACCAGTTCGACAACACAATCGGCTAACAGACAAAAATGGCACACGTTAAGCCTATATCCCACCAACATTGCTGAAGAATCTGCAGTATTGCTGTGTTGATAATATTTTGAGGTGTAACTAATCACTGGATTTACCAATGGTTGCCAGATTAGTGGAGTAAAATGTTTTAGACATGATGTTTGGTTGATAGTTTACATGCTGTTACATGTTGCCAGAATAAGCTGCAGACTAGGCCAGACTTCATGTCAGTTTTGTCTGGTTTTAATACCTGTTTATACTATGGAGATAGAATTGTGTCTTACATGTGAGAAAATATATGATCTGAGAGAAAAAAAAGAAAGTTTGAGATAAAAAGTTATCACACTGATAGCAAAAAAAGCATTTCATGAGAGAAAAAAATATATATATTTGAGAGAAAAAGTTTTCATACCAAAAGCAAAAAATAATATTTGAGACTAAAAAGATTTTGAGAGAAAGTATTTTCCCATAGAACATAAAAAAAATATGTAAATTTGAAAAAATATATAAATCTTTAGAGAGAGAAAAAAAATCTCTCTCAAAATACTAAAACAACCCCTCAAATATATATTTTGCTATCAGTGTGAAAAGATTTTCTAAAAAAAAAAAAAAAAAAAAAAAGTTTCTCTCAAAATGCTTTTTTTGCTCTCGAGTAAGGGTTTTGCTTTCACTGTGAAAATTGTGTCATGGGTGGGCCCGTCGGGTGAGCATCGTCTTGTCTTGGGAGTCGAACTGAATCATTATTACACCATTTTTCGGTTCACATAGATAGATGCCGCCTCTGCCTTATTTGAGCACGGACACTCCAATGTTTGGGTAAGATGATGACACACACAAATCGATGGGTAGCTGGCTGAGCAAGTTCAGCATCACTGAAGATTAAACATTACTCAAGTTTACCTAGCATGATGGCTAATTAGCAATTAGCCTTACTAGCGATTAGCAAGCTAATAATACAATACACATTCATTCCTGAATATGAGTGCTATTTTTTAATGTTTAATCTTCAGTGATGCTGAACTTGCTCAGCCAGTGTCATCATCTTACCAAAACATTGGAGTGTCCATGCTCAACTTGGAGCTTAGATCGGGCCCAAAAATCAAGCCTGACCCTACCCGAGCCCGTTGTGTCCGAGCCCGGCCCAGCCCGACACATGAACTGTAATTATGAGCCCGAGCCCGATTTAATCCCGACCATTTTTTAATAAGTGGGTTATTATTATAACTGACGTTCTTAACTACATTCTATGTTGCTTTCTCCCGTCCGCAACATTTATGTTTTGTCCCGCTCCCACCCGCAAATAGACTTTTTTTCTGTACATCCAAATACTTCAAGTAAGTGTACGTGTCGCCATCATACACATTAGCATAAATGCTCCTGATAGTTTTTTTGTTATTAATGCATTAAAGGAATACTCCACTTTTTTTGGAAATAGGCTCATTTTACCATTCCCACAGAGTTAAACAGTTGGGTTTTACCGTTTTCGAATGTATTCAGCTGATTTTCTGATAATTAGAAAAATATCAGCAACCAAACAGTTTCTGGTCTCATTGACTTCCATAGTATATATTTTTTTATGGAAGTCAATGAGATCTTTTCGCTGTCAACTTGAAAATACATTTAAGCAAAATACATGCTATTTTAGTATGCAATATTTTTTTGTTTTTATATGGTTTTCATATTCATATGGTTTCATATTCCCACAGATTTCAACAGGCTTGGAATGACATTTGATTATGTTTTCAGTTAGCAATAACCGTGTACTTCATTTAACATTATACTGTTTAAATACATTTCCACAAAATTCCACAAAAATTATTTTTAGCCCAGAAAGAGCGGCAAAGAAAAACATCCGCAGAATCTGTCTGGGTGTTGTTTTTAGTATTGTGATGTGCAGGTGTGTGGTTATGTGCAGATGGTTCAGTCTTGTTCTGCTGGTGTTGAGTGTAACTTGGCGTGTGCTGGAGCAGATGCTGTCTGACAGCCGCTGAACTCTTTGAAGTAGATGTTTTCTTAGAAAACCAATAAGTGCTTTATAATGCCTGATCTGTCTTATCTCCTGAAACCCTCCTCACACTCTCGGTTTATTAAGTGCTATGTTTATTTATTTATTTACTTTGCAGTTTTTCCAGCTCGCTCCTTGATCAGTAAGATAAGCGGCTGAAGAAAGAGGAATACGATCTTGAATAACAGGCCGTGACTGATTAATCACTACTGTGGATGCACATACACACAAACACAGTATATTTGCTTCATTAAATTCTACAGAGGAACACAGATGTGCACAAAACCCTAGTTTACTGCCAGTCAGGTAGAGGCCGACCTTATTTGGAAGATATACGTCTTTGCATATCACCAATGTTAATTATAACCACAAATGTTGATTTAGTTCAATCTTAAAAAAAAACTAAAATGCCATTACATCTACCTGTAAATATGAATGATATTAATGCTTGAACATGTGATAGACACATATTTAACTGCTGTGACATATAAAATGTCTTAATTTATCTTAAAATTAAATTAAACCACATCTCATAAAGAAACAAAAACACAGACTTTTTAATTAATGATACGTAACTTACAACATTCTTCATTTTTAAGCAGACAAATTTATTTGTATAAATTAAATAGGGATTCATTCTTATTAAAGCTAATACAGTTATTCAGGCTAGAGCATTGAGTGAATTTCTCTTTTTTCATTTGTTTGATTAACAGGATGGACCGATTGCACGGATCCACACTGATACACCTCCAATATTCTCCCAACTGTTTACGTTCACTTAAGACAAAACTCACTGTGTTTGTGAATACTGGCCAAAAAATGACATTTTGACATAATTTTGTGTATTTGTCCATTCGAAAACACAGGAAAGAGACATTTTTTTGTTTTTATGTTTCAACGTACAGTATGTCCCTTGCAGGTAGATCAGGACGTTGCAATTCAAATCTACCATGCAAGACAACAGCTCTCTTCCCAAATTGTCCCTTCCTAACAATTTTTCCTTGTTTTTATTCGTTGATTATTTTTTTTTGTCTTAGGTTTTGCCTTTTTTAAACTAGTTTTCATTTAGTTATTTAGTTTTCGTTAGGGAAAAAAAAATGTCATTGACGAAAATGATGACAAAATTATGCGTCAACTAAATTAAAACTGCTCTCTCCTATCCTCTCTTTTAATTCCTTAGTCACCAGGTTGGCTATCATGTCGGGGCTCTTAGTTCAGAACAATGAGGGGAAGAATGGGAGATCCTGATGCCAAGCCACTGTAAAATTGTAGGATTCGCTTGAAAAATCACAAAGAAAGAAAGGAGTTATAAAGAAGATATTGCAGATAATTTGAGAGGTAGAGAAAGAGAGAGGGAGGGAGAGACATACAGAGACTCTGTGTGAATACATGCTATGCAGAAGTGCAGTCTGGTGGCTGATGCATACTCAGAAGTTGCAGTCTTTGTGTTTGTTTTTGTGTTTGTTTGTTTGTGTTTGGACAGAAGTTGAGAGCGAGGGATGACACTCTGGCTGAGATGAATAGACACAGATGTGTTTGATAGTAAACACACTCTCTCCTTCTCCAAGGGGAAATGTTCCTGTAGAAATGTGTTATGATCCTCTCGCTTTCATCTCTCTCTCTCTCTCTCTCTCTCTGGCTGTTTAGTATGGTGTGGTGGAAAGCGGCCGACAATTTTGGGATTAGAAATCAAATTTAGCATCTTACACTGAAATGAAGCAGGCTTGACCACAAGAAAGTCAAATCACATGTTATTGGCAAGGACTCTTGAAATTGTAGCAGAGTGGGTCTAAGTGATAACCCACATGAATGTTTCAAGCCTTCTGATCTTCAATTTGGTATCAGATGGACCTTTAGGACCTCCTAAAATATTTGAAATTTAAGTCATAATTTGGAGACTGATTCCATAAATCTCATGGGCCTAAAAAATAAAGTTTTTACTATCAAAACAGAACATTTTACTTTCATATCTTTTTGTATACTCTTAAGACTGGTAACACTTTACAATAAGATTTCATTTTTAACATTAGTTAACTACATTAATTAACATGAACTAAGAATGAACAATGAATCTTCTGCATTTAATAATCTTAATGGTAATCTCAACATTTACTACTACATTTCTAAATCAAAATGTGTATCTTTTAACTTTAGTTAATGCTTTGTGAACATTTTTTTTTTATTTACTAACATGAACAAAGGTTAATGCATGCTGTAAAAATAAATTGCTCATTGTTAGTCTGTTTGTTAATTCATTAAATACTGTTAAATGAGACCTCACTGCAGTGTTACTGCATAATCATAATCATCATAATTGATTTAAGAATACTTCTTGTTTTGTTTGTTTGTTTGTTTGTTTATTTAAACCCTCTAGATTGCAGCTTTGTATATTAATGTAAAACATATTAATTCATATTATTATAAGACATTATTATTATTATTATTATTATTAAAAACCAATACAATGGTAAATAAAAATTTGAATAAATAATGAATAGTTGTTGGAAAAATCATCTGTATCTGTATTAGTCATGAGAAATCAATATTGGTCAATCTTTGAATGGCTTAAAAAAAAAAATAATAATAAAAAAAATAATATTCACAGTTGCCCGATTTCACAGGCTTAAGCCTAGTCCCAGACTAAAATGCATGTTTGAGCTATCTTAACTGAAAGTAACTGACCTATCTTAAAATACGTCAGTACCATTGTTTTGTCTGAAGCTGCACACCAGTAATGTTTTTTTTTCTTTTCTATGGCATGTTTATTACAGCTATAATGTCCTAATTTAACAAAAGCCTACTCCTGGCTTTATCTAAGCCTTGCTTGTGAAACCAGGCCATTATGGTATGAGCCAGTGCATTATGAACAGGCTTTATGCCTTATGATGAGAAGGTTTTATGCTTTTATGAATAGGTTTTGCTTGTACGGGCGAAAAACATTATTCTCTGCTCCTTCCAATGTTGTACTCAATGTGAGTGTCTGTTTCTATCCGTTTACCCACTAATATCCTACTTACATGTCATAGCGAATGATTCCTGCACATATTTCTTAAAGCGTTCTAGCTGGAGGTATTAAGCTATCAGATTTTGGAAAGAAAATTATTTTATTTGTTGCACTTACTTACACACATATATATATATATGCACTGGAAAAAATGTGTCCTGCTATACAAGAGCCCTCAGGCTTCCCAAAACCACTGATGCATATTACTTTATTCACTTTTCAGCTTTTAGATGACATATAAATTACACAACATAGTGTATCCTATAACATCATAAATTGCATTCGGTACAACTCGGGTTGGGTTTCGTTCTTTTAACGGCTAGCCAACGTTAATCGTTTTACCCAATGTCGCATTTCAGCCACCGTAGAAAAAAGACGTGTAATGAAAATGGCTTCAGGTCTGTGTGATGGTAATCTCTGCCTAGAGTTCACATTCTTTAAGTGCTGAAAATGAATCTTTGTGGAGTGAGGAGAGAGTAAGGTTTTGGCTTTGCTCCCACTGCCAAAAGCTTTCACTGGCAGGAGAAACGTGGGTACAAGATGCTAATCTCTAATCTCCAATCAGCAAGCAGATCCAGAAGGAGATGGAGGTGAAGAGAGATGAGGCATATGTGTGTATGACATAGAGTTGAAGTGGGTATGAAGTCACAATGAAAGTGATACATCCAAGAGACAGAGCTTTGAGAACAGCAGAAGTATATAAAGACATTTGTGCAAAGCTGAATTTCCAGCCGCCGTTACTCTTCAGTGTCACATGATCCTCAGAAATCATTCTAATACGCTGATTTTCTGCTCAAGAAACATTTCTTGTCTTGAAACAAGAGATGTGCTGCTTAATATTTTTGTGAAAACTACAGATTTAATGTAATGGTGTTGCTATGATACAGTGATCGCAGATACGTCCATGATACTTTTATATATAATGTTGCTAAATTCCTTTTTTCATGTACCATGGTTTCCCAAGGTACTTCAGAGACCACCAAAAAATATTTTTACATAAACCAATATTAGCACAATACAGAATAATTAGATTTATTAGTCAAGTGTTTTTCTAGTCATACGGTTTATTATTGTCAGTGCTAACTTATGCTTTGTGTGTCACTTTGTTTTGTTAATCACTGAATATATTTGAGTTTTTTTTTTTTTAATGGAACTGATCTGCAGTTCTGTAAGATTTGTGGAGCTCATGTTACATATGGCAAGAATGGTAGAATCATTAAACTCTCAATCTCTAGACACATTAGGCAGCAGATTTGGTGTTTGGAGATGTTATCAAGTGCTTTTGGTTAGCAGCCGCCTTTCTAAAACTTTCCCACCTAAAAGAGACTGAGAGAGAGAGATAAACTGAGGCAGAGAATGAAAAAAATCACAAAGATTTTAGCTTTTGCCTCATTAGCTCAAGCAAAAAGCATATGTCCAGTTGCCATTGGCTAGAGGACTCACAATCCCCAGCACAAAAGCCTGTGGCTCACAGAGCTGCCCCACAATGCCTTCAAACGCTCTCACTTGTTGCATTGGGCTCTTCAGCAGCTGGGTTTCTATTATCTGTCCCCTCCTCTGTCCTCGGACACATTGCTGTGATGTTGTGAACACATTTTTCTAATGTTTTACACTTCATATAATCCATTCTCTCAGTGTGCTGGCTCTGAGGGGAGAGGTAATTGATGAGCCTCAGAGAGATCAGAGGGTCAATGTGGCTGAAAGGCCAAACTCTCAAACACACACACGCACACACGTATATATTGTGTCTGCTGCAGTTGTACCCTTACAGTGCGTCAGTACATAGACCGGGGTGAGTACCATCTGTCCCAGACAAAACTGAACTCTGCCCAAAAAAACATGTCCCACCAACAGATAGTAAGTGTCTGCGCATGGGCACAGAAGGCCCAGAATATCAGAAGAATTTAACAATGAAGACAAAATGTATTCAAACTAATTTTTTGGTTGTTGAACAGAATGGAATAGATTGTGTCGTAGTTCATAGATGGTGTGATAAATTACGGTGCACCTTTGGTTTCTTTGCTGACTTTATAAATCCACTAAAGTTGTTGACTTAAGCTGTTTGTGAATTGGTCAATATGTACTGCATTTGAAGAGTTCAGATGCAAAAGCCTCTAAATGCCAATTAATATTTTCTTCTTTAATGATGATTTTTATCAAACTTGTATACTTAAGTTCAGTAATTTCACCTAAATAACAATTAATAGGTAATCTTCATTGCCATTTAAGTGAAATCACTGAACTTAAATATACAAGCTTGATAAAAATTATCATTCTAGAAGAAAATTTCAAATGGCATTTAGAGGCTTTTGCATCTGAACTCTTCATTTGACGAATAATTAGCTGTTTTTTGAACATAATTATCTTTTTTGAAGTGTATAGTTTGAATGCAATCCCGAAATTTCGTATGTGCCATGTTGCACAAACTTACCACTGTCATGTGACCTATTACCTTACCTAATTTCTTCAACAAGCAATGGCCTTTGAGTCTAGAAGCAATATGGTCAGGTGGTGTAACTGGTTTTTGTCAATTGGTGTAACCAGTATTTTTCATAAAAATATAATTCTATACAGGAAATTTAATGTGGAATAAAATTTAATAATCTAGTTTATTGTAATATTTTTTTAAACAATTTTTACATAATTTGTCAAAGATTATTTTGAAAACTGAGGTGTTTCCAGCATATGTCCTGCCAAATATTTCAACATATTAAAAATGAGACATTTAGAGATAACTCTAATAAACTCTAGTTTTGTTGTGTGATATATTAAAATTAAATATTTATTTCTAGATGTACACTTACATGCCATCCAGGTGGATAAAATATGAAATATTTCTCATTCTTTGGTAGTTACACAATTTGACACATTTAGGTACATTCAGTCTTAACTTTCATAGAAAATGGTGCAGATGTCATTTTTAACTACATAAAATTAACAAATACACTGTTAGAAAAACACGTTTTACAAGATTTTCACATTTCTCTCCTTTACAAACCTTATTTGTCACTGATAATCCACACACACTAATGTCCATCACATCTGTCCATCAAATAGAAAAAGCATGAAACAGAAAAACCTACTGAAAATTAAAATTATGATTTCTTTACCTTTTGTGTTTATCACATTGCCTTTGTTTTACAAAGTCTTAAAATACAGTCTAGTTGCGTGTGTTTTGTCAAACGTAGGTTTTCTAAAGAATGCCCCCTGGCTGCTATGCGTTTTAAGTTCTCATGTCATGTGCTATCTTAGTGTCTCCTGTCTGATGCTACTGTAGCTGTTCAGGTTTTTGTAGGTATTTTGGATGGCCTTTCTACTATTGGTTGGCTGGTGTACCTGTCACATAGTCCTGGTGAGTGTGCCTGTGTGTTTATACTTCCCCTCTGTTAGTGTGGGGTAACCCGAAGTGTGTTTCCTTCTACAAATACACACAGCCGCCTCTGTTAGTCACTTGCCCTCTGTCTCACCCTCTTCACTGTGGTCCTGAACCCAGGAGCACTGCACAACATCACCCAGCTGACGACAGCTACCGTCATTCAGGGGTAAACAAGGGCACACACACAGATAAGGTGAGCATATATTGGGTGGTAAACGTAAGTTGGCTGTGTAAATTTCTCTCATCAACCCACCTTGTAAACACATAACACACAGTCTTTCTCTCTCTCACACACACGGACGGTCATGAGTCACTGTTGTTGTGTGATCTATGTTTAGTCTGATCAGATTCAACTGACCTTGTGACATAGTCAGAGTTAGTCTTGGGAGACTCTTTCATCCAGCGCTTTCTTAGACAGGATGACTCTAACAGGTAACCACCGCTGACAGGTAATGCTTTAGTGAGAGACAGAAGTGCTGTCTCACGGATGAACGGGGGATGAAAAGAAATAAAGAAAAGGAGTTTGCTGTGAAACAGTTGAGGTGAACCAACACTGAGAGTACTTTTTGCGTATGCTTTCACCTGCCAATCATTTTAGCTCCTACTGAGGAAGACAGCGAGAGAGGGAAAGTTTGGCATTTTACATCTTTATAAAAGAAAACTTGGATACCTTTAAAATAATGTATCCATATATGTTTTATACAATGTTTATATTTCTTTTTATATACTGACGGGGTGGACCTCTTTTGTTAGAATGAATAGGATATCATAGTTTCTTAAATCTATTACATATATCCTGGATATAATGTTACAGGCAATGTGTTTATTTGGCATCTGAGAAATGACTAAAGGTCAGAGCCATGTCAGGAATACAGTAACAGTGCCAATTGCTGTTCTTTAGTGTTTCAGCACCATTTACAGCACCAACTTCTGTTTTAAATCACTCATGTTTGCTTTGCGTGGATGTATTTTTCTGTCCAGTGATGTGGTCTGTCTGGGATTGTTTACGAATGTGACCAAATCAACAGTCACCCAGATGAGAAGTGGCCTTTTGGGATTTCTGACACTTCTCTGATCCTTATGATAGTTGCTTACGAATGAGAACTTAGTATGTCACGGATATATTCTTTAAAATAACCACATTTGAAGCTGGGACACACCAAGCCGACGGTCGGGCGTCTGCCAACATCGGGCCGTCGGCAAGTGTCTCTTGGGCTAGTTTTTGCGGTGTGTTCCACACGTCGGCTTTCGTCTGGCTCATGTTTGCCCGATTCAGTATGTTGAATCGGCGTCTGACTGTCAGTGAGTGTGGGAACTCTGATTGGATGTTCAATTTAGCAAACTTAAATGCATGAGAATTAAAGCGGAAGTGATGAAATGTTATAAGCAAGTCAAGAAGGTACAGACAGAAGGCAAAACTATATTCTAAAGGCAAAGACAGACAGAAGGCAAAACTACAGACAGAAGGCAAAACTATAGGCAAAACTATATAAAATATCAACAAAACTGATATTCAAAATGGTATGCAAGCACTGCTTTATGTTTTGTATATCTGTGTAGGCTATATATATCTTTCTCCTTTTGAATAATGATCATTATAGACTATTAATAGACAGAGGTGGAGGTGTGGAGAACTTTGTCTTAAGTGAACTTCAGTCAACTAATTGCACTTCAAATTTTACTTCTGGTCTTCATTGATTGAACATATTGGCATCTCTTTATGGGGTCAGACTGTGTTCCCCAACTTTTCCAGTATCTATTTTTCAAAGAAATGTTCAGTAAGGATGCATTAAATGGGTTTAGAGTGGCAGTACAGACATTTACAATGTTACAAAAGATAAAATTAAAATGCTGCATTCTTTAAACTTTCTATTTATTAAAGAATACTGAAAAAAAAAAGGGATCCGTTTACACACAAATAATAAACGGCACAACATTGAAAATAATAAACAATGTGTCTGGAGCACTAAATCAGTAGATTAGAAATGATTTCTGAAGGATCATGTGACCCTGAGACTGAAATAATGTTTCTGGAAATTCAGTTTTGACATCACAGGAATAAATTACATTTTAATATGTATTAAAATAGAAAGCCGTTATTTTAAATTGTTATAATATTTCATAATATTACTGTTTTTGAACAAATAAATGATTATGAATAATATGTTTAATTAAAATTAAATGGTTATCAAATTGGTGAGCATAAGAGATTTCTTTCAAAAACAATAAAATTAAAAATCTCACCAACCCCAAACTTTTGAATGTAGTGTATATTAAAAAATTGTATATATTATTTCATTAAAAAAAAAAAAAAAAAAAAAAAAAAATGTACAAAGAGACATTGAAAAGCAAATATAAATTTGTCCTTCTGTTTCTGATTCTGGCTTAACCATCTGGATTTGTAAAATGGAGTCCTGCAGCATACATAAAGAATAGATTTGACCTCTGCCATGAAGGGAATGAATGTATATTGATTTGTTTAAGCACTGGATAAAGAGCTTGTCTATGGGATCGGTAGTAAAGCTTGATTCCTTTTATTTCCTTTATTTCAAGATAAGAGTGGTTGTATTTCTATTGAGGATTCTCAGGGATCTTTTAAGAGCCAGAACTGCTTTGCAAACAGAATGTGGTTTTATGTTACCATATTTGTGTCAGTCATAAATTTGTTTCTTACAAGAATATTTCCTTCAATTTATTATGAGATGGGTACAAAATGGTTCATTACTATTGTTTTTGGTACAGAACCTCAGGGAAAAATAATTACAATATATATATATATATATATATATATATATATGAAGAGTTCAGATGCAAAAGCCTCTAAATGCCATTTGAAATTTTCTTCTTTAATGATGATTTTTATCAAACTTGTATATTTAAGTTCAGTAATTTCACTTAAATAACAATTAATAGGTAATCTTCATTGCCATTTAGGTGAAATTACTGAACTTAAATATACAAGTTTGATAAAAATCATCATTAAAGAAGAAAATTTCAAATGGCATTTAGAGGCTTTTGCATCTGAACTCTTCATATATATATATATATATATAGACTCACACTAAACAATTGTACTGACCCCAAACTTTTGAACGGTAGCATATAGTTTTAAATTGCTGTTTAAATAATTGACAAACTGAAACTGACCTTATGTTATTTGTAGTTTGCAGTCACAGCTGACTGTGTTGTTTGTTTCCAGACTCAGCTGCTTTTGGCTGTCGTTGAGGATGAGAACACGACACAGGAGAACAGGAGAGAGATTGCAGACATATTACTGAACGCCCTGACGGACAGACAGCAGCACAGACAGACATGGAGGGACAGGTATGTGTCCATTTGCATCTTCAGTCAATTGTGGACCCTTTTTTTCCCAGTCTTGTTCAGGACAATCCTTCAAGCCGAGAGAGTTCACACAAACACACGCATACACACGTGCTGATAGCCCATTGACTTCCTTCCTCTGAGATAAGGGTGACTGAGTGACATAACCCATTTGTTCCGATAAACGAGAGAACCAGCCTTACACACACTCAGATATGCATACCAACTCATAGAACACACACCATTTTTCTCTTTCTTTATTACTTCCTCACAGACCATTGTGTGTGTGATCTGTCTTTATTCAGATCAGACTTAGTTGGTAAGGCCTGAAACAACTGTATATCTCTATTGAAGTTGCATCTTTACAACATTAAGGGCTCCTCCCTGTTCTCTTGTCTCTGTAAAGCGGCCCCTTTAAGGGGGTTGTCCCCTCTCTTTAACCCCAGAGTGATGCCCAGGCCTGCTAGTACCTGTAAACAATGTTGATGTTGTGCTGAAACAGCATTCTTAAATCAGACGATGAAAACTACAGACCAGGCCATGGTTCATTTTGTCAGACAGCGTCAAGGACACAAGTAAACGCACACGCTTAGCCATCTGTGGTACGGTGTAGTCATTAAAGGGTCATGAAACCCTAAACCCAATTTTCTGAGATTTCTGAGGTTAAACATGGTTGAATGGTTAAACATTTTTTTTTTCCGCTATTTTTGTCTTCCGTGTTTAAATCTTCATCGTGTCCACGTCACAGGCTGTGACGTGTCAGAGCACTGTTAGTGCTTTGACTCATCAGTGTCTCATAATTATTCATGAGCTTGTGTTTTCTTATCCTATGAGAAGACACTGTCTCTTAAAGGAGAACTCCAGCGCAAAATGAACCTTTGGTCTAATTACACATTGGTACATAGTCAACCGTTCTCTGAGATTTGTTTTCATTATTATCGAATGTAAAGAGTTTTATCTCTAAAAACTGTTTAGCTTATAATGCTAGTATATGGCGTAGAGTATGCATAGAGTAATGAAAATAAAAATTGCTAGTTAATCCCAATAACAAGGCTCAAAATAGCCCAACACTAACATGGTAGCATAATAAGTGTCCCTGCATGCAAAACGAAGCATTGAGAACTCAGTAAGTGTACAGACCGTTGAATAAGAATATATTTTATAAAGACGGTCCACTTCGCAAATACAGGGAGCCATCTTAGGAAAAAAGTCTCGAGCAGTTGAACCACGAACGGCGAGCCAAGTTCTGGCTAGTTCACATCTCATCAGCACACTTGGCTCGGCGTTTGTGGTTCGACTGCTGGAGACTGTTTTCTAAGATGCATTCGTGAATTATATCTCTATTTTTTATTTATTTAATCATATTTAAAATGGGATAAATCTCTCTGCTGAATAAACCGAGTGATTACATACACACTGACCTGTACAACTTACACATTCACACGCACGGAAGTTTATTTCATCAGTCGGAGCAGCGTGATTAGATAAAGCTACCTTCACTCCTCTGTGTGCACACACTGCAATGTGTTTGAACTCATCCCTTTCCACTATCACTTCCTGCCGCCCTTCTGGAGCGAGATAACGTCACTCTTCGAAACATCAGGCACAGGTCTGTAAAGTGGCTGTCAACAAATCGCATTTAGGGAGGGAAGGCAGATAGCTTGGGCTAAGGTTAAGACGCTGTTAAGACAAAAATGAACTCGTAGCTGATAATATCTCCTATGACACAAGCTGATAAAGTGAACGTTGTACGCCGTGCTCCACTCACCTGAATGCGGTGATGTATTTGTACTATTACCATGACAGACTGTTAGAACAACTATCATGACTCGCAGCGCTGAACACAAACATTAATTTCTGACCAGTCCTCTTGAAAAGAAACTTCTCGGAGCAGTGTGCTAAATCATGTTGCTTATTTTTGCAGTCAAAGGCTGCAATTGTTTTATTAATTTAGTATGCAGCAGGCCCGCTCCTCACATTATGCCATTCTTTTGTCTCTGCGTCTGTGTTTTGAGTGGTAAAAACCAAATGATGGATGGTTGGCGCTACAGGCTCATAAACATAAGCACAGCGGGCTGATTGATTAAGGCTTTTATTGTCTTACAGACATTTGCTTTCTTTAACAGTAGTTTGATTGTTGCAGACTGTGGGGCCTCTGGACCTGCTTTCAGCTATCTGAAGTTACCCTGAGGGACAGAGATGCTAGATGTGACCGTAGGCTCCTCCTGTTGACTTATGGGAACTCGGGCTTATTAGCTTACCTGATGTACTCATGCAGGTCACCTCCACGTATTTTGGCTCTTGCAATTTTGATTAGAGACCGTGGATACTCTGCATATTTATTACACATTAAATAGATTAATTTGGCAGATGCTTTTATCCAAAGCAGGGCATTTAAAGATTTCTTGACTTGTGTTTTGGATGTTTTTGTATTTTTCTTTTTAATGAAAATGAAAGACAGACATGCCGGTCACCCAATTTAATATTCTATGATTTTTTTTTTTTGATTTTTTTTTCACTGGATGACACTTGGAATATCTTCTTTCCTTTACTGTGGGAATGTTTGGAAAGAAGGAAAAGGCAAGACCAGACACCTCTTTTTTTATCTGTTAAAATGACACCATTTTGAATAAAAAATTTGGTGAATAATTGGCGAAGAATAAAAATCTGTAACATTAGTTGAGATCTTAAGATGAATCCCCTTTTATCCAATGTGTGAGGCATTTTATATTTGTTGTTTAATATTCGGTTGTTAAAATTAATTGGTGCTATTAACATGCAAACTCTCTTTCTGTGCATGTACCACAAATGTGATTAGATCTCTCAGCCTGTTTGTCTTAAAGTAACCATTCTTCATGACAAAAGTCAAAGGCTCTCCAATATATGCTTGTCTAATTTTGGCATTTAGATTAAAGTTTGGTTATTTGAATAGATGCGTATCGGTATAAATCTCGGTCCCATTTTATATGGGGTGTCTTGAACTACTTAATCCTTTGATATAATTTGACGTACTTATTTTTTGATGCAAGTAGTTTAAGATGGCTAATATAAAATGTGATGATAATTTCTTAACTTAAATACTTTGAAGTGATTCTGAGGCTCCCTGGTCAAGCTCTGTTAAAATAAAGGTGTAAGTGCAATGCATGTTAATGGCAGTTGTAAATGGGACCATATATGCATATCCATCTGTCCATTTGGAATATTCTGAAATTATTTGCTTTAAAAATGTTGTATCTTTCATAGGTCAAAATCAAACATTAACAGAAGGAAGACCTTTTAGAGATTCATTTGCATTGGCAGATGAAACGGTTCGACCTTGTGGTTTTGTTTCATCCATATGCAAGCGGCAGTGTTGTGGATTAAAACCATTGATCTCACACCCTTTATGTCTGCATAGACACGCTACAATTTAGAGTTAACGTAAAAAGTACACATGTGAACACACACTCAGATAGAAACGACCTTACTCGGGTGGATCGTCCAACTCCTGTCACATCTACATCCATCCGTTGACCTCTGCAGGGGTCACAGTCCATTCCTGCGGTGGGCAGATTGCGTGTTTGGGAGGTGATGAAGGGGGCAGTGCCGGGAACAGCTGTGTGGTTTGTAGTGACCGCGCTAACTGCTGTAGGCTTTGTAAGGTCATTATATGATAATGAAAATGATTACTGAATTACATGGGGGTTTGGGAGAGGGGAGGGGATTGAATGGGCCTGAGTTTGATAAATGATCTCTGAAAATGCCCATCTGTCTTCACCCCCCTTTCTTTCAGCCTTGCTCTCCCTCATATTTCCCTTATTTTCCTTTTCATCTCCATCTCTGTGTTTTTGCTTATTCTGTCTTTTGTTTTCTTGCAGTATTGCATAGTTTTGGAAAGTGATAGAGTGAAAAATGGAGCAATAAGAGAGCTGTAAGTGGGATAAGATGAAGTGTGCACGAGTAGTGTTGAACTCTGTGAAGCCACTGGAGAGAGAGAGAAGCTGTTCATACTGTACATCTGATAGTGGAAAAATGAACTCACCCTTCTTAAGATACATAAGATGTCTATCAGCTTTAAGTGGACAGGGCAGATTTAGGGCACCATTTACTAAAGCATGTAGGTCATCCAAATCCAGTTTTTTATAGACAAAAAGAGCAGGAGATCATGTACTTGGATGGATGAGTAACTTTATTTAAGTGCTCATATAATGGTACATGCACTTTACAAGTTGATTGTACTGAAATGTGTTTTAGCAGTGCCTGTACAAAACCATCATATAATGATAAAAATCCATTCAATGTTTTTGTTTTAATCTCCTTATGTTTTCCCCTGCTTCAAATTGAACCGTTTGGACGCCCCTCCCACAATTGTTGATTGACAGCAGCGTTTCAACATAAACCCGCACTGAGGGAGCTGTCTTCATAGTCCGTCATTGTTGATACGCTGGAGCAGAATGGCATCTAAGCGATTGCGAACACAGTGATTTTGATGTTCCTAAACCCGAAACCGCTGAAGACGCAGTGGCTGAGTTTTGTTTTCGAAGGGAATATTACGATGGCCGAGAAGGGTCACAATACATACAAACGCCACAACAACTACATATTTAGAAAACATGTCCAAATTCAGATAACACATGAATATCTGAATATGTAGTTGTTGTGATGTTTGTATGTGTTGTGACCCTTCTCGGCCAATGTAGAATATTCCCCACAATCAACATCAATGCGTTCATGTTTGCACAAATCATTTTTCACCAGACTGCTTTATAAACAAGGGTCAGTATAAAGCTGGTTTTGGTAAGAAGCTGCTCCTGAAAAAAAAAAAAAATCTTATATAAAATATTCTTAATATTACATTCTTATATAAATATAAAATTAATTTATATTAATCTTTGCCAAACGTTCGTATCTCACTACTCTACCCTGCCAGTATACATATCAAAGTGACATTAAGTTAACCAACCATTCAGAAACGTCTTGTTCGAGCCTTAATTGTCGAACTTCTTTGCAGCCATCATCTTGTTCCGGGTACGACTCCGGTTCAAATTGATACGGTTGCACAGATGTGTCCTCGGAGACTCCCGCTGCCATTCTCTCTCCAAAATATACCCTCAACTCAAGGCAACACTCCACATGTGTTGTCAAAACGCCTGAATAACAGGGGGGGCGGAGTGAGCGAAGCTCATTATCATTTAAAGGCATATGCACTGAAACGGCGTGCTGAAAACAGAGCTGTTTTTGACCTGGTAAAATGAGTGTTTTCTTACAATACTAATGAGAATTTTTTATAAAAGTATGTTACAAAGTTTTCATTTAGACCCTAAACATTCATATTAACATACAAAAATGGCATTACATGACCCCTTTAAAGGCTAGAGTTAATCAGAAAAGATTTAGAACTTCTTAAGGCTAGTTAATTTGCTTTCTGGTTTTATTTCCGTGTGTTATTTTGAAATGTATGTAATATGTAACTAAAATTTTAACTGCAACATTTTTACTACTAGGTTAATGCTCATTTATAAATATACTTTTGTTCTTTAAGTCATGCTCTTTCACAACACATTAACTACATGTAATATTTTTAAATGTTTTCGAAAAAGTGGCTATTGATTGAAAAGGCTGTATAAACAGAAATAATGTGAAATATTATTACAATTTAAAATAACACTTTTCTTTATTCCTGTGATGGTAAAGCTGAATTTTCATCATAATTTCTCCAGTCTTCAGTGTCACATGATCCTTCAGAAATTAAAAGTAAACGTATTATTACTTGTGCATTAACTGGTGGCACTTGGTTCTTTATAATGTATTAGCCAAATATTTTAATTGAGGTAATCATTCATAGGTGCTTTGAGTGAATACACACATTGTGGCAAATGTTTGTTTGCATTTGAGCGCATAAGTGTTGCATCCTGGAGGTCGCAGCTGCCCTCATCACTCACCCTCAGTGCGTGACCTCTGACCTCAGGCTCTGAATGTCTGTATTTCTGTGAGTGTCTCAGTATCTTGAATGTGTTGTGACCTCTCGTACTTCACCTGGGTGGAAACCCTCTGAACAAAAATGCCACAGGCTGTCATCACACACTCACAAACACACTGGAGGGTCATAGGTTTCAGAGGGCAAGCAGAAGTTTCTCCACAGACTAGAACATCAAACAGCAAACATTACACGCACAGACAAACATGATTGCTAACTAACCTCTGCTTTGGCAGTACAAATGCGACCAGTGTTACTGCATTACAAGTACTTAATCAGCTTGTTTTAGAGGAATAAAAATATTATTAACATGTTACTTTTTTGTAATTATAATGTCATATTTTGCCCTTTTGGAGTGTACTAGAATATGCTTTCATGCTGGATTGTTGAACACATTATTTTCACATATTTTACATTATAAATGCATAAATGCAGTTTATTTCCTGTTTCGATGAACCGCCTCCTTCCGAAATATGAAATATGCTGTGATTGGTTAGCTGGCTTAGTATATCGCGATCGGCACTGCCTTGCATGTGTTTGGGAAATGTTACACCCCTTACCATAGCCGCAAGCTCTACTCAGATGTAAATATAAGGATGGTGTCAATTTCAAACCAATTCAAGCCTGATTCAGACTTAAAGGGTTAGTTCACGCCAAAATGAAAATTATGTCAGTAATTACTCACCCTCATGTTGTTCCAACCCCGTAAGACTTCCGTTCATCTTCGGAACACAAATTAAGATATTTTTGATTAAAGCTGAGAGCTGGATCACTCCTCCATAGGCTTCTTAACCCTCTGGGGTTGGCTATCGCGATGAGCTCACTTTTTTCCTTATCAGTGGAAAAGACACTCAAATTACTCTGTTGGTTTTGATCTTACATGTAAGTGTCTTATATCATGAGATTCAGTTAAGTGTCTTTTTTTGTGGATACTCACAATAAAAACAAAGTGTTCTGCTTTTTGTCAAAATAAAGAAAAATGAACAAACATGATCCGAATTTTGCCTTCTATCTGTCAGTGAAGTTCATTCTGAAACGCGTCCAAAAATGAACTGTGACTAAGTAAATACTTGTCACACAGGCACAAAAGATTTTCATTATGAAGCTGAGTTGCACATTCTCACACCGTACAACACAAAAGCGCTGCACAGTTACGCTAGGTTGAATCTCAAGGCCCAGAGAGATGGAAATAAATAGTTGAATAAAGTTTGTTTTTTTGCACACAAAAAGTATTCTTGTCGCTTGAGAAACTTAAGATTGAGCCACTGTAGTCACTTGGACTAGTTTAACAATGTCTTTAATAACTTTCCGGGGTTCGGCCATTTTCGATCCCTTGAAGCCTATGGAGGAGTGATCCAGCTCTCAGATTTAATCCAAAATATCTTAATTTGTGTTCCGAAGATGAACTAAAGTCTTACGTTAAATAAGTAATGTGCACTGTTTTATTTGATTGGTCTTTCTTTTCATTATAACATACTCTTAGTATTCTGTAGTATTCTTATGTGACCGTTTCTTCAAGCATGTGCTTCTGTCGTGCAAGGTCACGTCCTCATGCATAATTTTATTCTCCTTCCAGCCCAAATCCATTCCATTAGCCAGTGTGTTTATTCGTAATCATAAAACTATGATTATTTTAATAATAATTATTGTTATTTAATTTAAATTGCATTTATATTGTTTTTATATTTATACACTTATATTTTATTTATTTTATATTATATTTATACACTTTCCAAAACACTTTATAACACCATAAAATAAAATTCAAACAAAAACTAACATGTTAATTTCATAAAAGTTACAGTCTGCATGTTTTTTTTTTTTTTTAGGAGTTAACACAATAACTATTTTTTTTAAAGTAACTTTCCCGAGCACTGAATGTACCAGACATTGCACAATAACACATTCACAGTTGGTTCTCTCTCTGTCTTTATTGCTCAGTCTCACTTTCATAGGCACACAAATTCACTCCACCGGTTGTCGTCTCATGAGGAACGGGGTGTCTCCATAGCTGTCAATCGTGCGGCGTATCTTTTGTCCCAGCAGTGACTGTGTCCGTCCCACCAGGGTCTGACAGGGGACAAACAATAGAGCTGCTGTCCCCGAGTGGAGGGAAAGAGACCGTTAACGTCTATCTTCAATGAGAACGGACAGGCTCACCATGCACATGACAGCTCTGATGCTGGGGAGACCTTTACAGTTTGTAAGGATGGAGATATCATGCACACACACAGCTACATTTGAGGGTTTGATGCCGTTTGCTCTTGCAGACTCGTCTGTTTAATTAACAGAAGTGTGTGTGTGTGTGTGTGTTTGTCTGCCAGTAAGTAAGACAGGTTGATGAAAAAGCCATAACAATACACAGGTAAAGCATGCTCACCCCCCCCCCCCCACACACACACACAACCGTAATGAGCGCAACCGTAATGATGGCGCAGTGTGGTTTTTCTTAGGGCACGTGATGGGTGTTTTAGGATTGCTGTCTAGAGCTTCTTACACGTTTAACCGAAGGCTCTAGTGCTCATGGGCAAACACCTGGACTCGCTCTCAGTAAACACACACACACACATTCTCCTACTCGAGCGTTTACTCTCAGCGCTCGGAGAGGTAACAAATTTATTTGTGTGTGTCTGGGTGTGTTCCTTTCATCATCGGCAGATCGGCAGGGCTGTAATTAGTGTGAAACTGATGGTTGGGCTTAAAAGCTGTCATCTAATTTGTCTGTCTTTATCGAAACAAACATGTGTGGTCCCTCCCTTGCGACGTGCATGCAATGTGTTATTACCAGTAGAACGAGTGTCTGAGAGTTTGATCGTAAATTACTTGATACGCCTAAACCGCTGTTTAGCAATCATAAAGCTATGCGTGACATACCCACCACGGCTGCCGTCCTGCTTGTACTGTATGCCCGCTCTCAGATGCCTGCGGTTGTCAGGATTGGAGAGTGCATGCAGCGATCAACTTTTGCGAACGGCTTGGATTTGGGGGGACGCCAGTACACACTGGAATGTCGTTCTTATTATATTTGTTTGTGGGAAGGAAAAGTAAGTCCTATTTGTTTCTTTGCTCATATGTCTGTGGTGAACAAATGCAAACAAGTACAAGGGATTACACCCAAATGTACAGTACACATGCACACTGGTGAACACATGTGGCGTCCTAATAGCTGGGAGGATGAGGCCTGTTTCTCGGCACATGGAACGCTTCATTATGTGACCAAACTCTAAACAACAGTATACCAGAGGACATGATTCAGCAAGTTGCCTCCCCGTGTAAAACTAACATTTCTCGGATGCATCCAAATGAGAGGGGAGAACGCCGTTAAAAAAGAGAAATTGCTTTTCGTTTTAATTGCTCACTTGGCTTAATAAAACAGCATCGCATAATTATGCTTTTTGCAACGATGGTAAATGGTTTGCAGTGCTTGATGCAATTATGAGCACCGCAGAAATTTGGGGCCCCGGCAACAGTTGTGCACTCTGCTATTAAACATTGATTTTATATGGAAAGAGAGACTGAGAAACGCGTGAGGCTAACCAGAGCAGCACAACATTGTAGAAAAAGCCAAAAAACAGCCCAAACTAAAGCAAACGACTGGAGTTAGGATATGTGAGCAAGAATGTGGAGATTTGCTGGGTGGGAACGGACTTTTAATGGCTACTGAAACACTTTGACACACTGAAATCACTCAATCACTCTTCACAGTGACAACTGCTATTCTTTTAGAATGATTGCAGTGAAGGGCTTTTTTTTTGGATTGGCTATTTTAGAAAAGGCATAATGATAGGCCTAAAGGTGAAAGTTCGCCCAGAAAGAATTCAAATCCTTTCATTATTTACTCTTGTATATTACTTTGTATAAATGTGTCATTTGTATAAAATCCATACCAGTTTCTTTCTTTCGAAATCAAAAACAGTTTGTTTGGCAGTATGTTTTTACAGTGAAAGTGATTGGTGGATAGGGGTTGACAACCTCAACAAAACAAAACAAAAAAAAAAAGCAATGAAACAAAATGACAAATATGACTTTTATGCAATTTTAGAGGTCTTCATAGTCATTGCAATAAGTTGCTATTCACCTATTGGATGCTGCTATTCAAAAAGTATGGGCCCACTTAGACTATTCAGCAAGAATGCATTAAATTAAAAATCAAAAGTAAGGAATAAACTACATTTTTCAATTTATTACAATATAAAACTTTAAACTTTACAAGTATTGTTTGTAATTAATTTGTTATATAATTTCACAATGTACTTTTCTCCCTTTATTTGATAATAAATGCAGCATTTATTTATTTGAAGTATAAATGTGACATTGGTGAGCATAAGAGACTTATTTTAAAACAATAAAAACATTTTACTGACTGCAAACTGCTTTTGACTGCTTTTTTTGGCAAAAATGTGCATATGCACACAGTAAGGACAATTTTTAATATGCTTTTATGTTGCTTCTTGAAGCATAGCCTTTAAGATGGAGGTGATTGAATCTAAAAACTTCCCCGGTGTAGGTGTTAGGTGACTGTTCTACAGATGTGCTTGCATGGTCTAAGATTAGAGAATATTAATATCTCAATTCACCTTTGGCTAAGCCCCGCCCCCCTTAGTTCAGTTCTATAATCGTTATTACAAATCAAACGGACTACACGAGTATAACATAACGTTGTATTTATTAGCAGCGTGTGCTAGCATATCAACAACTGGTATAAGAATCGAAATCATAACGTAAAACATTATAAAACGGTCTAACTAGTATAACTTCACACTCACAATAAGGTTAGAAGTAAAACAATGTGCTTGTTGATCTTTGCGGGGTTTAGCTGACTGAGGACGTCCACACAGTTTAATCCAAAGATGACACTTGTCAGGATTTTACTTCGGTTTTGGGAAGGGAAAAAACGGACACCGCCCTCCAACCTTTCCGGGAAACGCGTATCTGTGTTCCAAATGCCCGAGGCACAACGTTCAACCATATTTTGGATAATACTACGACGGTAATAGCCTGCCGAGACCAAAAATATGAGATGCCTGTGTTGAAAGTCCATGGAGCGCTGTGAAAAAGTGTCGGACCCCTGTGGGAGCTTGTTCTTGGCTGCGCTGTGATTGGTCAGTCTACATTCTAGGGCGTGGCTTTGCCAAAGGCGAATCATGATATTGAGTCATGGCATGTGCTCATAGTGCGTAAATTTCATGTGATTGCTAATGTGCTCAAAAAACTATTTCTCTTTTTCTCCTACAAACAAGCTTTCTCTTTCTTTTATGGGGGCCAAATAATTGGGTATAGGCTTTATTCTGCGTGTGTGTGTGTGTGTGTAATAATTAGTACTTCATATCTTTGACTGTACTGAAGTGACATGTACGTTAATGATAGTGTTGGCTCTCCTTAATCTCCCTCTCCACAGACACACACACTCACTCCTTTTGCCCTTGCACTGTTAATTATTTCCTACACTGCTGGAGCAGTCCGCTTCATGGCAAGCATATTGTGTCTGGCAGGCGAGTGGCGGGTTATAAATGATCCTGAAGGTGAAGATGTGACTGTGAGGAGATAGTTATGAAAATTTCATCTGTCTATGCGTTACGGCTACAGCTGCTGCTGTCAGTGAAGAAATTACTGTGGGTCAGCCCTGTCAGAGAGAGAGAGGTACATCAGAGCGGACCTGTCAGACCCCTAAACACACACTCACACACTTAACACAAGACTGTCCCCAAGCTGTCTGTGTTCATTACCAAACTTAGACAGGGATACAGCAGGCAGGTGGAGCAGACCTTTCAACCTTACCTACTGCCATCAGCTGCCGTCTGTGTGTGGCTACATCTCGTTTTGAATTACCAAATGTTGGTATGCACTAAATCACTCTATCAAAGCAATTGCTTGTGATTGTGCATGTGTTTAAAGGTGCGCTGTATTTTTATTTATTTTTTGGTCTTTCTGGGTTAATGAGGATGTGTCCAGACAGTCCAGGTCAAATTTTTCCTTAAATTCTGGAAGTCTACATTATAAAAAAAAACAAAACAAAACAAAAAAAACACAATAATGAGAAACTAGTTTTCATATTTTAAGATTGAGGTGCTGGGTCTTAAAGAATAAAACAAGGGACAAGTGTAAGACAATAAAATCTTTACAAGTAAACCATTCAAAAAGTAGCTAAATTTATCTATTGTACAAAGTTTACATATGCAAAAAGAAAAAATCTTGAAATTAGTTTTAATAAAAAAATTAAATCAATCCCAAATTTCAGGATAATATAGAAAACAATTTAAAAATAAACTGGTGAGATTCATCATTAATTATCCTAAAAAAATGCTATTAGGTCAAAACTATTAGATCAGTTTTTCTTTATGCACAATAAAATTTCCTTTTTAATTTTTGTGGCATTTACTATGGGATCAATATCATGTCAAAAGTATTAAATATTACTTGTATTTAATTAAATTAAATAAAAATTTAATTGGGGGTGGTGCAACCACATAAACTGAAAATTCCTGGGACAGCAGCATCTGTCTAAAAACAGCCCATTCTCACCCCCAAGGCGTCACTTAACTGACGCCTTGGGAAGCATTTGGACATGCTTCAATATCTGACGCTTTAGGCGCCCTTTAGCGTCAGTTAGATTATGCCCTACGTAGGATCGCGTGTACCCTACCCCCACCCCACACCTAAACCTAACCGCGTCCTCTTACTGACGCTTTCCTTTAGCGTCAGTTAGATGACGCCGTAGGATCGCGTCATGTAAGTGACGCTAAAGGGCGCCTAAAACGTCAAATATTGAAGCATGGTCAAAGGTGACGCCTTGGGGTGAGAATGTGTTGCTAAAAAACAATCTTAACCATTCTATTTCATCTTAAAACAGGGCTTTAATTGTAAAAACCAAACTTGTCCTTTAACAACGAATGTGATCAGTGCAGATGTAAAAGTTTTCACAATTGTAGACTTGTCCTATGCCCAATGAAACTGAAACACTGGCCAATATAGCGTTGGAGGTTTCATGCCTATATGCGTGGTCTGTTGGCCAATCTTCACTGATTTTACATTCCATCAGTAAGATCAGAGTGTGAATTATCAGAGCTGCTAATCTACAAAGCAACATAAAATATTGCACACAACGTAATGTGAGACATACTGTATCAGAGTTCAAAAAGGGTCAAATTGCTGGTGCTTGTCTCGCTGGCTCCACAAGGGTGGATCAGTCATGGTTAGGGCTTCAAAATCATGAAGTTCCGTACTGGAAGCCAAGGACCACCAAACAATTCTGGAGGACCATGTGCACTTAATGATTCAAACATTGTACCCTGAAAGGGGGTTCCATTTATCAGCATGATAACCCAACATTACATACAACAAGACTTATGACAGAATTGTTTGATAAACATGAAAGTGAAGTTGAACACCTCCCATGGCCTGCAGAGTCAACAGACCTAAATATTTTTGAGCCACTTTGGGTTATTTTGGAGCAAGGCATGCAGAAAACGTTTTCCTCCTGACCTGTCCTCCTTTCTGCAGAGGAATGGCTCAGAATCCCTCTGGCCACTGTCAATGGCTTGTATCTAGCATTCCCAAGACTAATTAATGCTGTATTGGCCGAAAAATGATGCCCCACAACATACTGATCAATTATTGTGGTCTAAATCTATGCGTTTCATTTTCCATCCCACAACTGAAAGTTTCAATATTGAGGCGGTCACTGAAATAATGTGGATTGTAGCCTACCCAGCTGGTGACCTAAACAGGGCAGCCTTATAAAGAACTGAAGTCTCATGTGAGTTTATTCCAGTTTAATCATGTCAAGCAATTTGGAAAAAGGACATCATGTGCACCATTATTTCATCACTAGTGGCTATGTACACGTGCATTTGTGTTTGACAGGTAAAAATAAGTTCACCTGTCTAATGTCCTTAAAAGGATTTTCGCAGCTTCAGTCTATCCTGAAACATTGTAATTAATACAGGCATGGCCTGCCATCTCCCTCTCCCTCCCCACCAACTTACAGTTTCCAGAGAATTCTATTAGCCCAGTCCAGCAGCTGTTAATTACCTCTCAACATCCGTCGCTCTTAGACAAATGAAAAGCTCTGGTACAGATGTAGGATAGAGTGATACACTGCCTTTCCTCTGCCTCCTATAAAGCCACTTTCGGAAATGGGTCATCAATCCACCGTTGATAAGTGTCTTTGGTTGGTAATGAGTGTTTTATCAGGGTGGGATTAGTGCAGATATTTTTTGTAATTAGTGTACTAGCACAGCTCTTGCTGCTTTCTCCGAGGTGTTTGTCCATGTTTTACTCGAAGCAAATTGTGTGTGAACTTTTCTGAGGATGAAAGGAACCGGCCCGTGAGGGAGCACAGCTTATACAGGACTTTGAAATAAAAACAGAGAGCTAATCCACAGCCAAGCACTTTACAAAGAGATTTCAAATTAAGTGGGATACATCGGATGGCCTGGATATGGGAATGAGGCTGACAATAGATGATTAAATCAGAGCAAGCTAATAATAGTGCTGTAGCTTGAGTGTGCTTGACTAAAGACGGAGGGTACTGTGTAAGCTTGAATACATAACTATTTTCAACGTGATTACCACAGACCATTTCTCACTTCCACCACAACAACCTAAAATATCTATTGTGTAGCATTCTGTGGTGGAAATGACAGAGACAGAAATTACATTTTTAACCCTTTTAGATTAAAATGACTCTTGACTAGACTAATGTAGCATTTTTCAAATTATGGACAAATTATGAAAATGTGATTTAGTTGTATCCAAAATGCACACATTTTTGACACTTTTATTTGTTTTTATTTCGCACGCCCATGATTTGATAATTACATTACATACACTACTATAGTTCAAGCAGTTGATGCTAGCACATTATGGACGCGAGCATGATTCCCAGGGAGTGCATGAACTGATATAATTGAAGGCATTCGCATTAAATAAAAGCATCTGCCAAATGTATTAAAGGGAAGAAAATTAGAGAAATCGAATTCTCCTTGATCTTTTGACATCTAAGAAGTCATCATATTATAAGAATATCCTGAGTTTCAGAAGTTCATAAGTTTCAGAACTGAAAACGTACTTGTTAGTCCAATATAAGCTTTTATTGACACCAGGCCAAGCAAACGACTCGTTTTTCAAAGTGGGGAACTATGACGTCAAAGAGGATAAAACACCACCCCCGCATAAATAGATCAACGCCTACTTCAACACCTACGCGGTCACATGCTGAAATATCCCTTGTATTTGAGGTGTTGTTGGTTCATTGTCCTGCGATTCGTGATCGGACTCTGGGTCGAACATGTATGGGGCGAATCATTCCGGTTGCCATTTTACAACATTGAAACTTTTCAAAACAATTTCCCCCAAGTGCACTGACGAGTGAGTTTGAACTCATTATAATATGCAAAACTGTTATCCACTCACAGCAGTGGGCGTTTACTTCCAAGTCTTCAATGCGAGATGCCCATAAAAACCGAGCGTTTTTAAGCTAGGCTCAAAACTAGGGTAGAACATAGCCTATTACTTATTCATTTTGTTGTTTCTGAATGTAAAAACCAAGCGGACATAATAAGTTGACCTCAGAAAACAATATATTTAATTTGAATGTAAATTATATTAGCCTTTTTTAGTTTTGTGTTAATATTTGTTTTTCACATTTTCAAGTGTTTATATGAAATGTGTATGTTTTCAAATTTTAAGATGAACAGGCTGGGTATAGGAAGAGGACAAAACAATAACATCATCTTTAAACATTTATTTTTTGCTACTTTTCAAATGTTTTTTTTTTTTTTTTTTTTTTTTTTTTAAGTACAATGTTGCAGTGCAAGAATGTGACCATCATATACAAAAAAAGATAGTTGTTGAAATTATTTAATTTTAATAAATGTCAATCCCTGGAACATAAAAAAGCCCAAAGTTGAAAAAAAAAACAAAAAAAAAAACAGTTACTTAAAATGTTTGTTACTTAACTTAAATTTGTATAATATCCTTTTGAGGGGGACAACATTTTTTTCTGCATTCTATTCACCAATCAAATTGCTTTTGGTAGGGTTTACTGTATTTAAACAATGAAACCGTTATGGATGACAGCATCACATCTATCCCTATTCCTTTGAAGAATCAACCATCAATATTTCTTTAATAAGTTCAGTTTGATGTGGTTGCTCATTGTGAACAGTATGATAATGTCTCTCGTAAGAAGTGCTATTTCCTGCATCTGCTTCTGTCCTATACAGTACCTTTTTTCTTCAGCTTCGCTCCATCCTGAGGCTCTCCAGTGCTAGTTTACACAGCCTCTGGTCTGCCTGCGAGTCTGCTAGCTCAGAGGTCACATTATCAACCAACTGCTGGGGGCCTTTAGCCTCAAGGTACCCACTTAACTGCCTGTGGGAAGTGGAAGATTCACTTTCAACTTTCTTCTCTCTTTCTTATTGCTTTGAGATATCCACTGCGAGTCATTTTTGTTTCCTCCACTCTCCTTTCTGACGGAGGGCTGCCTTTTTTTTTCCGCTCATGAAATCACAATGCGATGTATTTCGCCCGAGGTGCAACTATTCAGAATGCTGTTTGACACAGAGGAACCGAATTCCTGCTGCTCGCTGCTGTTTAAACGACCCCACGAGCTCTGAGAGGCCATTGAAACGCACACATCTCTCTCAGGCCACAGTCTGTGGCTTATCTGACATTTATGAGGCTCTAAACTGCACTACCAGGTCCACTAAAAGATATCTGATAAATAAACACATCAGGCTCTGTGCATTATAAACGCTCCTTCCATCCTTATGGATGCATTCGTTTAGATCTCAAGACGTTTACTCTGAAAGCAAAATGTTGAATTTCATTTGCTTTGCTGAGGGAATGAGACTAGCAGATTGTGGACGTTCTATGTTTTCGAAGACTAAACAATTTCAACAACTTTTCATTGTTAATTTGGAGAGTGTGATTACCTAATGCACTGCAAGTTTGTTCTCTTCTCTGGGGCTCTTGTCTGATAAATCTCTTTGTCTGATAAGGAAGGAGGTATAGTTGTTGGAGAATTGATACTAATGTGATATGTGATACTAATGGTTCAAAACTCAAATTTAGCTGACTGTGTCCTAATGAGGCGTGCTTTGAAAAAGTACCCAAAACCAGCCATGACCACGACAAGCAACAGGACATTTTGTCAACGTTTCTATTTCTTGTCAAGGCTTGCACAAGGCTGACCCAGCCCCCCAAGAAATATTTTTGATCCAAATTTTGGATCCACATTACTTAACATTAAACATCAGATATATGCTGACTGTAATTATGTTACAGAACATTGCAATATAGTTTTTTGTCATGTAATAAACCGATTACTTGCTCTAGATCACTCTATATTCTTGTCGCATCTTGCCAGGACATGCATCTCCCTGCATGGTTCCCTCAATAGGATTTTTCTTTTGCCGTTTGGATTATTGCAGAAAATAAACTGTGACCAACAAAAGTGATTCTTGCGCATTGTTCACAAATGAACAAAATGTCTAGATTTTAAAGCCTAAATCCAATTACATAATAGTTGAGTTCATGTACCCTTCACCATTGTAATTGTTTTAGTGTACACTTCTATCTCCTCACAGCCTGCAATGTTCACTACCTGTCTCTGATGAGTGTAGTGTGCAGGCTGTGCATTAAAAGACTGTGGTAGCTCTAATTAGTAACATGCAGTATCTAATAATGAAGTCTAAGCGGTTCCTCATTATGCGCTCTTGGAGCTTGATTAAAATGTCAAGGTTTAGTGAGGACAGATTTGGCCAGAGGGTCTTTATTTTTGTGTGTGTGTATGTGCTTTGTAGTAGTCAGTAAATATCTGTGCTTCAGCTTGTTTCCAGGCTTTTAATTGCTGGCACCAGCTGTAGTCATTTCACTGAATCATTTTAACAGAAACAAAGCTACTGTATGCCCTTCCCAGCAGCTCTGTAGTTTGATTTAGGCATTGTTTTTGTTGTATCAGCAGTTGTGGTGACTGTTTCCTACCCACAGTGGGTTATTTAGTGGACTTTTTTTCAATAGCCAGTCAGTGTTTTAAGCTGGATCTGAAACACTAAAATACTTTCCTGTTACACAGTCTCCTGAAATGTATAAATATGTCATTTTTATTTAGTTTTTTATTTTATTCGGACAAAAAAACATATACCGTATATATTGTAGGTGTAGCCACAATTTAGTTGATAGATAGATAGATAGATAGATTTATGTATTAGTCATTATGGAAATTAATTTTGTGTCATATGCAAACGTCAGATCAAAAACATCAACAGACCAACAACCAAACAACTGCTTTGCCAACACAAACATCCCCCTTGAGTGCTATACAAATTATGCAAAGGTGCAACTCCCCGACACCCCGAGATTCAACTCTGTTTTATTATCTCATCTCATCGCTTGTTAAGATATCCAATACTATTAGGCACAAATGACCTGCGGGCCGAGTAATATGTTCCCTCATTTTTACACAGATCAGGGTTTTTGGAGCCAATCAAAAACAGGAAGCTGTATCTGCTGATACGATCACTGATACTTATTTGAAGCTGTCTTTTTTCATGTAGAATTACACTCACCTAAAGGATTATTAGGAACACCTGTTCAATTTCTCATTAATACAATTATCTAATCAACCAATCGCATGGCAGTTGCTTCAATGCATTTAGGGGTGTGGTCCTGGTCAAGACAATCTCCTGAACTCCAAATTGAATGTCAGAATGGGAAAGAAAGGTGATTTAAGCAATTTTGAGCGTGGCATGGTTGTTGGTGCCAGATTGGCCGTTTTGAGTATTTCACAATCTGCTCAGTTACTGGGATTTTCATGCACAACCATTTCTAGGGTTTACAAAGAATGGTGTGAAAACAGAAGAGCATCTAGTATGTGGCAGTCTGGTGGGCGAAAATGCCTTGTTGATGGTAGAGGTCAGAGGAGAATAGGCCGACTGATTTAAGCTGAGAGAAGAGCAACTTTGACTGAAAAAAAAAAAAAAAAAACGTTACAACCGAGGTATGCAGAAAACAATTTGTGAAGCCACAACACGCACAACCTTAAGGCGGATGGGACAACAGCAGAAGACCCCTCTGGGTACCACTCATCTCCACTACAAATAGAAAAAAAGAGGCTACGATTTGCAAGAGCTCACCAAAATTGGACCGTTGAAGACCGGAAAAATGTTGCCTGGTCTGATGAATCTAGATTTCTGTTGAGACATTCAGATGGTAGAGTCAGAATTTGGCGTAAACAGAATGAGAACATGGATCCATCATGACTTGTTACCACTGTGCAGGCTGGTGGTGGTGGTGTAATGGTGTGGGGGATGTTTTCTTGGCACACTTTTGGCCCCTTAGTGCCAATTGGGTATTGTTTAAATGCCACGACCTACCTGAGCATTGTTTCTGTTCTCAAAATACTTTCTCAACTGTTCACAAAACCAACCATTTACGTGCATATACTAATCAATACGGTAATTTTGTACATACATTTGTGTATATCTGACCATTTAAGTGCAATTTGGTACTCGCAAGCTGTTTGTGTGGAGGCCTTATGCGTGTGTGCTTTTAGTGTGCTTAGTCCATCTCTAGGATAGCGCATGAGGGTTGAGGTTTGCAAGACGAGCAAGTGACAATTCCTGTGTGAACTGTGCAGCTTGCTTATAGTGCGAACGCAATTTGGTGATTCGAAGCCATTTTGAGCTGGAAAGAGAGAGAGCGTGCGGTGATTCACTTGCGTTGTTTATGAAATAACGTAACACAGAAAGATTTCAAATTACTTTGTAAGTTATTTCATAAAGAAATATTAATTGTTCTTCACCTGTAGCATTATAATTATTTTACCCACACTACAGTATTGCAAACACTTAATCTCTCAGAGATTGAGACAGCAACACTGCATGTCATGCCGTACCTCTCACAGCAGCTGCGCATCTTTGTGTCATCAGCATAAGATCGGTTTATGAGGATGGCCTTTATAGAGACCACATCAAACTTCCCAAAGCGATAATTTGTTGTTGATGATCATTCGGAGCATCCTTACTCGCTTTAGTTGAATCATGGCCAAAATTTAAGAATTTGTTCCCATGACTTAAATTCCCTTGATTTAGTAAGTCGTGGCGATGTTGTAGGCTACTAATTCGTTCCCTCATTTTGATTTAACTAAAACAAGGAAACAAATTATTACAACATGGCCACGATTTATCATTATATCATGTGGACGATTTAATTAGAATAAAGGAACGAATTCGTGAAACGTGCAGACGTAGAAGTCGTGGGAACAAAATGTTAATTTGTGGCCATGATATACATATTTCTTCCCTGCATGTCATGTGCGGAGCTTCGTACATTAAATATTTTCTATGCTTCCAATTTATTCCATTATATATGGCAGGGATGTTCCTGATAAACCAAACCCCTCTATTCTGTAGGACTTCTCTTTTGTGGTTTTTCTTTGTTCCTTTTTCATTTCATGTTTTTTTTTTTATACTCTTTCTCTTTTCCGTCTTAAAAAAAAAACTGCAGGTTTGTAAATGGTTAATCGGTACACGAAGGAGTGTTTCTATTGCATTGTAATCAGGGCTGATTTAAATTGCAGGCAGCTGAGGCTGATGTGAGGGGGGTCTCTGTGCTTTTATAAGACACTTAGAGTCTGTGTATCAGACTCAGTGCTGTAGATCCCGTGTGCTAAATGGCATTTATTCGGCCGGTTAGTCTGGGAAAACATATGGTGCCATTTGGAGCATCAGACTGTGGCATGCTGTTCCTCCTTAATTAGAGCAGGCCAGCTAGTGAGTGCCACACTTAGCACTCTGTCAATTTCTCATGCACCATGCAGACTCATAGAGGTCACACACTATTACACTAACTTCACTGACACTGGATAGACGGGGATCATCTTTAACTATGTTTTTTTGTGTGTGTAGGTGTTTGAGTGCATCATTAGGAGGTATGAAGGTTTGGTTTCTGCCATATGTTGGTGATTGGCCAGTCATCTGGGAGATACTTACAGAGAGAGAGAGAGAGAGAGGAAGAGCAGGTTGGCAGCACTGCAGGTTGTCTCTGTTAGGAGTCACTGCTGGGATTTCACTTTAGTGAAGTCAATCAACTTAACGCACTATAGATAAATGCACTTCTCATTCTTTTATAAACAAATCCCACTCTCCTCTCTCTCTTTCATCGCTCTCTCAGGTTATATATGTATACTGTTTTAGAATAAAGACCATATGGCTGTCCTATTTTATTTAAACATTCTGCAATCAGTATGCTGATCAAAAATCAGCTGGCCAACAATAAAAATAATGTAAACTGTAGCAAATCTCTGGTGTCTCTTGGGTGCTTTTGGAGCGAACCAGAGTCCATTTGTCAGTAGTTTAGTTTGTTTAGTTGGTGTAGAAGTCAAGTCACATTTATTTATATAGCACGTTTTACAATATAGATTGTTTCAAAAAAGCTTTACAAAGATAACAGGAAAATAATGCAAAAAAGTTTGTTTCCAGAAGAAAATAGTGTCACAGTCCAGCTTAAGTAAGTCAGTGATGTTTTTATATATATATATATATATATAATATATATATATTAATTAGCCACTCTGGAGAAAACTATGATGTCATCATTCAGCTCAGTTCAGTTCTTGAATAATGGTGCGTTCTATTATTTGACGTCACGTCCACACTTCAAGCGTTCTATTATGTTTTGCGTGTCTGAGTCGGAGAAAGCTGTTGTCATGGTAGCACTGGCCGAGTACCTGGCACTTACATTTTAAAAAAAAATATTATGACTACACCTTATCAAAACGCAGCCATTTGAACTTGAAAATGTTCACTTTATTTCATGTTTTTCATGTTAATCTTCTGTTAGCAACGTTAGTAATTGCACTCACAACAACCGATTCCCATTTCCACAGGGGACGCAGTAATACGAGTGATTATAATCGTCATTTAAAACACCAAAGCGGTTCAAAAACAATGAAAACAGTTCATTCTTACAAGTCACAGGGCGCAGCCATCTTGAATTCCGAAACGGAAATTTGCTCGGTTGTCTCACGGTTGTCCTACGTCCGAGAGGAGAAATCCGAGGAAAGGGGGCGTGTTGCTAGGCAATCGTCTGTCGTCCGATTCGAATCTCCGAGACAGATGAATAATAGAACGCACCATAATAGTGTCAATGGGCTATATGCATGCATAAGTTCCGCATTTGACGTAAGGACGCTCGTCCATTTCCGGTTGTGTAGATTAAAGCGGAGGAAAACCGGAGAAAACGGGATTATGGCAGAGTCTTCAATATTTGCTGTCCTCCCGTCTTTGAAACGAAACGTACATACGTTTAGATGTAATTTTATATATAGTTATGTTTATTTAATATAATTTTAAAAAGAAGCATAAACACAACAAGGGGTGTCTGTTTTATCTGTTTTTGTGACTAACGTTTCATTAGTATAACCATGGAGTATAAAATTCAATATACATTCTCGGTATTGCATTGGACTCCACGATCGGCGGAAGTTATCGAGCATCCCTAATGCTTCACCGGAAATAACGCCGTGCATAGAGCCCATTCTGGCAGATCAATATTATTGTTGAATATTAAATTAAATGTTAAATTTAATGTCCCCAACTAAGCAAGACAAGACAACAGTTCAAATAAGCAAGGCAGTTCTCCTCTGGCCAATGAACGAACAGTGTATAATTATGATTATAAGCATTATAGGTCCGAATAATGTTTTGGAACAATCAGAATATTATCCAGTTCCATCTGGTTGAAGATCAGAGTCATCACACCGGAATGGAGACTGGTTCGTTGAGGATCAGTGTGCCAATGGCTGTTGTGTCAATAAGGCCTTCGATGAGAGTCTAGTTGACACAATCTATGCATGACTACATCATGCATTGGAAGTGTCTATTTCAACCCGAGGAGGTGGTCCATAGTTTTTGTATGAACTGTGGTACAATGTATTGTTGGTGTGATTGTGAGCTGCCCCAAATCACACAAGTTAATTGCTATTGATGATGCAACATTTGATGCATAATCTCTGCATGCTTCTGGTCACATTTAGTATATTGTAATGCATTTCTCATAGATATTTCTCATAAATATATAACCTTTGCAAATAAATAATTTTTGTGTGTGTGTATATATATATATATATATATATATATATATATATATATATATATGAAGAGTTCAGATGCAAAAGCCTCTAAATGCCATTTGAAATTTTCTTCTTTAATGATGATTTTTTATCAAACTTGTATATTTAAGTTCAGTAATTTCACTTAAATAACAATTAATAGGTAATTATCATTGCCATTTAAGTGAAATCACTGAACTTAAATTTACAAGTTTGATAAAAATCATCATTAAAGAAGAAAATTTCAAATGGCATTTAGAGGCTTTTGCATCTGAACTCTTCATATATATATATATATGATACATTGCATATAAACACACATGCTCTTCTCTTTGTGTGTTTTAGTAATTAATCAAACTCAACTAAGCCATGAATAAAACATTGAATCTAGCATCTTTCATAACCAATTTACAATTGTAAACATCTGCAGCTAGTACTCACCTTGATGCTCCAAACATGTCAAAAGCGAGAAAGCAACCTCAAGTTTGAATCAAACAGTTGAACCAAGTGTGAAAACAGCCTTAAACTACCGATTAACCATGTTTTAATCTTGTTATTTCTAATCATCCTCTAAACATCACCAGTAACCCTCAAAATGTGCCTATATTTTGTGATCTTTCCCACTCTTTTTGACTCTTTACACACAAACTGCCCAAATAAGAGTGTGAAAGAGCTAGCAGTCAAATTAGCATATGCTGCATTTATATTTCAGCAGCATTTAAAACATATCTTCAGTTGTGAATTATGCATACTCTACAGAGAGGTTCTTGTCTTGGAGCCACCTGGGAACCTAGTTTGATTTATTTATGTATTTAAATATTTGTGTTTTTAAAAAAAATGAAATGCATTATTTAATCAGTTATCTTCATTTCATGCGTTTTTTGTTATTGTTGTTATTGGTTTTTTTTTCGGAAACAAAAAAAATGTGAAGTGGTATGACTATAAATAAAGTAATATATAGGATGATCTTAGTAGGCACACAACTATTATTAGCATGAAGAGAAAAACAGCATAAGTTTCAGGGTTCAAAAGAATTCAGCTGTCGGACGAACTATTCATTTTTTAATATTGGTACTGCATCACGTGCACATTTGAGCATATATGCGTTTGCATTTTTATCTTTGTGAGTATGGATCATTGCTAGTGATGGCGGAGTGAATAATTCAGATCCTCATGTCCCGTTGAATGTGGCGTAAGCAGCATTTGATTGTCACAGGATGGATATTGTGTAATGGTAAACATGGCTTAAAATACTCACATTTATTATGGACAAGCCTTTTCAAAACGCTCTCAGATGCAAATACACCACAGATCAGTTTAAATATGCAGCACAGACTCCTGCAAAAATATCTGAATGAGTTTGAGATGTTTATGTACATATTATCTTGCTTGGGCAAATTGGATAAGAAGCGTTTGGTCAAGGGGGGATGGAGTAAGTAAGGATATGTTTTATGTATCAGTGAATATGCTCTGAAGCTCATTTTCATTACAGACTAAATCATGCCATCAAAGCCCGCTTTGAAGCACTGTCACAATGTCATATAGAGGCTGCTTTTAATTCATACTCTATATGTCGCTTAACTGTTTTTCTCCTATTAGCGGCTGTTTATATTTAACGTGCCCTAATGTTGCTAACACATCAAGAATCAGGCTAAATTGAAATTAATAGCTGCTTTATTAGCTACACAGTTGTGAGCTTCCTTGTGATGATAAGCTGCGGTCTGTACTCATCTCATAAACAGCACTTTCAGACACATGTTGGCCCGGGGTGCTCATAACTGCTTTATATCACCATTTATTGCACCTTTAATAAGTATTTAATAGAGTGTAGTGAGGTAGGAGTAAAAAGAGTAACCTTTCCTAATGGGAGTTGGGAATTGGACCAGGTATCACTTTTTTTTTTTTTGTCCTTTCAAACCCAAGCGTCTAGTTAGCGAATGCTATATTTAGCCCAAGTGTTGTTGGCCCATCCTGTGAGTCTCTAATTTTTATTCTCTGGCATGAAATGTTTGGCTCTTAAAGCTCTTTACTAGAAAGGTGTATTGGAGCCATGCTGTTAGATTGGACAAATTGGGTTTTAACTGCAGAACAGGATAGCAATACAAATTGTTGGAACTTTAAATGTTAGTCTGGAGAAGACGATCTTGACCACATCTGTTCGGCTTTTATGCTATTGATTTGTTGTTCTTGATTTTATTGCCTCGCTTTAAAGTGTTTGTTCTTGTGCCAGAACTAATTTGTCCTCCATGTTCTAATGGCTAGAATGAGCTACTGAATAAATTACTTCCTGTTCAAGTACAACGACTTCTCTGTTGGATGAGATTGTTTTTGTCAAGAGGAGCTGAGACTTTCTTTTCCAAAAGCACGTTTTCAATCCTGTGCACAAAAGTCAGAAATTTTCTTCTTATCTCTTATTAAAGTTACCTCTGGGTCTGGATATCTAATTTTGCTCACTAACTCACTTTCTCCAATACCAATTTGACCTCCCTTATATTATTACTTTTTTTGTTTTGTTTTTTGTTCCACTTCTTGTTTTCCACTTCTACTCCCTCTGTAAAGAATAAAGGTATTAATCTTTTATGTTTTGGAAAAATCAGATGACTGCTATTTGTGGGACCTCCTGTGCGGTTCAGGTCGGTGCTCTGGCGTGGGGAGAGAGACACCAAATTGCCGAGTAAATCAATACGTTGCTGTAATGTTAGGCGATCCGCTTTCAAAGGGCGGCGGTGAAATTTGTAAGCCGTGGTTTTGATCTCTTTCCCATTCCACTCCAGCTCTTCTTGTTATCATAGTTGCTGTTGTTTGTATGTTATTTTAGCTTCTTTTCCAAGTAGCTATTTTGCAATTTGGACAGAAATACAATTAAAGGCCCATCTGGATGTAATGGCACTAACAGCAGACAGATGGATGGCTCTATTGAAGCCATACCTCGGCTTTGGCAGGTCTAGGCCCCAGTAATGTACGTCTGTACATCGGGATCCTTCAGATTTGGGTAGTGTAAACTGTGGAAGGAGCTATCGGAGAACCAAAGGATGGGTTTTTAAATGCTTGAGACAGTGCGTGTGTTGGTGCCAAACATTATGCCTTGAGCTATTACAGCTCGACATCATGACAGCAAGTTTTTCAGTTTTACATCATCTTAGTTACACTTTTTGTCTTTTTTGACGTATGAAATATGCCTTTTGAAATATGCTTTAAATTTGGTAAATAATTTGTCGTATCCAATTTATTGATTTTAGTCAGTGCAAAATCAAACCAGCATGTGCATTTTGGCTTGAGTTAAAATTGCATGCAAATCCTTTTGTGCAAATGCAATTTGTAATGTTACATTCATGTTTTGGATGCACTACAGTTCAAAAGTTTGATATGATTAGGTTGTTTGTTTCTGAAAGAAGACATTTATTTTCACCAAGTATGCATTTATTTGATCAAAAATGGTAAAAACTTGAATATTGTGAAATTTAAATATATTTTTTTCCTTTGATGACAAATCAAAATTTGCACAGTCATTATTCCAGTATTCAGTGTCACATGATCCTTCATAAATCATTGTGATATTATTATTATTACAGCTGAAGAAAATAGTTGCTGCTTAATATTTGTGTAAAACCTGTAAATTTTTGTACAATACATTTTTTTTATGAAAATGATTAGAAATTTAAAGCAAGGATATAGAATGTGAAATCTTTTGTAACTGTAATATTTTTTTAAATGTAAATCTTTATGTATTTTTCCATTAAAAAAAAAATCTATTTAAGGCATCCGTGCTGAATAAATGTATTAATTTCTTTAAAGAAAAAACTGAACTTCAAACTTTTTATTAATTTTATTTGAATCAATCATAAAAATCCCAAAACCCTTTGTTGGCAAATGTTTTTTTGACAGGTTAATCACAGGTTATAGATTTGACTGACTACCTGCACTGCTTGTTTTGTCCTAAATCTCCTAGTCAGAGACACAGGCATCTCACGTTTCTCCCCGACTGTCTTCAGGGTGATTGATTGTGCTGTGAGAATGAGGAAAGACATGGACTACATTTAAACGCACTTCTCTTTCTCTTTCTCTATCTCTCTCTCTCTATTTGTCTCCTAGAGCATGCAAGTACAAACATCTCTGACACCCTTTATTAGCTAGAAACAAACCCTGGAGGCTTGGGCCAAATGGGAAATATAGGAAAATTGAGCTGCTTTGAACCGAGGTGTTTTTGATAACTACTTGGTATGCTTCCTGAAGGATAACCTGTAGGCTTGGCTTCTTCAAACCCTAATCCCTTTGATTAGGTGCCAAGCCAGATAGCGCGCCTCTTCCCCTTTCTTTCGTCTCACTCCCGATCTCTCCGTCTTTCTCTCCATCTGAAGCCCTGACCTACTCCTCCTCATCTATCCTTTGAAATTGTTCTTGCTCCGTAGAGGTGGACAGGCACATAGACCTCATTAAGACCCTGATCAGAAGTTTGGGTTTTAATGTCGCCCTCCCACACAAAGAAACACATGCTTCTCTCACTCCTGTTCAGGGTCACCGTGGCCTGCTCCTCCTCTCGTACACCCTGTGATGCCTGCATACTAACCTCTGCCTGGCATAACCATTGGCACTTCTACCAGACTACTGTTTCTCTGGATTACCGCATCTTAAGGAGTTGCTCTGTTGACTGGCTGATGGGGTCATAGTGACAGTTGCTAGCGGATACGAGCTGAAGCCTTCAAGTCGGCCGGATCAGGATCTGCAGATTCCATCCCAGTGCTTGTTATCCAGCTCAGCCCCTGGGCTCAACCTTTGTAAACAGCCACCGGTTACCTAATCACCTCCTAATAGCTCATAGCTTTGCCACTGAGCTATTTGACCAGAATGTGGCATAGCCCCCCACAATCCTGTCAGAGTCCATTGAGAAGACCCTCTCTTCTCAAATATTCAAGCTGCAAAATGACAGGATAATGGAAGGACAAACTGCCCAACTGACACTCAAATAGCAATAGGCAACCTCCACTGAATTAATCCATAAAACCCCCAAACCGTTCTCACAGTATTGGAGCTCATTTCTGTCCAGTTCATGTTACCCAACCCTGTTCCTCGATTGAATTTAGTCCATCACCAACAATCTCAAACCCTAGTCCCAGAAGACCCCGGTTCCAGTAATCCTCCAATTTCATCAGTAGCTTCCGGCTCGTTGTCAAACCCACATCCCTAAAGCGTCTCTCACTTTGCTTTCTTGTGTGTGCCACTCTAAAAACACTTATGTTAGTCTCCAGAGGTTTCAAAACAGTTTGCCAAATATTTGTTGAATGTTTCATCAATTTAAATCCATTAGAATGTAATTTTTAATGCATTCTTCCATAGTTATTTACCTATCAAGGTTAATGAATCGAAAGTCTTGATCATTCACAGGAAATAGCTTACGCCTTGTAAAATAAGATGGACATTTAATTTTAATGACAGATTCCAACCATAATCTTTTATATTATCTGTTAAAAAAAAAAATAAATTAAAAAAACTGCTTATATGTGTCATTGATTTTGCGAATCGGGCTACCCTGGTTGTGCTGTATGTTTTCGAGTCATTAAAAAGAATGACTCGTGAGAGCCATTTTCTATTTATTTCTTGTTACACTATGTGTTGGAATAATTATTTGGGAATGCACTTCATTTAAAGGGATTGCCATTAAGCTTTGTATTAGTAGAAAACCTGTAGTATTTTCAAATTACCATGCACCCTCAGACCCCCCTGAGATGAGAGATTTATGTATTTTTTGTCTGGACAAAATCCTCCTATTACACAAAAATCGTCATTTTGAATCATCTGAGGATTTTTTGGTCAGAGGCTGGACTAGAAGCGGCTGTCCCGCATGTTTTCAACCCGCCCATAGAGGGTGGGATCTCACTCACAGAATGTACACATAGTGTCAGACAGCTAAGCTAGCAGGCTCTTGTTCTGTGGAGAAAGCAGAGTAACTTACTAGGGGTTACCATTCATCCTCTTTTTCCTGGTCATGTCCGGCCGTCGAGATCATACAAAAGCATAGCTTTTGTTTCTGCAGTTGCCATTCACTGTTTACTTGCAGACCTTTTGTTTCAATCTAACTGAATTCATTTTGATTGGTGAATCTAAATGTAGTGTTTACATGACAAGTGATCGGTTGATGTGCGTTTTAACATTGCTAAGAAAATTCACGCTCCTCCGTGCGAGATATGAGACCGGTGTGTCTCCCAGGTGTCTCTCATCAGTAATCACGCCACCGGCCTCGTGCCATTCTCCCACGTCCCTTGACCTCGTCCTGCTCGCCACAGTAAACATAATGAATGAAGACTGTAGAACGCAAAAACCAAATCCCGAACATTTTGGGTGATCTCGAAATCCCGGGCAGACTCATCGCGGAGACTCACTAGACTTCCCAGCTAACAGGGAACGTTCTTAGAACTTTGGCTAACATTCCCTAGAGGTTTGGTTAATGTTTTAAATAAAACATTTGAATGCAATGTTTTAAGAATGTTTTAAGGATGTTTTCTCATTTCAAATAATGTTCCTATAAGGTTAAATGTAAACTAAGATATAACATTTTCACTGTAACATTTTGAGGATGTTTTGGGAATGTTGCTGAGATAACAGATTAAACAATGTTCTCAATAAAACATTAGCACAATATCTCATAATAACAGAGGAGGAACATTATCAAATCAACGTTCGCAAAATGTTTTGAGGATATTATTTAGTCCTGAGATGATGGAATGTTTTTATAAAATGTTCTTGTAATGTGACGTGTTAACAAAACTAGAACATTGTCACTGTAACATGTTGAGGATGTTTTGGGAATGTTGTTGAGATAACAGATATTAGAATGTTATCAATAAAACATTGGTACAATGTCCCATAAAAACAAAGGAGGAACATTATCAAATCAACGCTCGCAAAATGTTATGAGGATATCATTGAGGCCTGAGATGACTGAATGTTTTTTATAAAATGTTCTTGTAATGCGACATGTTAAGAAAACTAGAACGTTTTAAATTTAACATTTTGAGGATGTTAATGAGGTAAAGGTTTGTAGAATGATCTCTTATAGAACATTGAAACAATGTTCCATAATAACAGAGGAGGAACATTATCAGGTTAACGTTCGCAAAATGTTTTGAGGATACTATTTAGTCCTGAGATGACGGAATGTTTTTTATAAAATGTTCTTGTAATGTGACATGTTAACAAAACTAGAACATTTTTACTGTAACATGTTGAGGATGTTTTCGGAATGTTGTTGAGATAACAGACATTACAATGTTCTCAATAAAACATTGGTACAATGTCCCATAAAAACATAGGAATAACATTATCAAATCAACGTTCGCAAATGTTATGAGGATATCATTGAGGCCAAAGATGATGGAATGTTTTTTATAAAACGTTCTTGTAATGTGACGTGTTTAACAAAACTAGAACGTTTTAAATTTAACATTTTAAGGATGTTGATGAGGTAAAGGTTTGTAGAATGATCTTTTATAAAACATTGAAACAATGTCCCATAATAACAGAGGAGGAACATTATCAAATTAACGTTCGCAAAATGTTTTGAGGATATTATTTAGTCCTGAGATGATGGAATGTTTTTTATAAAATGTTCTTGTAATGTGACATGTTAACAAAACTAGAACATTTTCACTGTAACATGTTGAGGATGTTTTCGGAATGTTGTTGAGATAACAGACATTACAATGTTCTCAATAAAACATTGGTACAATGTCCCATAAAAACATAGGAATAACATTATCAAATCAACTTTCGCAAAATGTTATGAGGATATCATTGAGGCCTGAGTTGATGGAATGTTTTTTTATAAAATGTTCTTGTAATGTGACGTGTTTAACAAAACTAGAACGTTTTAAATTTAACATTTTAAGGATGTTGATGAGGTAAAGGTTTGTAGAATGATCTTTTATAAAACATTGAAACAATGTCCCATAAAAACATAGGAATAACATTATCAAATCAACGTTCGTAAAATGTTCTGAGGATATTATTTAGTCCTGAGATGATGGAATGTTTTTTATAAAATGTTCTTGTAATGTGACGTGTTTAACAAAACTAGAACGTTTTAAATTTAACATTTTAAGGATGTTGATGAGGTAAAGGTTTGTAGAATGATCTTTTATAAAACATTGAAACAATGTCCCATAAAAACATAGGAATAACATTATCAAATCAACGTTCGCAAAATGTTCTGAGGATATTATTTAGTCCTGAGATGATGGAATGTTTTTTATAAAATGTTCTTGTAATGTGACGTGTTAACAAAACTAGAACATTTTCACTGTAACATGTTGAGGATGTTTTGGGAATGTTGTTGAGATAACAGACATTACAATGTTCTCAATAAAACATTGGTACAATGTCCCATAAAAACATAGGAATAACATTATCAAATCAACTTTCGCAAAATGTTATGAGGATATCATTGAGGCCTGATATGATGGAATGTTTTTTGATAAAATGTTTGTAATGTGACGTGTTTAAACATTAACACTGTAACATGTTAAGGATGTTTTGTGAATGTTGTTGAGATAACAGATATTTTAACGTTCTCAATAAAACACTGAAACAATGTTCCATAATAACAGAGGAGGAACATTATCAAATCAACGTTCAAAAAATGTTTTGAGGATATCATTGAGGCCTGAGATGATGGAATGTTTTTATAAAACATTCTTGTAATGTGACGTGTTAACAAAACTAGAATGTTTTAAATGTAACATTTTGAGGATGTTGATGAGGTAAAAGTTTATAGAATGATCTTTCATAAAATATTGAATGTAGGCCTACCATAATAACAGAGGAAGAACATAATCAAATTAACGTTCGCAAAATGTTTTGAGGATATTATTTAGTCCTGAGATGATAAAATTTTAAATTGACTTTTTAACAAACATTTTGCATGATACATTTTGAGGATTTTTTGTCGAAATGTTGTTATCTTTTATAAATCATTGGCACAATAACAAAGGAGGAACATTATCAAAGCAACATTCATCAAATGTTTTGTGGACATTTACCTGAGATGACAAAATCTCATAATATATGTTAACAAAAGCTCATAAAATTGTAAGGATATTTTAAGGAAGCTGTTTAGGTAACAGATTGTAGAATTATTTTAACCTATAGAATAATGGCATAATTTTCCATAATGAAAGAGGAACATTGTCAAAACAGCATACGGTAAAGTGTTTTGAGGATATATTAGGCTACTCTGAAATGAACTGTTGCGACAAATGCGTTTACAAGAGATGAGAAGCTGATTGGAGGTCGCTGTAGATCGACGTTTAAAACCACCAATCACAGCGCGATGTTCCCATGACGTAAGAGCATTTGAACTCGACAAACAGCGCAAATAAAGCAACGTTTCTGTTGAAGAAATCGGCGCAGAATGTCCGTTGTCTAAATTGGCGACACATTGGCCCAAAACAACAGAACTCCTGGTCAACGGAACTCTTTCACAACTGTAAGTTTTTGTGTGTTTTTTTTCAGTTTACATAGCTTTCTCTTATCCTTGATGTCTTTCAGTATTAGACCTAACTTTCTACTTTCTTAGAATTGTATGACAGTCGCATTAAATCTGAGTGTATGCTACTTTTGAATAACAGCTAGATTTGTTTTAATGCAGACTCCAAACGGACTGTTTCAAGATGATTAACTTACCGATGACACAATAAAGTCTCCATTTACAACCAAGGTAGCCTACTATAATGCCGGTATGTGTTCTATGCATACGAATACTGTATTTTTACTTAAAAGTGATCTTAATGTCTTTTGAAAGTAAAAGTTAATAATAATTCAGTAATTCATATAACGTTAGAGGTTAACGTTAATGAATTGGAAAGAGCGTTTCTCAGACTTCAGGTTTATATAACATTCTTCTTTCAGATGAATACTATCTGAGTTATATTTAAAAAAATGTCCTGACTCTTCTGACTTTTAGAATGGCAGTGAATGGCCGTCTATCAAGGCGCATCCATCCATGATAAAAGTAATCCACCACATGACTCTGGCGGGGTTATAAAGCCCTTTTAAAGCGAAGCATTTGTGTAAGAAAAATATCCATTTTTAAAACTTTATTGTATTAAGATATTGGATACATGGATTAAGTAGCCTATGTTTTAAATTACAGAAACAAAAAAGATACTCATAATTTATCATATTTATACTTTCAATAAATTAGTCTTTACATCATTTCTGACTGCTAATTAGGCTGGCTAATTTTGAAAGTTTTCAATGTCAATATTGCTTGTGATCTTAATGTATGTGTATTCTTTATGTTTACACTTTTGCATGATCTTCTTTTTTAGGCTATGAGGAAAAACTCTACTGTGCACACAGAGAACAGAGCTCAATGCTAACTGGGGGAGCAGCTGGACAACTAGAAGAGAGAATAGTAGAACACTATTATTAATACAGATTCCTGGATTATTTTTCTGCAAGAACCAAAACAAGCAAAGACTGATGATGAGTGCTCTGAGCAAACACCGCAGTCAAGACGCATGAGTGACTTTACTGAGTTCTTCATGTAATGTTGGGCATTTACTGTACGCAGAACTTCTAATAATTTATGTGGATGCCATTTAAACCTGTTAGATTTTGATGTTTTAGTTTTGAGATTAATAAAATGTTATGCTTTAACAATGTTATAGCTAATCATTTTTGAGGGGTTTTAAGAGAACATTTTGGGAACAAAAATAAACTTCCGCTAAAAACTTTATAAGAAAGTTAGGGGGTAATGTTTTAAAAATGTTATGATTAAACCTTTATAGAAGGTCATCACAAAACATTTTCAGAGTGTTCTTAGCGAATGTTATGCCATCTTTTAAGAGAACATTCTGGGAACAAAAAGAAAACTACCCGCTGAAAATGATATAAGAACGTCAGGGAATAATTTTCTAACAATGTTAGCATTTAACATATTTAGAATGTTTTTAGAGAATGTTATTAGAACTTTTAAGAGAACATTCTGGGAACAAAAAGAAAACTACCCGCTGAAAGTGTTATAAAAACATTAGGGAATAATGTTCTAACAATGTTAGCAATAAACATATTTAAAATGTTTTTAGACAATGTTATTAGAACTTTTAAGAGAACATTTTAGGAACCAAAAAAAAAACTACCCGCTGAAAATGTTATAAAAACATTAGGGAATAATGTTCTAACAATGTTAGCAATAAACATATTTAAAATGTTTTTAGACAATGTTATTAGAACTTTTAAGAGAACATTTTAGGAACCAAAAAAAAACTACCCGCTGAAAATGTTATAAAAACATTAGGGAATAATGTTCTAACAATGTTAGCAATAAACATATTTAAAATGTTTTTAGACAATGTTATTAGAACTTTTAAGAGAACATTCTGGGAACAAAAAGAAAACTACCCGCTGAAAATGTTATAAGAACGTCAGGAAATAATGTTCTAACAATGTTAGCATTTAACATATTTAGAATGTTTTTAGAGAATGTTATTAGAACTTTTAAGAGAATATTTTAGGAACCAAAAGAAAACTACCCGCTGAAAACATTATTAGAACACTGCATGGTAATGTTCTCAGAACATTTTTAGAACAAAAAAATCCTAGCTGGGTTGTTGTTTAACTACTGCGCTCCGTTTCCAGTAGGTGTGGCCTCCTAGGGCAGCTAAGCAAGTGCATTCTGGGAGTTGTTGTCTTTCATCCACATAAGCCAAAAATACATTTTCTGCCTTTTCTCAGTCTAGAAAGCTCCAAATTCAAAAATAATTTCACGTCTTCTACATAAATGACCCATTTTAAATAAACATTCATCTTTCCAGAGGTGAAGTATCCCTTTAAGAGAACCACACATCTCAATTCCCACCCGTTGATTCCCGGTTTTGTGGCTTGAAAACAAATTCACCAACAGTGTTCAAGTTAGCTTTGCTAGGGGATCTGTTTCCTGTCACTGTTTCTTTGAGCTGGTAAACCCGTCAATTTCCTCTGTCTAACATAAGGTGTCCTTGGTTGTTTCCGAAGGGCCAAGGCTACCCAGTGTCCCCTGCTTAGTGTTTTTTTCTTTCTAACTCAAACCAGTTGTGTTTGAGATGCACCATCTCCAGTTACTCTTCCTTCATCCACATCAGATGTTTTGTAAGAGATCACAGCTGGCTCTCAACCATGTTTTATTTGCTATTTTTCCAGCAGCCAATTGAAGAAACAAAAGCCGCCTCAACAAAAGGCACGTTAGAGTTTTTAGTACTTCTGGTGGATTACTTATGATTTTCATTGCCGTGACATGCATGAATTCTCAGGAGATGTTTCTTGTTAAGCAGACTGATCAAAACGTATCATCAGTGTGAACAGCTAAATCTGTAGTCTAGTCGAATTGTGATGCTAACAACTCTAGTGTCCCATCTACAGACAGAAGCCCACAACCACTGTCAACCTTCTGATCAGAGCAGCATCATTTCTGAAGTTTCTTATGTGTTGAAGAAGTAGTAGTACAGTAAGTAAACTTTGATGTCCTAACATGGAGTTGACGTCCTGAAGGAAGGGTAAGCTCCTCAAAGTGGCTTCACCATGATCTATTAAACATAAAGGAACATTTTGTAGAGTTATTTATTTATTTCTTCCAACTTTTGTCATGCCAGAGCACAGGGTGTGGATAAGAATGTGTCACAGCTCTTTAAAATCCCTTATGATGAAGTCCCGCCCTATCGTAGCTTAGCATTGGATCGGGCTAAAGCCTAGCCCCCGGCAGCTGGAGAGCACAGAGCTGCTGATATCCATGACTGGATTTGAGCAGGCAGGCCAGCCCAAGCCTTGTGCCGATTGCTTTTAGTCAGGGATGGAAAGCTGTCTTGAAAGGCTTGTTAATGGGAGGGAAGCCTCTGTAGCCGTGCGTTCTTGAGCGTTTGTGTGTATATGTGCTTGTCTGGAGGGGTCGGGGATGATTCTAGGCTAACAGACGTGGAAGATGGAACAACAGTGACCCCGAGCCATGCTACTGCTCTGAAGTTACTGTTAACCACCCCAGGAAACTTATTTTCTTAGAACTCTGTGTTTGCTAACACTTTTTCAAAGAATTTGGAAACTATTCCTCCACTGCAATGTAAAAAACATTTTAGGCATTTTAAATATGATTTCCTTATATACCGTGTATACCTCAATACTGTTCCTCATATACTGTATATATACATATCAAGACTATATTATGTATGTATGTATGTATAATATATATATATATATATATATAGGAAATTTGTGTTTATACAAAATAAAATGTAATTATAGAATAATAAAAAATGCGCACATGTAATGTTTATATTTATTTTTACATTTAGTAATTATTTAATTATATAAGATTTTATACAGGGCCTAAAACTAACTGCCAATGGCTGGTGAAATTGACCTGTCATAAATGCTTTTGACTGCTGCTCCAGTTTAGCGTTTATTGTTGTTTCTGCAGATAAAAAGACAAAGGTGACAATTCTGGCTACACTTACGTTATTTTAATTGTATTTATTGATCACTCAGGGTATCTAATTTAACTATTTGCGGCTTGTGTTTTGAATATATGTTCCCCTGCACTTTAGGCATTTGCACACATTTGTTCTGTATCCTGACTTCTGTTTTGAATTTTTATTTATTAGAAATGTATATTCTTTTCTAATTTAATTCTGTAAATATATTTTGTATTTGTATATTGTTTACACACACATTCGCCTATTAGTTGAGATAGGCAAGACTTGACAATTCTGATTTGACTATGAAAATCCTTCAATCCACATAATTAAACATAATATTTTTGAGTAGTTAAGGCTTGATTTCTTTCATGGAATCTATTTGAGTAAGTCATATAATATCATCTTAATTATTTAGTCTATGATTCAATGAAGGCATGGGCCCAAACCTACTTTTCCATGTTGGACCACAAATGTTTGATTGGGTTCATGTCAGGTGAATTTTGGAGGCCAAGTCATTAACAGAAATTCACCATGTTCCTCGAACCACACCTTGGCGGTTCTGGCAGTGTGGTATGACGCATGAAAGTGTTGCCATGAATGGGTGCACTTGGTCTTCAACAATGTTCAGGTACCTGACAGCTGTCTGGGATTGTGCTATTTCAGCGCAGTCTCATCCCAAGACGTCATATAACTGACGTCTTGGGACGTCTTTTGACCATACGTCAACATCCGCCTTTTTAGGGTACCCTTAAACGTCGGTTAGATGACGTTATCGGATCCTAACCTTACCCCAGACCTAAACCTACCGCGTCACCTAACCGACATTAAAGGTAAAGCGTCAGTTATATGACAGCCTGGGATTGTCATGTAACTGACGTTTAAGGGTACCCTAAAAAGGCGGATGTTGACGTATGGTCAAAAGACGTCCCAAGACGTCAGTTATATGACTTCTTGGGATGAGACTGTGTTAGCTATTTGGATAATGGGGCCTTAAGTGTTCGAAGAAAACATTGTCCACAGCATGCCACCGCCGCCGGCCTGTGTCCACCCAACAGTGCATCCATGTGCCATGGCCTCTGTTGGTAATCGGCGTATTCACGCTCGGCCATCTACATGATAGACCATGAATCTTGGTTCATCAGACCAAGCCACTTTCTTCTGTCACATGTGGTCCGATCTTGATGATCTTGGGCCCATTTCATGCGTTGTTGGCAAAGACTGCGATTAACTGTGTGCTGTGACACATTGCCCTGGTCACCACTGTTTTAGCTGCTGATGATTTTGTCGCACTATGGCCCTACGGACACTAACAATGTGTGACAGTCTCCGCTCCCCTCTGGCATCAATGAGCTGCGAACCTGCCCCACCATTCCAGGCACACTCATTGCCGCAGAAAATGGCATTTTTGGTCTTTGGCCAAAAAAGAAAAAGGCCAAAAATATGCTGCCCCGCCACTCCATGTTCAACAATCAGGTTTCCCTCTGGCACAACATGTTTTGTACCTTTGTTTTGTGTGCTGTGCTCTCCGGGGTGTGTGTGCACACTGCTCTCTCTGCTCAAAATGTTCCCCTGCGCAAGTTCTCTGGACTTTTTGGTTTCTTTTTTTTTTTTCAATAGTCCTACTGTGCTGTGCCATGGTGTGGTATAGCTGTGTTGGGCAATGCTGGTAATGTAACCATGGTAATGTTGAGGCAATGACGAAGAGTGAATCCAATAGCAAGCACTTTTAATAATAATAATACAAGAAGGTAATCCAGGGAAAACTCAGAACAGGAACAAAGAGACAGCTAAGAGCAAACATTACAACATCAAGAACCCATCAAGACTGAGCTCGACACAGGGCTTAAATACACAGGCAAACAAGATAACAAGGGGGTGTGGCTAATAAGAAACACCTGGGTACAATGATCAGTGAATTAACAATTGACAAGACAAACCCTGCGTCCCAATTCGCTTACTTACACTACGCCCTAAAAGTATGTACTCTTTTTGTGAAGAAAAGCTTTTGGACGTACTATCACGTCATCTTTAACGGACAGCTCTGTCGCGTGCTGCGTGCATCCTGTCACCATAAACTGCCCTGTCAATCATCTTGTCACAGTTAAAATCCTCCATTCAATCTAATTTGATTTCCTACCGTTTCGGGAGCACGTTCATCTGCCAATCATGGGTCTTTAATGCAGATACTTTCCTCGTGTTTTGCTCTTTGAATATAATGATGCATTTAAAAAGTAATGGCTGAACGTATCCTTACAAAAGTTCACAATGCTGCTGCAGATGCAAAATAATGTGGAGAACATTGAATAAATTATTTTCGTCAGGTTAGATACCGATAATTAATCACTCAAACCTCTTTATCTAAACCTCTCAACATAACCGCGGGACTCGCGCGACCTCCGTGTCTGTAGTTTTCTAAAACTTTTTACTCGTGTTTGTAGTTCTAACCGAATCCTCGTCCAACGCGCAATGGGTTATGGGCAATATCAGCCGTAAGAGTGTGCATCGATCTACACTTCGGATTCTGACCGGAAAAAGTAGACCATCCGGGTATCTTTGAAACACTCATTTTAACATACTACGGTTTGGGACGCACTAATTCTATTTTCGAATACTATTTAGGACGGATAGTATGCGAATTGGGATGCAGTCACATTGCAAACAGGGAATCACATGATAGACAAGAACAAGGAACAAGACACAAAACCCAAACCGTGACCTCGTTCACTGATCCACTCCATGTTATCGGCTCACATGCTCTGATAATAATAGCTTTGTAGGACTATACATTAATTGGTCAAAAAATGCATCTGTTAAATCTTATTCTTTCGCACAGAACTCAATGAAGGACAATGTATTGATATATAGATATGAAGATCATTAAAATTATTTTAATATTGGCCTATTTTCTGTCCAAGGTTTCTGTTTATGTGTTTGTTACTTTAAGCAAAAGTGATTATTTAATTGCCTTGTGCTTATATACTGTATATATATATATATATATATATGAAGAGTTCAGATGCAAAAGCCTCTAAATGCCATTTGAAATTTTCTTCTAAAATGACCATTTTTATCAAGCTTGTATATTTAAGTTCAGTAATTTCACTTAAATGACAATTAATAGGTAATCTTCATTGCCATTTAAGTGAACTTACTGAACTTACATATACAAGATTGATAAAAATGATCATTTTATAAGAAAATTTCAAATGGCACTTAGAGGCTTTTGCATCTGAACTCTTCATATATATATATATATATATATATATACAGTATATAAGCATAATTAAAGTATAATTAGATTATCATATTTTATAATAATTAAACCATCATTTGTCTTTCACAGTAATTCAAGATCTCTTTGGTTTGCATTAGAGACATAATTATCTTGTTTGATTTTTTTTTTGTGCTTCTGACTTTACATTATCAATTATGTCTGAGCCACTGACTCTGACTTAACATGTACATTTGTAACATGTGACATACAAGGCTTTTGGTATGTTCAAAATGAATTTTGTAGATGTTTTTAAACACGTGTGAATTTGTGCAGTGAGCTTGTGATCTCCGTTTCACCTTGTCCTCTGTTTTTCATAAAATAGTCTTGAACATGAGAGAGACAAATTGCAGCTGAGTTATCTGCAGGTGTGAGGAGTGTTCTCTAGTCTATAGCTCTGGGCCATGGAGTATATGTTTGAAACCACAGGTAAAGGTGTGTTCGCTCGTAGAGGAATGCGTGGCAGATCACAGCTTCTCCCTGCACAGAGCGAAAGAAAATGGCCGAGCTGACCGAGTGGGCCCAACGTGTACAAACCGTCCTCATTAGCTAGGGAGAAGAGCGAGTCAGTTCGCCCGGGACATGGAAAGACAGATGTGGAGGAGGAGAAGGGAGAATGTAGGAGGTCAAAGAGATAGAGAAAGAGAAATTGGGAGTGGAAGTGAGGGCGTAGAGGGTCATGGCTGGAAAAAAAGAAAGAAAGAAAGAAAGAAAGAAAGATTGAGAGTGAATTAGGTGACTGCCAAACTGCATTTTAGATGGCGAAAGTCTGACATGTCCTGCTCTACCTCAGTGAGTTCTGCTGGAGGCCATGACATGTAACATGTCCGCCACAGGCACTGCTCCGGTAATTATGTGATTACAAATGAAATACAGTGTATGTCACAGACAGTGGAACAGGTTTTAGCAGGCTTTTTTTGACACACTCAAACCTGATAACTTTTTGACACTAATATATATCTGCATACTGACAGTGAATATGCTTTGGGATCTGAGAGGTCATACATCACTGATAAAGTCACGGAGAGGAAAACGCATCAGGTGACAGCATCGGACAGGAATGAGGGTCTGGGTAGTGTGAAAGGCCCCTCGAACACATCTTTCCTGCATCAAGAGTGATGGTGTACACACACACGGCCATGTCTAAGAGGAGAACATGTTTGTGCGTGTAGGTTAAGAACGATGGATGGATGGTGCACTGTGCACTTTAGTTTATTTTCAATTGCAGCTTACAATTTTTCACGGTCATATCATTCCCCTTTTCAAAATAATTCAATGCCGACTGACTGTGCTGGCCTCCTTTCATTTGAGGTTTGTTTCTGAAAAGGTTGCTATTATAGCCAAATGGGTTGTGTGCTTCTCCAAACACGGCAAACATTAAGCTGAGCTCCGGTTTCAGTGCTGCCTTTTAATGAGAGTCTCAAGCAGCAAGGGGGAGAAAGGGAGATCAGTTGTATAGCATGAAACCCCAAGTGTGGTTTTACCCCTTCAAACACCCATTCTTTCATTCTGTCATTCTTTTTGGTTTCATTTCACTTTTCTTTTCCTTTCTCCCCTGGGAGATATGCGTTTATTTGGTTTACCAATGAATTATCAGCTGTAACAGCCGTTTTAATAGTGTGGATGGGCACAGTCACAAGCTTGGTAGAGCTGTACTTAGTTGGTTTTTAGCATGCGGAGTCGCTGACTCATTTTTGGCCTTTTATTCTAACTCCAATTGTTGTTGTTGGATCTTTAAACATTTTATAAGTACTGGAGAGGCACTATTTTTTGGATAATTATCAATAGATGTGTGTTTTTGGATTATCAATGGATTCAAAAGGGCTTTTTTGGGTATTCGCCTGTGTGATCATGTTTATATGGTCATACATACCCATTAAGCAGGCCAATAGTCAATAATGTAGTTGTCAAGTCTAAAGTCGATGTCATGGATCCAGGATAACATGCATCCTGATAAAGTTCCCTTGGCCTTTGGAATTAAAATAGACCCACATCATCACACACCTTCCACCACACCTAGAGATTGGCATGGGGTACTTTCCATAAGATCATCTTTCAATGCAAATCAAACCAGCTATTAGGCTAACTGAAGTAAAAGCATGCCAATCTCTAGGCATGGTGAATGGTGTGTGATGATGTGGGTCTATTTTAATTCCAAAGGCCAAGGGAACTTTATCAGGATGCATATTATCCTGGATCCATGAAATGACTGGCTTTTAAAAATAAAAATCTGCCTGACTCTATGGGAATTTAACATAGGGGTGTCCTGACTTATGCACCCTGTATTTTAAGGAAAAACATTTATTTATTTATGATACATTATTCATTCACAAAGAAAATTTGTGTCCTTAAAGGTTGGAGTTTTCCTCATTTTTCTAATTAAGGCATTAAGATCAATATCCAAAAGATGATTTTTTTTATTCCCCTTTTTAGGCAACTTTAGCATGGGTGTCCAAACTTATTCATATCACTGTATCAGTTTTGTTTCATAAAACCTGTTTTAGAACAATCTATAAGGTTTTTAAAATATTTTACACTAGGTTCATGGCAAAAAAATGCCCAACAATATTTATAATATTTGTGAAAAGTGGTATATGAAAATAATTAGGAATATGTATAATTATTTTGGTATCACTTTACAATAAGGTTCATTAGTTAACATTCGTTAACTACCTTAGTCGACACAAACTTTTACTAAGACGTTATTGCAATCAATGTGGTTTTTATTAACATTAGTTAATGCACTGTGAACTAAAATTAACAAACAATGAACATCTGTAAATGTATTGCTAGTTCATGTTAGTTAATACATTAACTAATGGACCTTATTGTAATATACTATTTTTTCAGAAACCTTTTTATGGTAATAGATACAATATTAGTTTTGTTTTTATGACAGAATGCACTTATTAATATTTTGAATAATTTGAATATGTGAATATGTTTCTCATTGTAGACCTTACTTGTGTTGTTTATATATCGCCAAGTTGATATCTAAATTAAGTCTCAAGTTTTTTATTTATTTATTTTTATTTAAATGAGTTGTTTTACCCCTAAATACTTTTTTAAATTTATTTTTATTTTTATTTTTTTTTATCATTTACTCTCCCTCATGTTGTTTTACTGTATACCTGTATGATGTTTTGTTTAAACCGAATGTTTCAACTGTTTGTGTTCAGCCTACAACAACCAAAAAAAAAAAAAAAAAAAAAAAAACATTAAACCCCATTGAATTTCACTGTATGGTTGAAAAAAAAAAACACTGAGAGATCTTCCACAAAAGAAAGTATGTCATACAGGTTTAAACGACATGAGGGTGACTAAATGATGAGAGAATTTTCGTTTTGGGGTGAACAATTCAGTTAAGTGTGACTCACTTCTGCCAATGAGTTCTGCCAAGCAAGTAACCAAACTTTCCATACATTTTTGAATCATGCAGCATGCACTCTTAAAAATAAAGGTTCTTTTATGGCATTTATGGTTCCATGAAGTTCAAGAGCCCCTATCATAGCATTTGAAATGTTCCTATTTTTGTTTTAGGAGTTCCCAAAAACAGTTTAACATGCATGCAAGGATAAAAAAAACAACAAAAAAACAACAAAAACAAAACACTTTATTTGTCTTATTGTCATACAACGACTCATTTTTCCAAACCACTCCTTTGCGTGACGTTAATCGGCAGTGATTGGTCAGATGACAGACCCAGTCAGTTACTGTTTGTTAGCATAACGCATAAACATATTGATAAAGCACTGCAGTACTACAAGACGATCTATTCTTTATGACAACTCCAATAACAGCGACAAACATTTCACATATTTAAAAAAAAAATTGACATTGGAGACCTAGAAGCTGCGCTGAGCGTAACTTACACACACACACACACGCACTTATTGCGCCTTCTCTCCTCGCGCCCGACGCTACAAAACCGTTCAAAACCCATAAAAGCAACAATTATTAATAATACTTACAGGTTGTGATCCATATACACTGGGTAAGTAAGTTACTGAGCCCTCCTTCAGGAACAACCGCTTGCGAATCCACATTTGAATTCATTTATGTTTTTGAACGATTCGTAATTAAAATGATGAAAACACAATCGGGCTATACTGTTGTGGTATTGTTGCAAATATGAACTCTAACCACCGATTCTTCACATGCTCGTCCCTGGTAAACGAAAACAAAGTGGCTGAACTATCTTTGCATTGTAGAACACAGCATCTTCTCGACATGATGCTATGATGAAGTATTTGAATGTGTAGACTTCAAGTTTACACTTCCGTCTGCGCGCGGCCAGTACGTCACGATGTAACAGCTAATGACTCGTTTCAAAAACAATTCATTTCATAGACTCAGAGTCGACTCTCACTTTTGAAAGACAATAACTTTATATACGGTGCACTTTCAGATATAAATCTTTGCAGGATGTTTTCATTCCCTTAGAGCTATATTCCACACCATATGAACAGTCATTTTCAAAAATCCATGATAGGGGCTCTTTAAACGTCCATGGACCTTTCCATTTAACAAAATGTTCTTTATAGTGGAAAAAGGTAATAGATTATTAAACTGTTCTTTACAGTAAGAAAATAATGGTTTTTTTAAGAACTATTTACTGAAAGGTTACTTTGAGGGGCCAAAGAGGTTATTCTATGGTATCATTGCGAAACCCGTTTTTGGAACGTGTCCATCGGCGCCCCCTCTCACTCTTCCTGTCAGTCCTCAGAGTTGCACAGTGTCATTTGGTCATGAGCCTGTCATGCGGCTCAGATAAATCCTCTCCTCTTTGCCTCTATCTCTCCTTTTTGTATTTAGAAGCAGGTGTTTCTTCTCACCCTGAAGCGAATGTTTGTTTAATGGTTTATATATTCTTTTTCTGCCTGCCTGATTACTGGGGCGGTGAATTGGGTTTGAAACATTCACCATGAACTGTTTGAACTTGAAAGCTACCCTCCCCCCTACCCCCTTCTGGCCCTGTCTTACTGAAAAGCATGAGCGCGCGTGCTCACGTACCCACCGTGGAGCTGTCTAATAGCATTCGTTATCTACACATTATTGCTTATTACTGTATGGCTTGACATGGCTGTCGTAAAAAAAAAAAAGAAAAAGAAAAGTGCGGCAGAATTTCTGATGAACGGGGAGCCTTCAGTGTTTATTGCTGCAACACACATGCAGCAGTGCTAATGCCAGGGTTGACAGGAGATGCACACCTTTGAAGCACATACACGTATATATCCCTGCATGAGAAGCATTCGTTTAAATGGATTGCATCTATAATTTTTGTGTGAATTCACCTCCTTTGCCAGCAGGTGTCGTCGGGCTTGCGGAAAGGAAAGCTGCTCTTTCTCTATCTTGTTCACACACATATGTTCACATACCCACGCACAGGTGCACACATAAAGCTGGAGGGGACAGATAAAGGGTGGAGCGCTTGTGCAACGGGCATCGGTGTCAGTGAGCGCATCTCACCTGTGAAAAATCTTCCAGCCTCGGGTGACTGTCATATACAGATGTACTACTTCGGTTCCCATCATTACGGGCCGTGTCAGATCAGGACTGGATAATCACGCCTCCTGCTCCGACATGCAGAGGCCCAGAGCTGCTGTCTTGGTTAATGACTAACCTGACGAGCGTTTGATGTAGCTGAGCATCGATATTAGTGTAGACTAATTTACTCCACCACCGATGCGGTATTTGGACTCACAGCACGAGTTCCTCCGGGCCGCCTCAGACTGTTATTAAGAGATGAGAGAGGTGTGTTTAAGTCGATCTCTCCCTCTCCTTCCCTCGCTCTCTTCATTTGTCACGTTTGATGATCTAAGTTAAGATAGTGTTTGAGGAGTTCTTTTGTAATGAGTGGAACGGCTGAAAGGCCTGCAGGTGATTCCAAATGACTCTTTATTCCGTAAGTCTGCATGATTTACAGTCAAAAGAATAACATGCCATTCTGATGAATGAACAAGCGAGTGTAAAAACGGGCCTATTTTGCCATAAAACTGCGGCATGCTTTATTGGGAACGGGGCGTGCATGTGCGAATCCGTACTGCGGCGCGCCGAATTTGCACTAGCGAACTCTCTGAAGGGAGCCTCGTGTGCTCGGAGAGAAAAGACTCTGAGTAGTTTGAAGTTGTAGAACAGACATTTGGGAAGATCATGAATAGTAACAGCTGTTTTTGGCACTGTTGGATCAGTGTTCTCATTTTGGCTGGGTTGCATTATCTCCGGAGAGCAGAACTTAGGATGGCTACCAGCTACGGCTCCGGGATTTCTCGGCTTACCCCGGCGCCGCTTCGCATCTTCACTTTAGGCGAAATTATCCTGCAATTATGTAAACTCATTTTCCAACACACACACACACAAAAAGAAAGGCATTAATATATGCCTTCACCTCCAGCCAGTGTTTTATATGCTAATGTGAGTTAGTTTGCTGTGGAAAAAGGAGGTGTTTTATCACAGGGGCTTTTGACTGGGCCTGAAAATGGATCCGTATGTAGAATTAGATTAGAGACAATGTGGAACTCGCGGGAGCAGCCTGGACCGGAGCTTGATGCACCATAGCAGTAGGTGCAGGTCCCATCTCTCTGCTGGTTGCTTGTGTGTGAGCTGCTGCTGCAGTGTTTGTCTATGTCATAATGAACTCTAATAAGCCGAATAAATCATGCTGACTGTGTTGAGCTCTAAAGGTACAAACTGGCATTGATGGAGGGCCCAACCGGTGGGGATAACTTCTGTGAGGAACAGGCAGTAAACACAACTCTGGCATTTATTCCCTTTCATGTTATTGTTCTTCCAAGTCAAATTCAGCAAGGTGTTACAATAATGAATGATTTTCATGGGTTGAGTCCAAAGAACCAATAGAACATTTACAAACGTAGAAACTATTTTGCTCACAAATGGATAATACAATAAGATTGATCGATCGGTCGGTAGTTAGGTAGGTATTAAATGTTCAGGCTTTTGCTTTGAACTAAGGGTGTGCATTTTTTTGTGTGCATAATTTGTCGAGTATGCACATTCATTTATGTATCTTTTAAATTAGTGTAAATGTATGTTCAAAGATATGCGTGATTTGTGAGGTGCATATCTCTAATATCTGTGAAGTGCTTGTATAAGGACCATGTCGTGTTTTTGTATTGTTTGGAAATTTTCATTATGAAAGTCTTGGTAAAGCTACAAAGATGCAAACATGTTACCGCACATTCTTTTTTAATGTCAAATTTGCTGTACTTCTTGGAAAAGGTAAAGCTTGCCATTTGTTTATTCATGTCTGGTTTGTGAGACATTTGTTCCATTTGTATGTAGTGACTTGACTGCACAAAAACACACACAGTGCTACCTACTGATTAATTCTGCACGTTATCTACTACTATAATGCACTGAGATAATTGCACTTGGCTGTAATTATAGCCTCAGACTTCAAAAGTATTTTGTCTCCAACATCAGCCTTCACACATAAAGACTTGCGATTTATAGTAAAACTTCATTTAAGGCAACAAGTCTCACAGATTGTGATTATGGTTAGGAATGGAGATAGTCTGTGTGCCATCAGAGATAGACAGGTTTGAACAGGATCTGAACAATATTACAGCACAATGCTGCAGGTTATGAAAAATAATTAGAGATGCTTGGTGTGTGTGTGTGTTTTGAGGAATAAAAACACACCCTCACCGTTTTGAAGTTGCATATTACAGTTTTCACAACTTTCATTGCGTGTGCACTCTCTTTTAATTCCCCTTCAAATGAAGACCATTACTCTCACTCTCGCATACTGTTATTAAGGGAGGGAGGGATGGGGGGTATTAAAGTAGCTATTGGATTAAAAATCTTAAGTGTGCATTAATGAGAAAATAATGCACTGCAAATGATTCTCGCCTTCTATTCTGAGCGCCAAGAAGACGTCACAGGTATCAGACACACTGAAGAAAGAGCAAGAAGCGTGTTGTGTGTCACCAACACAATTACTTGTAAAGAATACTGAAGATAAATGGACAATTTATGTCATATTTTATACAGTTTTATTTTTTTTTATTTTTTTTTTTTATTGAAATGCCAAAGCTAATAAAAAAGCATCAAATAGGCAGCAGTCGGTTTCCAAGTTGTTTCTAAAGGTTTCCTGGCATCATGTCCAAAGCCTCTGAAATGCAAACTATAATTAGAGAGAGAGAATGAAAACGAGAAGGAGGGGAGGGAAAGTGCTTAACGTTAAGCGCACGATCGGGCGTTTGAACCGCTCAGAGTTCAGGCTTCTCGGTTTTGTGTTGCTGTCAGACTGTGTCACGGTGTTAGGCTGTGTACTTGTGTGAATTCTCAGGAATACAGATGAGATGAATCAGATGTGCGCGTATGAAAGCTATGGAGTGTGTGCCTGCATAAAGAAGAGACTAAAAAGAAGCACAGCCGAGAGAAAAAAAAAAAAAAAAAAACTCTGCTTTGGTTTTTCAGGCCCAATGGCAGAACTAAACAAACGGGTGCGTATTGCAGGGGGAGCACATTAACTGTAACGTCTCTTGATCTGTTCGAGCTGAGAGTGCTGTCGGCATGGCTAATAAACACTTCATTTAGTTTTAATGGTGCTGGCGCCTCTCGGCAGCCTTCAAAAGCCCTCTTTATTTGGGTCATTTATGTCTTTCCTCGAGGAGCACCCTGGGGACGCGGGATCTGTCCACACCGCTGCGCGCCGCAGCATTTGAAAGCAAGGGGGAAATTAATAGGGCTATCTCTAAAAAATAAATAAATGATGGGCAGAATGCCTCCAACCAGCCCGCTGAGCTTATTAAAGAGAGACTGCGAGAGGGAGAGAGAGACACTCGCAGAAAGAGAGATTTTAATATGAATTTTGCACCTTTTAATGTGTGAGGATTTTCCTTTTCCTCTTTGATTTTTTTTTTCTTTTCTTCTCTCCCTCCCTCCCTCTTTGCCGGCTCTCTGTTTCAGATGGAGTAAATGTAAACATGGCAATTATGGATTGTGTGAGAGTTAATTACTGGGTGTGCTCCTGCCCTGGGGGACGTTTGGCAGCGTGTTTGCGTTGATAAAACGTTCTACTCATCAGCAGCCCTCCAATGGTGGCTCAGCCCTCCGAGAGTGGACCAAAGGGAGCCAATCCCTGGAGTCCTCACGGCTCAAGGACCAATTAGTATTAAGCAGAATTAATCTAAACGGAATATTGCCATCAGAGCGGGTCCACTGGAGGTGAGGGGGAATTAACCGACCGGATTGATTGGCTGGATCTTTTTAACGGCCTGCTCGTGCCTTCTCCTTCTGGCAGTCTCAAGTAAAGATTCTTTTTTTTTTTTTTTTTTTTTTTCAAATGACACATTTGGGCTGGAATGATAGAGTGTTCTTAAATGGCTTAATGAGGACTACAGGCAAAAAAAAGAAGTGAACACAGCTCATTTTTCTGTTTAGAAACTTTGTACACACCTAAAATAAAGCTTCTTCATCTGTGGTTCCTTGAAGAACCTTTAACCTTTCAACTGCACAAAAGGTTATTTGCACTCTTCATTGGCATTATTGGCTCCATGAAGAACCTTTAACATCCCAAGAACCTTTTATTGGACAAAATGTTCTTTATAGTGGAAAAATGGTTCTTTAGATCATTAATACATTCTTCACACTAAGCAAAACTCTTCACTGGTAGGTTTTCCGGGGTAACCAAAATGGTTCTTTCACTGAAATGTTTCCCAAACGGGTAAAAGCTAAAAAGCTAATAATGAATTATATTTAATGTAGAACTAAAATAAATAAATGGGACTGCACGATATTCACAATATAGCAAATCAAAGGCTGTGATACAGTCTGATTCAGTGAGTGTTTCAATTTGACACGTAGCACTGCACGCAAACAACTCATGATCTAACCCTAACCCTACATCCGTTATCTCTCTATGTGCTGCAATTTTAACTCACATTTGTGAATGCTACACATTTTGGGCTTGAATGTTTGTAAGATAATTATTTAAGACATAAACTACTGTTGCAATTAGTATTGTAATGTAATATAATATAAAATCAAATTATAATTATCAAATAAATAATAATTTTATCTAGGGTTTCAGCTGACAAATAGTTTGGGAACCCTTCTTCTGTAGCATCACTTCAAAACCCCCCTTTTGAAAACGTGTTTTCTTCTTCTTCTAGGCATGTACATTGATCTTATGCAAAGATTTGGCATTTGTACCCTATCGTGTTTTTTTGGTCTAGATGAGCACTGGTTCACTTCCCTTGCGTCCTCTATTGATTAGGGTGCAGAAAGTGTGCACATTTGTTTGGGATGAGAGATGTGACATTCACGACCCCAGCTGCAGTGTAGAATTGATTCGCTTCGGCTGAGAGAATAGGACCGGGGTCAAGGTTAACCCTGCCAGGCCTTGTGCACAATTATGCTACATTAGCCTGTTAGCGGTCAAACAGGAGGGGTCCTGTTCAGCTAATTAGCACTTTCTCATCATATCATCGCTGACAGGAATTCACAGCTTTCCATTGATCATCTTTTTTTTTTCTATTTTCCTTTTCGCAGTCCTGTCCCAAGTACGCAGGCGCACCTGACTTGAGCGTCTCTGCGGAAAGCGCGCTCATTTGATTACCTGGAAACGATTAGTGCTAGTCGTCCCGCAAAGCTACGCTAATATACTCAGCACTGCAATGCATTCTCACTGGAGTTCTGTAGGAGGTTGTATTCAGATTTCACGAGTTAAAGAGTTGATTTAGTGGCCCGTGGAGAGCGAGTCGGAGTCTCTTTGCCTCCGAGCCATCTTCGTTCACATCAAAAGCAGGTCAAAATTCACAAACGTCTTTTCGCACAAGCAACCCCAGTGTGTGTTTACACACAGACTCTGGAAGGATGGAAAGCTACAGGGTTTTATGCGCTGTGACAGCTGCTGAGATGAGCGCTGCGTTTGAAGACTGATCTCTTGGAGTTGCAGGTGGAAGTGTTGGGGATGCTCGAGCAAGTGAGAAGCAGCTAGTTGCCTTTTATGATAGTGTGATACACAGTCTCTTTCTTTCTCTCTCTCCCACCCTCTCATGTATAGAAGGAAATCTTTCCCTGTATACATGTGCTCTCTCTCTCTCTCTCTCTCTCACACACACACACACACACACAGACATACTCGCTATCGGTAATTTCTTCCTTCTGCGATTAAAGCAAGGAAGTGTCAGAGGCACGGCGTCTTTGTCTCTGTCTCGTGGTGAAACACTGATCCCCCTGTCACATCACACCTAATCCCCTCATACAGCAAACTGCCATTGTCTTCATTTCACTTCCTCTTCTCCTGCTCTCTCTCTCTCCTACTGTCTTTCACTCTCGTTTATTTACTTCTGGCATTTGGATACGGCTTTGTCACTCAGCAGTTACGATGTATGTGACTGCTTCATCTGTTTTCACACAGTAAGAGAAAGCATTTATCATAAATCAATATTCACTCTCTAAGAGGCATTTACAATAAGTGACATGCAGCAGTAAAGCAAGATATTTTTTTTTTTTTTTTTTTTGTGGGAGATGATGATGTCCAGTGATGATAACGTCTGCTGGTGATGAAAAGTTGATGTGTCTTTCTCATTTTTTACAGTCTATGGTCTTGCTGGAAAAAAAATTGAATGTCACATATAATTAGGGATGCATAAAATATGGTATCAGAACCATATTGGTTATCGGCCGAAGTGACTGATTATTAAACTACTATTAACCATAATCTAGAACTCACTTAAAATTTTCAAAGAAATCTCAATTTTTTCATACTGCTCATTTTATTGTTGTGATGCCTAAATTCAGCAAAATTGTAGCATTCACTTTTTTTTTTTTGTGGTTTATTGTATATTTATTTTATTTTGATTGGATTTTCGGCAACTATGGCTAACTACGCAGCCAACAAGTAACATATGTTGTCTAGCAGCAGCAACACCTACTCGTGAGCTCCAGCGACACAATCAGTGTGATCTAGACTTTAAAGAGGAAGAATAAATCAATGAATGAACCAACGTACAATATGAAGATCTGAATGAAATGGGCAAATGAATGAATGAAGCGTTGTGTGATATGTTTAACAAATGTCTTTGAGTGCGGGTAAGTTGTTAGGCCTAATTTGGGTTTGGCCCTTTTGTTGAGAATGTTCTCAGGTGAAGAATGCTGTCATTACAGATCCCCCACGTCATTTACTGGGATCGAGAACAAGCGCAGGCCTCAGGCTAAGAGGGTCATCATCACAATTATACAATCTTGTTTTCTGTTTCTTAACCCTACCCTACATTCCTCTTGGTAATTTACAGCATTGCAGTGAATAGCTACTTCATTTTGACATTTGTGACATCTTGACATATTTTTGCTGTTAAACAATGTTTAAGGTGGAGATACATGGGGTATAATTACAGGTTCGATCTGTACCAGAGTTAGTGAGATGTCAACAAACCCAACTTTCCACCTCTTTGAACAGAAGAGAATTACAGATAAAAGAGACAAAATTAAAAAAAAAAAGATAGGAGACATGTTGTTTGTTTAACTCTGCTAGTTCTAGATCGTAATCTTAAAATTTAAATCTCAGTCACATTTACACTGTATAATGTGTCAATGTGCTATTCCAGTTTGGATGTCAAAGTCATTGGGACTTGCACTTCTCATTGAGGTTGCCAGTTAAGTAAATTAAAAGTTAAATGAAATGTACATTTGGAATCTTGGAATGAAAAAGGGAATGAAAAGTAGGACGGAGTGTGTAGAAACCAGGACAGAGGAAACTTGTTGTTTCTCTGGAAAAATAAACGTGCCAAAATTAGTTTGAGACAATAAATAGTGATAAACAAACAACACGCACAAAGTGTAGGGCTGCAGTAAAAGGAAAAAAAAAAAGCATTTGCTTTATTCTTTCTCCAAATAGGCATATTGCAGTGGTCTGTAAATCCAACGCAGCTTCTTGTTAAATGTCTGGTGAAATATCATGTGATCATGAGAGCTCATTAACAATATTTTCATTTTTATCTTTGGAAAGGTTATAAACTAACAACATATGTACTCTCTGATCTCTTTTTCCCCCTCAATGTGTCTATAATCAATCTGTTGCTGGGGATGTCATCTAGTTTTGTGGGTTTCTTGGATATCCCAGTGTCCCAAAAACGGGGTTGTGTGTGTGGTGTTTGTTTTTGCTACCTTTTTATGCTTGTTTTAATTGTGGCGGGTAGAGGAATCCGCGGTTGCACGTTCGTGTGCTCAGAGCAAGGATAAGGGCCAATTATGAGGAACGCAGAGGGAGACGGAGTGGCAGAGACAGGAAGGGAAGGCCTGGTTTGCAGCTGGCCTCCTTACTGGTGCAGTGTAGTCTCTCTCATGTGTGTCTCTCTCTCTCTGCTCTTGTACTGTAAAGTTCTGCAGTTGTTAATTTTGGTTTCCCCTTTTCTTGCACTCTGTGTGGCCAATTAGAGCATGGCTTATGGGGAGTGTGGAGATTAGCTGTGTTCTGCTGTCTCCTGGCCTTGCTGTGTGGAGGGATCGAGTGGGTGTGTTCCTTTGTGCTAAGCACTTCCTCTGTCCTTACTAGACATGTGCAAAACAGCACATTATCAAAATCCCTTTAGAAATGAGTCAAAACAGGGTCAGGACAGGGAACCTGGGCTTCTAGTTAAAGGGATAGTTCACCCAAAAATGAATCATTTACTCACGCTCATATCATTCTAAACAATTATGACTTCCTTTCTTCTGTAAATCACAGTTCAAGTTTCACAATCAAGTTTTCATATATTTTTTTGAATCCATTATGACATATTTTTTATGATTGAGAGTGTACTATCCCTTTTAAGACCAATTAGTCTAACTAGTTGACTAATGTCTTAACTGTAATCCCTATATAATTATTAACACTTCAACATTAGATACAATGAATACAATTATTAACATTAGATTTTGTTTTTGATAGATTTTTTGCTCCTTGGGCTAAAATTATTCAGGGGGGAGGGGGACGTAAAACAGTAATATTAAGAAATATTACAGATTGAAGTAGGCCTAACTGTTTTCTATACACACATTTAGTTATCTATGAATTTTAAAATGAAATGTATTCCTGTGATGACAGCTGAATTTTCAGCATCATTAATCCAATGTTCAATGTCACATGAAATCTTTTTTTAATGTACTGATTTGGTGTTTAAAAATATTTTATAATTATTACCATATCAATGTTGAAGTGGTGCTGCTTATTTTTTATTTTTTTTTGTTCAGGAATATTTGATTAATAGAAAGTCTTTTTAATATAATTATAGTCTTTACACTTTTGATCAATTTTTATGCAGCCTGAAATACATATATTAATTTTATTTCAAAATAAATAAATTATTTATATATATATATATATATATATATATATATATATATATATATATATTGATCCTAATCTTTTAAATGGTTGTGTAGTTTGGAATTTGACTAAACATATGAATAATAATGTAAAACAAATATGTATGTAAAAGGACGCATTTAAAATTATATAAAAATAAATTTGATAAAATATTGTGCAAAAATGTAAAAAAAAAAAATGACTGCCCCAACCAGTTAACAGAGAAAAAAAAAGCCTCACTGTTGAGCCCTGAGTGTCGCTTGGTTATTCTGATCTGATCTAAGGTGGTTTTGGCCTGAAAAGTTTGAATGCCTCTAAAGCAGAACAAGTTTCAACTGCACAGATGTGTGTCTCCTACAGTGACTGGCCATCAGGTTTGACTTCATAGGTTATTTGAGAAGTTCATGTCCTGAGGTGAATATGTATAGCTACAGAGTTAAGGTCCTGACCCGGGAGGAAGCTCTTCTTATCTCCTTCCATCTGCATCACTCAGAATGATGGTGTTCTTGGCTTGGCTCATCGTTGTGCGATAAAGAAAACAGTGCATCATTTGTCAGGCGAGGCCCACTGACAAGACCCCCATTAAGATCCCAGCCTGAGGCTTTAGGTGGACGAGTCATTGCCTGTCTATTTTGAGTGACAGTTGATAAAGTGTCGCCTGGGTAGGGAGGACATATTTGTTTACAGATCACTCTCTGACTAATTGTAGGTGTCTTTTTTTTTTTTTTTTCCCAACCCAGCGTCCCTCATCACAAGCTTCACTCTTCTGTCTGTCTTCAAACTTACCGCTCCCCTCCAAATGAGTCTTGACACTGTGGAGAAACGGCTAATGGATCTGTGTAATGGCTTCTGATGACAAACTCCACGCTTGGAGAACCATGTAATCTCTCCACAATTAATTAAAGTGCTTACCGCTCTCTTACACACACATATGCACACACTCTCCACCTCTTCTTCCTCCTCCCGCTCCTTTTCTTTTCCTAAGCAGATGTGGCTAAATGACAGGAATAGCATCGCTGTCAGCGGTAAAAAATGAAGGCCTGGCCTGTTAACAAAGAGAGGGGTGATGTGAGACACAGATGTGGGGTTATCACTGCCGTAACGCTGGGATGGATGCGCGGGTCCTGCGCTCCTTAGCATCTGCATCTAGGCGCTAGTAATTACCACAACAACCCGCAGCAGCACAGCAGTCTGTCAACACCTCATGCTATACCACATCACAAAGAGAGATGAATAGGTAATGTGTGGGATAGTTCTGTCTATACCGGAAAAAAGTTTATTACATTAGTTGTATTTGATTGGCTTGAATTACATTCCTCTGTCACTATTGCAAAATGGTTCCTGATCTTATATATGTCGTTTGACTTGACAGGACAAAATGTTTATGTTCCCACATCCCATCAGATATGCTATGGGGTTTCAAATTAGGGTATATATTATATTATATTATATTATATTATATTATATTATATTATATTATATTATATTATATTATATTATATTATATTATATTATATTATATTATATTATATTATACTATACTGTTATATATCAATAATTCAATTATATAAATTTTAGATGATAATTTTAGTAATTCTACTAACATACTTTTTTTACATACAATTTTTTTTTCATGAGAATTTGATACCTACAGCAGAAATTAATATGAAGATTGGTTACCTACCGTATGGGAGAGAATGAGAGAATGTTGGGAAAAGTGCGTGTGGCAAATTGCCACGGAATTAGAATTCTCAAAAAATTATATATATATATATATATATATATATATATATATATATATATATGAAGAGTTCAGATGCAAAAGCCTATAAATGCCATTTGAAATTTTCTTCTTTAATTATGATTTTTATCAAACTTGTATATTTAAGTTCAGTAATTTCACTTAAATAACAATTAATAGGTAATTATCATTGCCATTTAAAGCTTGATAAAAAATGATCATTCTAGAAGAAAATTTCAAATGGCACTTAGAGGCTTTTGCATCTTAACTCTTCATATATATATATATATATATATATGTGTGTGTGTGTGTGTATGTATGTATGTATATATGAAGAGTTCAGATGCAAAAGCCTCTAAGTGCCATTTTAAATTTTCTTCTAGAATGATCATTTTTATCAAACTTGTATGTTTAAGTTCTGTAATTTCACTTATATGGCAATGAAGATTACCTATTAATTGTCATTTAAGTGAAATTACTGAATTTAAATATACAAGCTTGATAAAAATGATCATTCTAGAAGAAAATTTAAAATGGCACTTAGAGGCTTTTGCATCTGAACTCTTCATATATATATATATATATATATATATATATATATATATGTGATTTTTCACATCACATTTGGGGGTCCATGATTTCAAAAAATCTGAAAACTCCTTAAGTCATTGCTATTTGTTTCAGACTTCAGATGGAAAAAAACCCCAAAAAACAGGATCGAGTTTGAATGAATGGACAACTGTCAAACTCTAGTGATGTGATTATCATTTTCATTTGAAAATCCTTTTCATTGTGATCTTTTCAGCTCAGCTCTTGTTTTTGTGGCGTCTGGTTTCTCATTTGGAAGATAAGGATGAGTGACCACAAAATGCGTTTAGCTCTATACCTATTACCACATCATCTGTTCAGTCCCATTAATAATTAGTTACAGCAAATCCTGCATGAACATCTCTCAGCCTTGAGAAAACTCTCTTGATATCTCTTCAACTCCATCACCTTTTTAGTTTGTCCTTTTCACCTTTGTGCTTTTTGTTTTCTCTTTCCACTGCAATATTGATTCGAACGCAAAAGCACAATTAAGCTCATTTTGGAGATAATTCCTCCGTCTTAGTTGATGTTTTATAAATAAATGAGAAATTCTCTATGCTTTGTGTAAGTTTTAATGGGAGCCATCAGCGTGGAGTTGCTTTCGCCATTGATTTGATTAAAGGCATTATGCATTGATTAATGAGTTTTACACTTGGCTGGGTGGAGAAGAATTGCAACACATTCTTTGACCCAAAACTCACTCGTTTCCCTTTCTCTCCTCATTCTCTGTCCTCCTCATCCTCCTCTTCCAGCAAAGAAACCTGGCATTGGCACACAGCGCAAACATCACACAAATCACTGGAGCCTTTTATTTGGAAACGTAATTCTCGAAATCAGTTTACCTTTAATTTCCATTTTCATAAGAGTTTGATAACAACAGCAGGAATTAAAATGAAGATTGGTTACCTACCGAACGCGAGAGAATGTTGGGAAAACCACAAAAAAAAAAAAAATTCACAGTGCCGCAAATTGCCTCGCAATTATAATTCTCAACAACCCCAAAATCACCCTCTCTTTCTCCTTCAGTCTCACTCTTTCCATTTAGCTTTCAAAGCAGTCTTGTTTAGACACCCAGTTCATACCTGTGTCTGTTCAAAAAATGCAGCGTATAAAAGATGAGCTGAATATGTTTGGCTGAATATTGCCCTCCTTCCCCGCGCCGATCTGTCTTGCTTAGGGAAGCAATCCTAGGTGCAGTGGATAAACTAATATCGGAGCATCACCTCAGAGAGACAATACAAACGACGGGGTAATCTTTCATCTCTTTATGCATACAGGGAAATATGAAAAATTGCAGTTTAGAAATATTTCTGCGAGATTGGAGGCTCAAGTGGCGGTCGCCGCGGCGCCCAGGGCCACTTCTGACGCCATGACAAGCAGAGGAAGAGTGATGAGAGTATTATGCCCGCCTGTCGCCCCGCTACGAGCCCCCTGCCAGGGCCGCACGTCAACGCGCACACACATGCTATTTCTCTCATCGTCGTGATTGACAGCTGGGCTTGACATAATTGTCTCCGTCATCTCTCTCTCCGGTCGCTTTATTGCTCCTGCTGCGGTGGCGTCTCTGCTGGAAGAGAAAGATAAATCTGTCATTTATCACTCCTCCTTTCATCCCTCCATCACTCGTCTCTAACAGACCCTGTTAAGGGGGTAATCTGCCTGTGTTAGCCAGCGAGCCTATTCATCACCACGAGCGGACCCGGAGGGGTCACGCCGCTCATCCCTGGTCCCCGGTCCTTGTGCGCTGCAGCTAGGCCCAGGCAGTTAGAGCGAGCTGGTGTGAGCGAAGCTCAGGATCAAGCTCAGGGCAAACAGAACAGGCTCACAGCAATAAGGTGGCATTAGGCTGGGATTGACGCTCACTCTCAGGTCTGAACTCTCATGATTAGATCTCATATTAGCTCTTAGCATATGGCTAACACCTGAAAACCCCAGTGCACCAAGTAAGCCCTTGGACTTATTGAACACACAGCCATATCCCTCTCCCATGCGCTCTAGATGATATCAAAACGTCATTGATGGGTACCTTGATCATATTGCCGGCCTCTTAACGTTTAAACGTGCCTCCATGACCGGCCGTTAGCCGCGCCATCGCCTGATGTGTCTGAAAACATCTCGTTTTCGGCCAGAAGACCGTCTTGGATGAGGTGACTCCTCCCAACAATCTTCGAAAGTGCTGAATCCCCGGCAATTTAGCAGGTAAATGCGATTGCCTTCACCTCCGAAGTGTTTTCAGAGAGAGAGAGGATTTTATTTGGTAGTTTATTGCGTCATCTTTCTCTAACGCTTCTTTGTTGCAGAGAGTCTCTGAGCGTCTCTGTTTACTCCCCATATATATGTATTACCAGTCTCTCTCTCCTTCTCCTCTTCAATATATACTTTTTTTTTTTACTTCACAACCCACAGTGTATTTATCTTATCTCTCTCTCTCTCTCTCTCTCTCTCTCTCTCGTTTTTGTTTTATTCAGCTAAATAACCTCTTCGTCCCTGGGTAAATCTGAGGAATATGTATGTATGTGTGTGTGAGTGAGGGAACCGTTCGGGGTAGATGAGATCAGTGTTCTCATATCTCACTCACCGTGTGTAGATTTATTTGGCTTCGATAAGCAACAAGCGGGCCATCACTCTGGGCCAATAGACTGCCTCCAGCCTACCTGTACTTATTTCACTGGACCGCTCAGCGCCACACCAGCAGCCCCAGTGGGTCTTCAGAGTCTGCCCACACAACTGCCTGAGTCATTACCTGTTATTATATAAAGGAATGGCACACAGAAGGGGATAAATGTTGATGGGTTGTCTTGCTCTCGATTGCTTTAAGGGGAATCTAGACTGTCTTTTTCTTTCTTTCTACCTCTTACTCCCCTCTCTTTTTTATGTGTGACTAGCCAACTACATTTGAGCAAACAAAATACATTGGATTTGATTAAATTATACACTTAAAAAGATTGTTTACATTTTTTAATCATAGCCATATTTTTGGCTCTTTGAATATATTTTTTAATTAACTTAAAGGCCATATTTTGTTAGTCAAATATATATATATTTTTTTTTTTGTGGCACAGTGTTTTTTTTTTTAATGAATGGTGGTATTAAACATGAATATCATAGATCTATATGTTTTCACACAAACACACACACACACAAACGCACACAAACAAACCTTGAATTCACCCTGAATTAATTAACAATTAAATAATCTAAAACGATAATTAATAGCAGCATTTAAATTAATATTCCCCTTTATAAAGACCTTAAATGCCCCACAGTGCCTCAAATTGGTGATTTTATGTATATTTCTATAGTGCCTTGGAGAAATCCATTTTATGTTGCAGCCTTATGTTTTTTTTTTTTTTTTTTCCATGAGTACACTACACACACCCTAGGGCCGTCAAACGATTAATCGCATTCAAAATAAAAGTTTATATATTTAAAAAAAATAATTTCATTTATATACTGTATATAGATTTATACATAATTTATATTATATATAAATATTTTAAATATAATTAATATGTTTTTCTTAAATATACATGCATTTGTGTGTGTGTCTGTGTCCATGTGTATATATATATATATATATACACACACAGAAAATAATAATACACAGTACACACACATATATTATGTAAACACAAACTTTTAGTTTTGATGCAATTAATCGTTTGATTATATATATATATATATATATATATATATATATATATATATATATATACACCTATTTCTGAGTTTTGCTGATTCTGTGTGGGTCCAGCAATCGTTTTAGTCTCACCATATTTTGATCCTCTGAAAGCCGCACTTATTCCTGTTCTCAGTTCTTGTTTCAGTGTGTATAGACACCTGTAGTTTAGAAAGAGGTCAGATGGTCATTTTTCACAACACATGTTGTCAAAATACTGTATAGATTGCCTTTAGACCTTCCTCTCCACACAAAGCTCTCTAATATCGGTGTGTGTGTGTGTGTGTGTTGAGTTATGTGTGGTATTAGAGCAAATCTCTATGTTTGTGAGGTGTTTTATGTCACACTCCTCTGACCCCTGATATCCTGCTGAGAGAAATTTCATCAGATGACACACTCTCTCTCATCAGATGGGTGTCTTCCTTCTGGTACTTTGGGTCTTCTCCAATATCTCAACAAAATAGGGGATTTGGTCTGGACAACAATAGACCTTCCCCCAATGTGCCTTGTTTTTCTTTTCAAATCCAAAATGAGCTATACACATATCCTCAAACCCTGAATTAACCACAGCAATTTCTTTTCTTCTTCTTTTTTTTTCATTTTAAAATAGCATTTAGCCTTTTAGGTGGTTTTATAGACATAACATGTATACATAAACATGCTGTCTGTGTTTATTGTATTTTATAGAAATTTAAATTAATAAAACAAACACACACACACACACACACACACACACACACACACTGAGAGGCGGTATCATATAGATTTTGTGTGGGTGAGCAATAATAACAGAAACTGCTACAGCAGTCTAATCAATGCTCTATGTAAAGACATGCAGACTAGTGAGTGAAATCACCGTTCGGACACGATGACTGTCGATAAGCAGCTGTCCTCCTGATGATTGTAATTGGCCTGGTGTGACCAATCTGAAAGGATTTGTGTCGTGGTAAATTGAACAGTTCTCGGGTGTGTAGAAAAATAGAGATGTGTGATGTTTTTTATTATTATCATTATTATTTCACAGAGTAGACTATTACAATGATTGCATTAATTGTGTATTCAATTTAATGATATCATCTTTTTTGACTGAGAAACTCAATGGATTGATGTAGGCTTTAAGACAGTGATGCGCTTATGATAGAAGAATGAAGCCACTACTGATAATAGCTATTCAATGATCTGCTTCTTTTCCAATAGCATCATCTTTTTAAAATGTTCATTGACTTCTGGCTTGTATGAATTTTTGACAGAAGTGTGTTTGAGTGCATCATCCATTAGGTTTAAGAACAGCTTTGTGCACAATAATTGATCTGAGAATTTTGCATCTGTTCCTTAATAACCAACCCATTGTTACAACTGCTTATGAGAGTGTGTGTTTTTAATCTAGCCATAATCTTGAAAATATGACCTAATGTAAATATTCCAAATATGGTATTAGCAAAAACAATATTGCAATATAACATATATATATATATATATTTTTTTTATAATTATATATTTTATTCTATTTTTTTTCATATGTGTATTATATATTTTGTCTTATTTTATTTTGGTTGGTAAAAATTCTAATTTTATTTCCCCATTTAGATCATTATACGTATATATAATTTACATCTAGGTAAATGTGTGCAGGTGTACTCTTCTGATTTAGTTGTCTGTAAGCATTTATGCCTATAATTTCTACCAGTAATCTAGTAAATCAGACAGTTACATCACCGAGTGTGTCATATGAGAATATATTTTTGCACTGTGTGTGTGTGTGTGTGAGGTGAGGCCTGCAGAGTCCACTCTCCATTAATTTAATGTTAGGCTGCCTATCATCATGCACAGATGCCTATGGACACATAAATGGCCCTCTTGTGTGTATGCTTGTGTGTGTTTGCACAAGCGGGTTGCCCACCGAGCCTAATGATGCAGAAAGATAGCGTATGCCACTGCAGCACACAGCTTTATTTACAAACACACTTTTTCAAACACACACACACACTCATTAGCTGATCAGTACAGTTATAATAATTAACACATAAAACGCCCCCCCCCCCCCCATCACCTCTGTCATTAAGATGATATCATTGAGCATTGAGATGGAATGGTTACGTCTGTTCATTCATTAGAGAATGCATCCATCTGGTGTGTTTGGGTGTGTAGGAGTGCGTTTAGCGGGCAGTGTGCCCATCGATCTGAAAGGCTTCATTAGATAAGTGCTGACATCACAGATTGATGTCTCTTTAAGGCAGCCTGCCACAGCGCTGACATGGGAAATCAGAGATATTGACTTCCGTGTGTATGTGTGTGCGCGCACACAATGTGTTTGTTTTGGATGCTTATAGATGTGAGTGTATGTAAAGAGCATGCATTATTCTTGCAGGTGAATTTGTGGGTATGTGTGCGCGTGTGTGTGTCTGTCCTATTCCTCTTGTTTAATGGGCTCCCAAGCTTTAGCTATTCTCTAATGATTGTTGTTACACACTCCACTGTGCAGCTAAGGGCCTTGACAGAACTGTCAGCATCACATATGCACATTTACACACAGATTTTCAGAGAAGAGAAGAGAAGAGAAGAGTAGAGTAGAGAAGAGAAGAGAAAAGAAGAGAAGCATCAGACTAATTATTATTACTATTATTTTATTATATTATTATTTATTCAACCAAATTGAAATTGAACAAGCCAGAAATAGACAAACTGCAGGGGGTGTGAAAATAGAAAATTATGATAAATATAAACTGAACAAGATTAAAGGAGAGAGCAATTGATTGAGTGTTTAACCCGTGTCTCAGTGCTGATAGCAGATTGATTAGAAACGTCTTTACCATTCAAAGTGTTTTACTAATGAAGACCAGGACAAGATCATTCTTATTGACTACCTATGAGCCGCTATTGATCTCAGTTTAGATTATGCAACGTGTGTGTGCGCGCTTGTGTGTGTGCGCGCATGTGTATGACTGCCTCTAAGGGTTTGTCTGGGTCTGTCACTTATATAAATAAACTGTTAAAGTACATTCTTCTCTCACCTGCTGTTTTTAACCAAGTAGTTTTCTCAGTCAACATCCCTGTTGGTCTGGGAACACTATTCCTATAAACCAGTCAGATTTTTGTGGTGGTTATAGGTTAAAGTTACTATGTTTGCCAGAAATGTTGTTATAGGACCAACATAAAATGTTGATTCAGACATGCACATCTTATTGGCAGATGAAATATTGTATGCGGTCCCTTACAAATAAAATACATTTTGTCTTGCAGATATTTAATAAAATAAATTAATTTCTTGCAGATATTTCACCTCAAAATAAGAAATGTGTCATTTACTCGTTCTCATGTTGTTCCAAACCTGCATGGCTTGCTTTCTTCTGTGGAATCCAAAAGAAGACTTTTTTTGTCCTTACTATGAGAGAAAGTGGGGTCCAAATCAATAAACAAAAAACACTGAGATATTTGTTCTATATATATATATATATATATATATATATATATGCATCTACTCTGCATCAGGTCTTTGTGTTATAGGCTTCATATGGGGGCTGGATTGTAGTTTTGCCTTCTGTAGCGGTTCTGTTAGAATAGTTAAAGATGATTTTGGTCATTCACAAAATGATATTCAACAGCCTCATTGCTTAATAAAACTAGGCTTTCTGGATCCCTCTTTATGTGCCACATGAAAACAGAAAGTTTTAGTGGGAGATAAGCACAAATTTGAGAGTTTTAGTGTTTAGTTTAGCACAGGCAGTGTTAGCAGCCGCAGGCTGGATCCCTGCTGGGCCCGGCTCACCCAAGGCTCTTTTCCCATTGGCTGCCTCCAGGAGATTAAAGAGAATAAATGCCATCTGATTGGCTGTTTAAAATTTCATAAGCCTTCGCGAAATGTACCGAAATGGCTTAGTTTTTATAATGCACGATGAAAGGTTTAACTAGTTAAAAGGGAAGGTGTTTTGAAGTTGAGTTCATGATATAGTATAGACTTGCACAGAAAAGTGTCAGTCTTGTTTTCCCATCAAATGTCAGTGAGAAGTGTCGTTACACTTCTGCTTTGCTTTGTTCTGCAGAGGGTAAATTACTTAGAAGTTATTAACACAGATAGAGCAGTATTTCACAATATTACTCTTTTACTGTAGTTTTGATCAAATAAATGCAGTCTTTGATTTACTAATCCCAAACGTTTGTTACTCGATATTATTAACTTCTAGTTTACAGAACTATTGTATAAACACACATGCTATTGCACTGTTATTCTGAGTCTACATGACTTGTCTTTGGCTGATTCACAGCCATGCTGATATTCAGACAGCGCTCTTTTTATCTGATAATACTTAATCATATGGCCAAAAAAGCTGCTTTTTTTTAAACTTTAGTTTGCATTCATTTCCACGTCTTCTCTTTTTCATAAGCCTGTGTTGAATCTCCCAAGGTGCTGCTCGGTATTTTATTCAGCTTGTCAAAAACTGTAACAGATCTATTGTGGGACGATTATTACAGAGTTTTGGTGAAAGCCACTGATCAACAGAGCAATTAAAAACAATGAATACGGCATCCAGCTTTAGCAACAGCTTAGACAATACAATCCTCTCCTGGTGGACATGTTTGTTTGAAATGTAGCGGGGAGAAATGTCACTCTCTCTTTGTCTTTTTCTCTCTCACCATTTGGTATGTTGTAAATTCTATTTACTTGTCTCTCAGTACAAAATAATGACACGTATTGTAGCACAATATGAGGTTGTTTATTGTTTAAGGTTTGGCATTGTGACTTGACACTATTTCTCACTGATATGGAGATAATTTAATAGTGCCAGCATGTGTTTAGCACACCAAACTGAACCCCGTGCCAAGACTCCACATTCAAAAGCAATGCAGAAAGAAGAAACATACACTCGGAGAAAACATGAAAACTTATACTTAATGTTCATTTGATGGACAGTGGTGAGTTTGGTCAAAAGAGCATTATAGGTGAAATGACATTTTAAAGGGGTATACATTTAATAAAAATGTAATTACGTCATCATGTACTCACCCTCATGTCATTAATGCATGACTGTCTAACTGCTGAACACAAAAGATGATATTTTGAAGAATATTAGTATCTGAACCATTTTAGTGACTGACAAAAAAAACACCAATGCATCAACTTGAGAGTAAATGATGACAGAATATATTTATTTTTATATAATTTGGGCCTCAATTGATGTATGTCATGCACAGATGTACGGTCATACAACACACAAGCAAATGGCTAGACATGTGGCTTGAACTGTGTCTGGATGGCACACATTCCACCCAATGAATAACTAAAGATCTAGAAAGGAATAGACTGACAGACTGTGTGTGTGTGTGTGTGTGTGTGAGAGAGAGAGAGCGAGATGGTGAGGTGGTGTTGGTGCCAGGTTCATGCCAGGCTCTGCTGAAGGCGATATGCCTTAGCAAGATCCTGTGTAGGATAAGCAGAGGAAGCTGGCAGCATTAACATACCGATGCCGGAGGACTTGAGCGGAAACGCCTCTTCAGTGCCTGTCTTCTCTTCCCTTCTTATTTCACTTCCGTGTGTTTCATTTCAGCCCTTTATTCCATATGTGTGCTTTCTCCTCCTTATCCTTCATGTTTGTGTACACCAGACTTTCTTCTCTCCAGTATCATATTCCAAATTCAGGTTGTTACTCAAAGGGTTTCACCATCTTCTGTAGGTAGTTAGAAATATGTGGGTTGGAAGTTCATGGCAAAATTGGAGAGCGACAGCTTGTTGAGTCTGTTCTCCAGTGTGCGTAGGCTGAAAATTACACTCATAAAAGCAGTTTTAAGTTCCATAACAATCAAAATATGGTACATTAATTACCCAGAGACATTCAAAATACACTGACTGGCTGTTGTAGCTATGGTGGGATGTTCCCACTGACTAGATTCTCAGTTTACAGCCTATGAATTGGATTACATTTGCTATAAGTTAGCAGTCAGTTTGGGCCTCACATCTAATAAATGTGAGGACTCTGTTTTAATTATGTATGGTATTTCACTAAAATGATGAGGAAACTCACTTTTATGAGCACAGTCTTCATATCATGTCATATTGTGCTTGTTTAGTGATGGCAAATGTAATATGAATGTGCAATTTAGACATGAGCATGCACTATTTAATATTGCAACAATGAACACTTTATATCCAATATTGATAGATACAATAAATCATAACATCTGTAATATCGACACATGACTGATAATATACCAATACATCATACTGGCATGCTTTAGTTGCTATGTGGGGCATTCCTGCTAACTAGTTTCTCGATTTACAGTCTCTAAATTGTATTACACTTGGAATAATTTACCGGTGCCAGTTGGGGCCTCACACCGGCTGCATTTTATTTTCAAGAAAGCATCTGAGAACTGAGATGAACTTGCTCTTTTTACCGCCTGTTCGACATGAGAGTGACTATCAGTGGTCCAATCAGAGAGAGTGTGTGCGATTCCCTTGTGTTGACTCCGTGTTCCTGTTTTGGTTTGTCAGAGCATCTGTTGTTCATGTTGCTCCCCTAGTCTGAGATTTGAGCATAACCCTGGCCTCTCTTTCTCTCTCTCGTTCTCTTTGATTAAAGGTAAGATGGTAGCAGTGGCCTGTGTGCTTTTTAGAGCATTAAATCCAGCCTCTGCAGATTTGCACGCCTGTCGCTCAACCCTGTCAGGTGAATGCCAGAGAGACTGAGAGTGGTACCAGGGTCCACAGAGCTACATGGATAAACCATTTGTATCTGTTCAGTGCTGTGAACAGCGATCAGACAATGTACTCCCAGGTCTCATGGGGTGTGGTTAGCTGCATGTGCTGTATTTGAGGCATGAGTGATGTGTGGAATGGAAAGGTAGTACCCCTGCAGGAGAGGACCATGGGGCAAGATGCCACAGGGTGCCACCCACATCATGTGCTCTTCCTCATAGTTGCCCTCCAGTATTCTCAATGCAACTCCTTTCCTTCAGGTTGGCCACAAAACTAACCTGGGGGTGGTGTAAGTTAAGGTTTTTCGATAAAGAGCACATACATTTAAACATACATGTAGTATGTGTGCATGTATGTGCACAGACAACTTGTTTATATTTAACAATTCAGTATTCACTATTTTTTTTTTTGTAAAATTTGATTTCATGGTGAATGTAAAATTCAGTACTATTATCTATAAATAGATAATAAACAAGAAAAACTAAAATCTTTAATTCAGAAAGTGAAATTACTCACCAAAATGTTATGTACAGTCTGAAAAATAAATATCCATTTAGAGATTTGCTAAACAATTTGCTTGATTTGCTTGTTTATATATATATATATATATATATATATATAATATTATATTATATTATAAATATAAGAAATTATATTTAATGTGTATATATATATGAAGAGTTCAGATGCAAAAGCCTCTAAGTGCCATTTGAAATTTTCTTCTAGAATGATCATTTTTATCAAGCTTGTATATTTAAGTTCAGTGATTTCACTTAAATTGCAATGATAATTACCTATTAATTGTTATTTAAGTGAAATTACTGAACTTAAATCTACAAGTTTGATAAAAATCATCATTAAAGAAGAAAATTTCAAATGGCATTTAGAGGGTTTTGCATCTGAACTCTTCATATATATATATATATATATATATATAAAAAAATTAACAATTGAGAATTTAGTTTTGGCAAAGGTGATTTAATGTAAAAATATGGGAATTGAGCATACATATTATGAAATGACAATGTGCATCCAACATTTTCAGTACAATACAGATCACATACACATTGCAGCTATATTTGGTTGTCAGTTCACCTTTTAGTGCTCAATCCTGTTCTGTACACTCACAGTTTGATCATTTACATGAGTGACTGCATTCTACAACTAAGTTACCTTCAGAAAAATGCAGGTAATGACAACCACATTCACAAAAATTATATGCAGTATTTACATAACCGAACTGAAAAAAAAAACTAGTTGTTAATGACGGACGACGAGAGAGATGACAGACGAGAGACATGTCTCTTATTTAAATGTGTTATTAAAAAAAAAAAAAAAAAACAACAACTCCTGAAACTTTGCAGTGTGTAAATAGCCTAAAAATATGAAGGCCTAATTTTTGTATTGTACCAGCATATCATGCATCCCTAATATGCATTGTGTCCACACATGGACAGGTGGAGCCAGGCCAGTGTTTTCCACTTGGAGGGGACGATGGTCTTTACTCTCTGCTAATCCTGATAGCTGTTTTTAACATTAAATGGCTCTTTTACTCTTATGGTAGAATGTACTTGTACCTTTGTACATATACCACACATCCTTTAACAGCAATTCATACCTTAAGACATGAGAAACTAATCATCATAAATCACTCCCTGCCTTTTGAGAGAGTTCAGCATCCTGTTGAACAGGATGCAAATGCTAAAGTAGGATCTGCTAGATTAGAACCAAAGAAAAGTAGGTGAGCCACAATGTTAACAAAAGTAATTCGATTCTTTTGTAAACCTGTGTAGACAAGGGTTTAGCTTTTGTTGTAAAATTGATGTTTGTTGAAAATGATTTGTGTTATGATTCTCAGATGATTCTTTTGCTAGTTTAATTTAAGATCATTATGTTGGGTTGGGTGTGGGTTTGTAGAGTTTAATCTGCTAATAGACTGCAATTCAGATGTCTGTTTTGACATGTATGAAGCATTCTCTCAAAATACTTGGACTGAATCTACTTTGAACTCAGAACGAGTCAGTTGTGTGCAAATGCAGTCACAGGTGGCGGCAGTAATTCTGTCACTGTGATTCTCCGCTCTTTTCTGCACCTCCAATCCACTTCATTGGAGAGAAATTTGGCACGCAGCTTGCACTTTTATTAAACTACAAAAGGGGGAGGGAGTGCGGTGTTGTAACCTGTTCGTTTTTAATTAAGTGAACCATTCTCATCAAAGGCTCACCTGGTATTTTGGGTTTGTTCGATAATGATGCTTGATAATGATGAAAAAGTGTCAGAGCAACAAATAATACCGTGGGAGAGGACATCAAATCTTCACATGCCTTGCTCTGAAATAGCAAACCGGTTGAGGATTAAATGAATCGGAAACTTTTTTTTTTGACAGACAACATATTGTATTCCATGTGTTTGTTTTTCAGAGGAACCGTGTTTTGTAGTGTGTATAATGGCAGGCAGCCAAAGCTTGGCTAAAGAGCTCAATTAAAGGTAAGACGCTAAGCACACGAACATCACTCATGACGTAAAATGGATAACGCTGCAGATATGACTCACTCTCTGTGCCAGATGCCACAACGAACAGATGCTCTGAACATATCTGTTATAAAAACGATTTGGCACCAGCTTAAATAAAGATTTTGGTTGGTTGAGGTTATTTAACTGTCGTGGTGAATTTGTCCGTTGACCTTTATAGAAGCACTGATTGATGCTAACAGCAGATGAACTGTTACTTTGGAAGATGTTTATCAGCTATGAGAAGCAAAAAATCTCTCAGAATTTTCCTTGAAATAGCTGTATATAGGCAATAGCCATACAGACACACAAATAATACACACACACACACACACACACACACACACACACACACACACACACACATATTGTGTTCTTATTCACCATGGGCAAAAATACTCTCTCCCCATCAAATATTCATTCAGGCAAGCTGCTGAATGATTTTCTGTCTGTTCTAGCCATGTGCGGTGACTGGCTGGAGGTGGACGGAGAGAGTCAGGAGTCATTAGGCCTGAAGAGTCTGCAGGGTCCTCAGATTTACAGGAAGGAGGGGGAATGGATGGTGACATGTTGATGTTGTACTCAGTATGTTGAGAGTCCCTTGAGAGACTGGCCCTCCTTTGGACTTTCTTTTATATCTCCCGGTTCCTCTTCGTCCTCTTCTCCAGACAGTTTTTGCCCCATCACTCCATTTTCTCATTCACACACAGCCTTTAGACTTCAGAGCGACACAAATGATAACTTTCTGCACTTTGTGTTAGTGGTTTCGTTCCGGGGGAGCAGAGGCTAAACAGTTGTGAAGAATGTAATCTCTCAGATTGACTTGGCTGTCTAGCTCATGGTTGTTTGCTCCCAGACACTGGCCTCGGGCCAGCTGAGGGTCTGTGAGTCTGACAACTGAGCCCCTTTAGCAATCCACCCTGCTGTTTCCAGATCAGCAGTTAACCCCTTAAGCCGGTCATCTCACCGTCCCCCGTAGCTGAGCTCTGTGGGTGAACACAGCTATCCACCGAGGTTCAGAGAGATTACAGTGTGGTTTATGCAGCTTTAATGGGAATCGCATGACGCAGAGGAAACAATTACTGCTGTTAAACACAGCAATGCTCAGTTATACTTCCAAAATGTAAAGGTCACATCATGAGGAATCCAATTGTGCTTGATCTTTTGATATAAAAGAGTTCAACAATTTTCGTAACCTCAACTTTGTCCTGAGTCCAAAATTATTAAACCACCATTGGAACGAAAGACTGAATTGGGGGGACCCATGCTGTTTCTTTGAATTAGAATAAAAATACTACCGTGACATAATGCTGCTATGATAAGTGTAAAGTGATTAGGGAGGCACCGATAGAGGCGTATACTTGGCCTATTAAATTGAGTTATCTTTCATGTCTTGTGCTTTAGCAGACAAATTAACACAAAATTATGTCAAAATGGCCGTATAGGCAAGTATCCTTGTGAAACATAATCAGTTATGTCTAACGTGAACATAAACAGTTGAAAAGAAAATGCGTGTGCAGTAGTATGTTGAATACGTGCAGCTCTTAAAGTGACAGCAGCCTAATAAACCTACTGCTGTCTTTGTCTTCAATGTTAATCTGACAACAAAAGAGTTCCTGCTCTTGACTGGTTGAGCCCTCCTGTAGCAGCACTAAATATTCACTGTGCTATTAATTCAGGATAAAATATGATAAAGCAATAATATGAACAGTTAAAGTAACAGTATGCCAAAGAATCCAAAAAATAAAAAATAAATAAATAAATCATTGATAATAATTAGACATGTTTCTTGAGCCGCAAATCATCATATTAGAATGATTTTTGAAGGATCATGTGACATTGAAGACTGGAGTAATGTTGCAATCACAGGAATTAATTACAATACTCAAATAGTACAAATAGTAAAAATAGTTATTTTAAATTAAAATTAAAATTTCACAATATTACTTTTTTTTTTTTCATCAAATAAATGCAGCCTTGGTGAATAAAAGAGACTTCTTACCTATTACAAACTTTTGAATGGCAGTGTACTGTATATAGAAAAGTTGTTATATTATGCAATAATTTAATTCTCAGGCTCAGAGATGGGTTAAAATGGTCATTAAAAAGAGTTATTATAATTGTATAAGTGGACCTCGATGGGAAAAGATTTAAAAAAAAAGACATCTGTATTGACGTCTTTAAATAATGATGAACATAAGTTTTGTCCATATTTTCTGTTGTATTGCATTACAAGAGTTTTACTGGAAACTGAGACAAATGTCACATGTTTATCCCGCTATTGTGCACCATAGAAACTTTTGTTTGAACAAGAACATTCCCATTGTCCTCTTTAAACCTTCTCCATTTCAATTGTTAATGTGCTCTTTAGTCTCAATGTATGCTAGTCCTTAAGGTACCAGGCCACTGCAAAAACACAAAGGCTTCTGTAAACTCTCATTGTGGCTTTTCGTTTGCTTGTTGATGCTAGTAAAGCTCAGTCAGTGTAGACAAAGGGCTGGGTACATTACACAGCAAATTACTTAATATCAATGGATGGGAAATATCTATTCCATTTACTACAAAGATAACCTGTTTGATTCTGTCAAGCATGTGTTTACCTATCACTTTCACTACAATGCTTCATTACCGTTAACACACGCACACATCACCTCCTCCTTATACTGTAGCTAGCACACATTCTTTTAAACAAACACTCACATGCATGCACACAGAAAATTTGTCAAGTAATTTACTCTTATTTTTTTTTCCCTGTCTCACTCTCTTTGAACACACACACACACGCACACACTATGTAAACACAAATCCTCCACCCATTACCCATGTCTGTGATTCTGCTATACCTGCTTGTGGCAGTGCCCCAAGGGCCTGCGAGGCCTGAATGCTCCCTTCAACAAATTGTTGGCAGTTCACAGGCTATTAAATGCCACACTTTTAATTACACTATTTACTTAAAAGGCTGCAAAAACGCTATTCACACTGCAGGAGCAGCAGGTGATGCAGGACTTAAATGGTTAGTTCACCCAAAAATGAAAATTATGTCATTAATGACTCGCCCTCATGTCGTCCCAAGCCCGTAAGACCTCCGTTCATCTTTTCGTAACACAGTTTAAGATATTTTAGATTTAGTCCGAGAGCTTTGTGTCCCTCCATCGAAAATGTACGTTGGGTATACTGTGCTTGTCAAGAAAGGAAATAAAGACATAATCAAAGTTGTCCATGTGACATCAGTGGGTTAGTTAGAATGTTTGGAAGCATCGAAAATACATTTTGGTCCAAAAATAACAAAAACTACGACTTTATTCAGCATTGTGTTGCCTTCCGGTTCTGTTGTCAATCCACGTTCAGTGACGCTCATGAAAAAAAAGCAAGTCTTTCTCTGTGTCAATCCTTAAACATGCTTGTGAAGATTTTGTTTACAGTGTGAGTCACTGAATGCGGCTCGATAACAGAACCGGAAGACAATACAATGCTGAATAATGAATTAAAGTCCAAAATCAATTATTTTTGGACCAAAATGTATTTTCGATGCGTCAAAACATTCTAACTAAACCACTGATGTCACATGGACAACTTTGATAACGTATTTATTTCCTTTCTGGACAAGGACAGTATATCATACATAAATGTTCAATGGAGGGACAGAGAACTCTAGGACTAAAATATCTAAAATATCTTAAACTGTGTTACGAAAAGATGAACGGAGGTCCGGCTTGGGACGACATGAGGGTGAGTCATTAATGACATAATTTTCACTTTTGGGTGAACTTACCCTTTAAAACACCTGGTGGATTTTCTCTTTAATTGGATCTTCAGATTTGAATTTTTTTTTTTTGTTGTTGTTTCATTCTGATTATCTGTCGATTATGCATTGCATGAATGCTGCTCATATTTGAATGAATTCCTTTTTTGTTATGTCACTTTGTAATGGTGTCAGTTTTACAGGTAGAATGTGCTATTTCACTGCTGTCATTCGTGAGAACATGACAGTTTGCTCCTCCGGCTGTCTCTGTAAATATTTCTTAGTAACTGAGACCAGCCTTTCCTGTACTCTGAGTTTCCGGAAGCGAAATATTAGTGATCGTTGTCAATGATGAGTTGTAAAACAGTGGCTTTAACAGTGCTATTCATTTTAGAGCATGGCTCATTTTGTTTTAATAAGATGACATGAATTAATGTGTGTGAAAAGAATGATACATCGCTAGTGTCTTTTTTTTTCCACTTATACCTCCACTGTAATCATCTAATTAATCAATCTAATCATGTTATGTTATACGTTGTAATTGTATTCACCAGTTTTATTTGCTGTATATGCACTTGCATGTGTATATGCCTATGTTGTTCAACTCATAGGATGCTTTTCACCATTGTTATTCTGCTTAGTTATGTTGTGGTTTCATTTTAATAAGCTTTTCTAATGCATTTTGTATCATGAACTAACAATGAGAACATTTTATTTACTCTTTATTCATTTCAGTTCATGTCAATTTATAAATATACTATTGTTCTTTGTTATACACCACTGTTATAAAAGTTTAGGATCAGTAAAATGTTGCAATGGTTTTGAAAAAAACAAAAACAAAAAAAAAAGTGTTACCAAAGCTTTTCCATTTCAATATATTCTAAAATGTCAATTATTCTTGTGGTGGTAAAATTGAATTTTCAGCATCATTACAGTCTTCAATTGTTGTTGTTGTTGTTTTTTTTTAATTACATAGGACCCATAGATGTCCTATGGCCATCAGTCTGCGGTCAAGTGTGTAGACCACTGAAATTGCGGTATATCTGTCAAAACAGGCCTATTCATAACATTTCTTAGCGGGTGAATATTGTGTTGGTGTCCAGGACACAGACATACAGGTGTCTATTCTTTTATGTATCCATGAGACTGATTGTTTTACTGGTGCATTTGTCAGTTTTCATGGCAGTGATGTGGCAGACATTTAACATGTTAAACGCAGTGTTAGTGTTCCCAGCCTCGCTGTTATCCACTTCCTGATCACTCAAAGATTTATTGGCCCTCAAACAGTCCCCTGTGAAAAACTGCAAACATTCAGAACCTCATAACCTCCTCTCCCTCAGGCACTTCTTCTTTCTCTCTCTCTCTCTCTCTCTCTCTCTCTCTCTCTCTCTCTCTCTCTCTCTCTCTCTCACACACACACACACACGCACAAATATAGCCCTTTCCTTCTCCTAACCTCTCCATATTTCATTCCGACATGTAAATAAACACCATCAGATTGAAAAACCCCTAGTGTCGTTTTAAACCTACTAATTAGTTTTGGCCCAGAATATCACAATGTTGTATGTGGCAGGCTGTCACCTCAGTAGGTTGTACGTATCAGGGGACAAGTTACTGCAACACTATTTGTTTTTGCTTAGATGATATCGAAAGGGACCACAGTCCAGGTGGGAAAACGTCCCAAGGGGATCACTGAGACCCGTGCAGCTTCATTCAAATGTCATTTAACCGAATGACAAACAACTTCAAACCTGATTGTTGCCCTCTTTACACACTTCTCCTTATTACTACCTGTCTTCGTGTGTAGTGGCGTGTCGTGTGCTGTAAACCGGTGCTAGTGTTGACATCTGGCTGCGTTATTTCATGAGGCCTAAGGGGGGCGATCGGAGGGGCGTGTGGGATAATTTGTTACGGTGTTAACAGGCTAATAGACGTCCACCTGGTTTTGAGAGTTCAGAGACAGCAGTGGCCTCCTCTGCAATCAGCTTAAGACTTCAGCCCCTTTTTATTACCCCAATTATGAGAGCCGTTTAGAGGCAACCGCTGTGTGTGTTTTTCATGTCATCTGGTTGGGTTAGGATCCAGACACCCACTCTCACCACATCAAACGAGCCTGTCTGAGTAAAGGTGTGCTGGCGGGGTCTCTCCCTATTCTCTCTTGTGGTGTCTGTGTGTCCTATACTAGAGCATGGGAGATCTCGTTTCATGTGGTCTGCTGTGAGCTGTTGGAGTACAGATGCAAAAGCCCTCCTGCCTCTGGTGGCCTCATTGCCTTTCATTGCTCATTGACTCCCAAACTTACACTCATGGCAAAATAAAGAAAAAATAGGGGGAAACCCAACTTTGTTCTATTTTTTTTTTGTGCCATTGATTTAGAATAATTTGCCTGAGGTTTTTAAAATGATCACATGCCATTGTCATTGTCATTTACACAGGCAGTCAACCACCCACATAGATATGTTTACTAAATATTTAGTTAGTTACTTTAAAAAAAAAAAAAAAAAATGTTTGGTTGTTTTAACCCATGTTTGGGTCAAATATGGAATAAAAACTAAATTTAAAACTGTTGTGCCCATATTTGATCTAAGGATATGCTGAGTAGTTTTTAATTTAATATATATATATTTTTTATTTTTAATGTACGCTCTTTCAATTTTATTTTTAATTAGTCTTTTCTGTTTAGTTTAGTAGTTTAGTCTGTTTAGTTTAGTAGTGTGGTTTTGTTATGTTATTTTATTTTATAATCGCAAAAAAGTACTTTTAGTTTCAGTTTTTCCTTGTAAGGTTAGTTTTATTTTTTTTTCAGTTAACATTTTTTTTTGTAATATTATTATTCTAGTTATAGTTCTGTACGGATTCACAAATGATCTGAGGATGGACACTTGCTTTCTGACAGAAAATCAGTGAAACTGAATCATTGCTATTCCTTAAACTCATTGACAGATAATGTCCATTTACATCCAGTTTAGATCAACTCCATTTCAGTTCACAAACAAAAAAAAAGTAACCAGAAAAAAAAATAAAAATAAAGACAGACCCTTTTTTATACACCAGAATCTGTTGAAGATGTTATCAGTGTGCTTGTTCGTACTCTTATATTGGAAATGTGATTGCTTGCATGAGCCTCAGAGCCAAACTGTGATTTATGATCGGCTCACTTGTTTTTGCATGACTCATTTGATGGTATTTTCTGAACGGGGCCAATCACTGCCAAAAAATCATAAAACTACACACCTGTGTGTCGACACACATACCCTTCACACCTGTGCGCGTGAAATGAGAACAAAGAAATCTAAAAAGGACAAAGAAAAAAAAAAATCTCCACCCCAATTGAGTAACAACATCAAATATCTGTAAAATTTACAGCAGGCACATCCAAACTGCTGAATTCACATAGACACACCGCTGAGCAAAAAGTGCTTATCGCACGCAGGTACAGGATAGCACACAGGCTAACCTCACCGTAATGTCCTAATCAAACAGCCCATTTGTAGCTGTACAGTTGTAAATGATCTCCTGGTGGGCTAATGCAATTAGCATTGTCTCCTGTCTGTGTACCCAGCATTTTAGCCCTACATCTATCAGCGTAATGGTGGCGGGCAGAAGCTCTGATGTTGTCTAATAAGGGCATTTTACTCCCTTTAAGAGAGGGGGGCAGGTAATGTACGACCTTGGAGGTGAAGTCCATCGCCGTGCTATAAACCACAGCGATATGTCAAAGAGAGGGAAAGTCCAACTAAAAAAGAGGTTTTAATCATTTCATTTATCAGTTCCTTCTTGCTTTTCACTCCCCCTCTCCTCCAGTTTATCTCAGTTGAAGGAGGATACAGAGAGCGAGGGAAATCGATGCGGAGAACATTACAGTAAAATGTATTGATCAGACACAGAGAGAGGCTTGCGTGCTGCCCAGATATGGCCTAGTGATGCAATGCTTAAAGGAATTTATCCACTGCCTTCTGCATTAACCTTTTATTGACTGCTTGCCTGTCCATAATTAACACTCACTTTAGCTAAAGTGGTTAGTTTCAGCTGGGAGGCCAGGTGTGCGTGTATGCGTTGCATTGTTCGCAGACCGAGTCGAAGTTCAAGTGCACCGAATGTGTCGGGTGGGAGTATGTGAGCCACCCCCCCCAGAAGAACAGAGGTGATAGATCTCCTTCCCTCCACATTAGCTCGCTATTCCAGCAGGCCTGGCTGTAGGGTTATAGGGTTTCAGAGCAAATTGAAATGAGTGATTGTAACGTCGATCTCTCCTGAGCGCGGGTCAGATGGGAGAGGCAGACTGCATCTCGCAGAGGTTAATCTGTATGGATGGTTGGCATACACTTCCAAATATACTTCCAATAGTACACACACACACACACATGCTGTGCTTTCACGTTTTATGGGGACTTTCCATAGACTTTGGCTGCATTTACACTGCAGGTCTTGATGCCCAAATCCGATTTTCTGACTATATCCGATTTTTTTTGACGACCTGCTTACATCATCTTTTAAAAGTGACCCATATCCGATTTTTGCATTCACACTATACACTGCTGAAACGACCAAATGTAGACGTTCTGATGGTTCTGAACCGGGAAATTAAGCAAAACAGCACGAAATTCAATGGATGCCGATGCGAATAAAATTATTCAGTGTTTTCTTTCCACAATATTTCAATAAATCATCAAAACATTGGTCTCGTACGGCAGAGAAAAAAGAGGAGAGGCTCTTTAAAACGATGCCTCATATCTCGTGAAATGTCTTCAAAAACGGATTTCTGTAACAACCCTGCATTTTTGCCTGCACTCTGCACCCCAAACACTCAAAAGACATAAAACCTCCGCATTGCTCCACTGTGTGTATCCTTTCTTCCATCGCACGGCTCGCGCCAATAATCGCGCAGTTTTTAATGACGCATGACTCGCATTTACTGGGGAATATCCGATTTGTCTGCTTACATGGCACACGCAAATGAACGTATCTGGCCCATATCCGATTTATTACCACATATAAATGAGGCCTGAATCCGATCTGAGAAAATCGTAATCCATGCGCTTTTTTCCTGCTTACACGTTCACCGGTCATATCCGACCTGTGCCACATGAGAGGAAAAAATCGGATTTGGGTCACTTGAACCATGCAGTGTAAACGAGGCCATAATGATTTTTATTCTGTACAAACTGTATATTGTATCACTTTACACTAACACTACTCCTAAGTCTATGCGTCTAAAATGTTTTGCTATTTTACATTTTCAAAAAAGATCATTCTGTATGATTTATAAGCTGTTAAAAATGGTCCAACAATGATTTCGGATATTGCCATCTTTGTGGGGATATTTTGTCCCCATAATGTGGGGTTTACCACACTTGGACTGCAAGATGGGAAATGATTCAATATTGTGAAAATAAAAAGGTCTATATTTTGGGAGGTTGCTTAACATCTGTCTGAATTTATTTACTCTCACCACAGATAATGATGTACCATCTTAAAGGGAAAATCCCATCCTGATTTACCCACCATCTTGTTTTGCAAAACTCTTATGACTTTTTTTATTAGTACTATTATTATTATCCGTGGAACACAAATAGAGGTGTTTTAATTAAAGTCCAAGCTGCTGTTTTCCTTAAGATGAAAGGTGACCATGGCTGTCAAGCTATTTTGGTAGTAATTAGTGCAATTTTGGTCTCATCTACACGCAAAGCTGTTATATGACACCATAATATACCAGGTCACCTTTCACTTTTATTGTATGGAAAAGAGATCATTCTAATATTCTTTCAGAAATCATTCTAATCATTTCTAGTTGTGCTGTTTAATATTTTTATGGAAGCCGACATTGGGAGTGACTTTGATAAATGTAATGTGCCCTTTCTAAACGTAATTCTGAACGGTAGAGTGTATGTTAATTTATACAGCATTTAAATTTTGTAAAAGTATTGTTTATTGTTAGGATAACAGCTTGGACATTCTGCTAAACTTCTCCATTTGTTTTCCACCTGTCGTTCACAAGTTAGAAACAACATACGAGTGAGTCAATGATCCCAAGATGTTCAAACAATCCCTTTAAGTGTGTATGTTTAAGTGGATCATCATGGCTAGCATTCATTCCATTGTGGTCTCTTTCACCACAGTCTATTTACTTCAGTTAGCTCTTCTCTGTCTCTTCCAATAATCCAGTAAATGATGAGAGAGTTTAAACACACACGCATGCGTGTATAGTACGAGCTCTCATATTATTTATGAACTGATGTGCTACATTAGGGTACTTAGCGCATGTTAACGGATGTTATTGTCAAGCCCTGATGCAGTATGAGGATGATATATCGAAGCGCTATATGCTAATTCCACCCTTGGCGTGTAATGCAGCCTCTCATGTGGCTGGTGCAGTTGGACAGACACCACTTAACAGGAGAGCCACTCTACCATTAAGTGGCCCTTACAAAATATATAACCACAAATAGTGTCAGAGAGGGGCTGTCCTCTGACCACGGGACAGCACAGACCCATCTATAACAATGGCCTCCTCTGGGCACCGCTGCAGTCTTTGAGTCGATGAACATGAGTGTTTATTATAGGCTATGATTGCTTGAGACAAGTGTTTGTGCCAGAACTTTGTATATTTGTGAGGATAGTGATTATTCATGCAAGTCTGCGAAGTAAAAAAACAGAAAAAACTTTATTTGAAGCAGATTTGAGTTTTGCTTTCTCATGCAAACCTCCCCACCACAATGCTAGGTTGTTGTGTGTGTGGTTGCCAAGGTGTTGCTATGTATTTGCTATGGTAGTTGCTTATAGGATCAAATCCAAAGAATGCACCCGTCCCAAGTCTCTGTTTCCTAATGTTGGCTCATAATTTTTCCAGATATTTTAAAATGAACACATTTTTGAAGACGTCACTTATGCTCACCAAAGCTGAATGTATTTGGTCTAAAGTACAGTAAAACAGTAGCTACTATTGTGGAATTGTTACAATGTAACAGTTTAATATTTTATTAAACACACACACACACACACACACACACACACACACACACACAGTTTCTTCATATTTATGAGAAGCTATGTTGTCATATTCTAGTGAAAAACCACACTGTATATTAATTAGGTGACAAAATGAAATGCTGCAACATCAAAGTTTCTTGGAATTAAAGCCACAGGCTTCACCTGCCCAGGTGTAAATGACTGAGATATTAATCAGCACTGGCCAGGTGTGTTTAGAAGGTGATTTACACTGCTTACACTTGTAGGGTTGCAGAAGTGCATTCCTAAGGCTTCCTTCAAAGGAGGAGCAAGGAGATTATGCATCACACACACTAAAGCTGCACAGTCCTTGCTTTTTTATAAACGTGCCATTAGGGCAGGTTATTGTGTGTTGTAAAGAAATCAGGAAATGTGTGTGTGGACTGCCCCTTGACACACACACACACACACACACATATTTGTGTGTTTAAGGCGAAATTAACTCTTCATGCACACTCTGGAACGCACGCACGGTAGCCTGGGGCTGTTTTCGAGTCAGTTAAGAAATGTTCATTGTATACACTACAGTTAAAAAAAAGTTTGGGGTCAGTAGTATTTTGTAAAGTCTCTAAATAGGCAACCCCCAGACTATGATCCTGGAAGGAGTGCAGTGTGGGAACAGGAAAAGAAACACCTCAGCAACATTAGCACACATTTTATTTTTATTATTAGAATTTAAAATAACTGGTTTCTATTTCAGTATATTTTAAAATGTAATTTATTTCTGTGATGACAGTTGTCTTCATTGTCAGAAATCTTTCTATGCTGTTTTGGTGCTTCTTTCTTTCTTTCTTTCTTTCTTTCTTTCTTTCTTTCTTTCTTTCTTTCTTTCTTTCTTTCTTTCTTTCTTTCTTCTTTCTTTCTTTCTTTCTTTCTTCTTTCTTTCTTTCTTCTTTCTTTCTTTCTTCTTTCTTTCTTTCTTTCTTTCTTCTTTCCTTCTTTCTTTCTTTCTTTCTTCTTTCTTTCTTTCTTTTCTTTTCTTTCTTTCTTTCTTTCTTTCTTTCTTTCTTTCTTTCTTTCTTTCTTTTCTTTCTTTCTTTCTTTCTTCTTTCTTTCTTCTTTCTTTTTCTTTCTTTCTTTCTTTCTTTCTTTCTTTCTTTCTTTCTTTTCTTTCTTTCTTTCTTTCTTTCTTCTTTTCTTTCTTTCTTTCTTTCTTCTTTCTTTCTTTCTTCTTCTTCTTTCTTTCTTTCTTCTTTCTTTCTTTCTTTCTTTCTTTCTTTCTTTCTTTCTTTCTTTCTTTTCTTTCTTTCTTTCTTTCTTTCTTTCTTTCTTTCTTTCTTTCTTCTTTCTTTCTTTCTTCTTTCTTTCTTCTTTCTTCTTTCTTTCTTTCTTTCTTTCTTTCTTTCTTTCTTTCTTTCTTTCTTTCTTTCTTTCTTCTCTTTCTTTCTTTCTTTCTTCTTTCTTTCTTCTTTCTCTTTCTTTCTTCTTCTTTCTTTCTTTCTTCTTTTCTTTCTTTCTTTCTTTCTTTCTCGTTCTTTCTTTCTTTCTTTCTTCTTTCTTTCTTTCTTTCTTTCTTTCTTTCTTTCTTTCTTTCTTTCTTCTTTTCTTCTTTCTTTCTTTCTTTCTTTCTTTCTTTCTATCAATTTAATGTCTTTGAATACATTTATTTTTTTTTTCCCAAAAAAAATCTCACTGACCCTAAACTTTTTTTAACTTCAACGTAAAGATATGATACATATTACTTGTATTTATTTAGTTTATTTATTAAATTAAGTTTTTTATTTATTTTTTTGACCCAACAGATGCCAATCCAGCCTGGCACAGACCTTGCCCCCTGAGGAAGCACCTGTCGACCGCCCCTATTGGAGTAATGACGATCCTGACATGCCCCTCCCCTTTGACCTCTCTGACATCATCAACCGCGTCGAGTCACTTCTCTGGAGGTAAAGTTGAATAACTGTGTTTTTGTTGACGTCTTATTGTTTTCATGTAGAGATTGGTATTAAAATAACTGAAAGTGGCCTTAAGGTTCCTTAACAAATTATGATGATCAGATTATAATGATCCATCTCTCAATTTTGTGATTGAATAGTGCTTCATAGATTGATACAGTAAAGCATACATTCTCAAAATGTGACTTTCTTTCGCTTTTTCTTTCCTTCTAGGATGTAAGATGTTTGTAAAAGAGGGAGATAAATGGAGAGAAAGAATGTTTTGGGTGGATGTTAGGATAAAGAGGCCATGATGGAGATCACAGGTGACAAAAAACAAGCAACACACACCTGTTCAGTTTCTCCTTTCTGGCCCACCTTTGCCTGAAGACCAACACTCACCCTAACACACACCACATTGAGGTCCGCTCGGATGGACAGATGAATATAAGGATGGATACCGGGGTGCATACAGGGTGACATCTGGACAGGACATTTTATTTCCTATTTCCATCAGTATCGTTTACTATCACTTTAACAGAGTCCGTAGTGTTACAATGACCATTCATAGATGCATATCAGTAGTAGCATACAATACCTATTCATAAATATACGTATATATATAAATATATATCCATAAATGTTTGTGTTTTACTTCAGTTCTCCATATATCCTCTGAAGCTTTTTTTGGACAGACATTATATAGATGTACACAGTATACACAGTTCACTTCTCCTCTATGTATGTGTGTGTGTGTGTGTGTGTTTGTCTGCGTGCCATCTTTTGAGGAAGAAAGTCGGTAAAAAATGATATGAGATTGTGGAGGTATGATGACATCATTAACGGGTGTCATATGCGTGCTGTTGCCTTTTACCTGGCGTATTGTCTAGGGATTTAGTATGTTTGAATTTGCCCCAAGTGTGTTTGAATGTTTCCGTGCATGTCCTTCTGAATGTTTGTAGGGAGAAGGTAAAGATAATGTTGTGTAGACGGACTTGTTTGTCGATGATGTTTGTCTATATAGGTGCATGTAGGTACGAGGCACGCACATGTGTATGTAATCGTGTAGGGGGTTTTATTTTAGTGTGACTGAATGTATGTATGTGTGTGTGTGTGTGTGTGTGTGTGTGTGTGTGTGTGTATACATAAGATGTTTCTCTCCCAAGCCAAGTAGTGTCATAGGCGGCTTTTACTGAACTCCCAAGAGAACTTACACCCCTTGTGTCGCAATATTCTCGCAGCTCATTGGCTCTTAACCTTTTAATAATGCCTGCCTATGTCTGAAATGCTGCCAGTTTCGGGAGGAATGCACTCGAACATCTTTTAACGAGTGAAGGAGGAAAAGCACTCTGTCCTCTAAATGAATGAAGGATGAATGAAAAAGGGATGACTGTTGTAGTCCAGCAGCTTTCTTTTTGTTTTATATGCTTTTCTATGTCATCAGTGTTAATGTAGAAGATCCATATGATAGTATTCGATAAAGATGCTTAAAAGTGTTTTATACTTTTGAAGTTTTTGAGTTGTCATTGGTTGCCAAATACTGTGTTTTTGCTGAGTAAATGCTGTGAGGTTGGTATATAAATATATATATGTGTATATATAATCTTTCTTTCATGTTTTTTTTTTTCTTTTCTTTTTTCTCTGTATTCTTTTCCGGAGTGCCACAAGCCCCACTGCTTTTCTGAAAGCATTGTGTGTGCAAAGCACTAGTTATGATAGAAATAAAATGCAATGCTGGTTTATCAATCAGTACATGGTTATTCATTTTTTTTTTTTTGTATGAAATTATATGTGTACATTAGTAGCGATTTATAAAAATAAATATTAAAAGTGACAATTTAACTGTGCATTCAGATAGTTACTCAATAGTATTCACTATCATATAACCTATGGATATATATATATATATATATATATATATATATATATATATATGGTTAATTAAGTGAAATTTAGAAGTGTTACCTATAATAACAGTGGGATCCAAAAGACAGAGAGCAGTGAAAATGCATTTAATTTTCTCAGATTTAAATCAAATTTTGTTTGTTTGTTTTATATTATAAATGACTATGCTATGATTAGAGGGAAAAGTTTAATTTAACATTTCAGAATTGTTTAGTATCGTATTTGGTTTATTGACTTGACTTTGGTTTTAAGTCAAACAAGAAAACAAGAAAATCTGGTATCTTGTACAAATGAGATCACGTGATCCATGTCAAATGTATACATTTGGCATGGATCACGTGAGCTCATTTGTGTATATATATATATATATATATATATATATATATATATAAATAAAAGGCTGTGAGATTGTGGAGGTATGATGACGTCATGGTTATATATATATATATGTGTGTGTTTGTGTATTTCTATCCTTGTATATTTCTATCCTTTCAGAGCTATTATGGGGACCAATAGAGCTCATTTGAGCTCTTGTCTCAGCTCTCTCTCTCTCTGAGGTTTTGTGTGTGTGTGTGTGTGTTGCCTGTAGGGGTTGGAGGTGCTTCCTCTAGTCTGTAGTGAAGGTGTGATAGATGACTGAGCCTCAGGTGAGCAGGTGATCACTGCAGTCTTTCCTGGCATGTGTGCACAGGTATGCATTGTTCTAAGTAAGGTCATCAGTAGTTTCTGGTTTATTTCACTGTTGGTGAGAAGAAGATGACCAGGTGCATATGGAATCAAGTGTGTGTGTGTGTGTGTGTCCTGCAGGCATGATGATTATTATATGATTGACGGCTAAGTTAAAGTTGGATCACATCTCAGAGGTGACATTCAACAACATAAATGATTTGAAGGACAAATGCATTGTACACATTATATTTAGTGACTCATAATGGGTTAATACACTGTACAGTTTGTTTTCCCCCATTGCAATATAGCTGTAGTTTGTAATCATTAAACCTGGAAGATAATTTGCATTTTAGGTCATGTTTCTTTTGGAATTTTTTCCTATGGGTTTTTAGAATACCAGTTTCGATTTATGATTCAAATCTGTGGTTAGTATTACCATTTTTTACTTTCTCTTCTATTGTACAGCATTAGAAGACATGACTTGTGTAGCACATGAATCATATGAACCACTTTTATGGCGTTTTTCTGTCCTTTTTATAGCTTGACAGCCAATGTCATTGCATGTTTTCATTGAAGGGAAAAGAGCAGCAATATTCTTTCACAGATCTCCTGACATGTTAAAGCGGAGTAGAGGAATGGCAGAATTTAAATGTGATCCGAGATCATTTGTTTCTTTATTTAATTTTGCCTGTTTTTGATAAATAAATAAAAAAAAGCAGACATCTGGTGAGTCCAGACAATATAACCGCAAACTTGAGGTTGTGTGTGTGTGCTAACATGTACTCATGAGTCCACATCTCTACACAGTCTGAAGAGTGAGTTATTCAGTGAGACAGCGAGTCCCAAGAGCACCGTGTGTGTCCACATGATGAACACATAATGCAGTTCTCCCAGTTAACCAGCAATGAGTAGACCTGTCAGACCCATGAACCTCATGGTTACTGCATGATGCTGCCATGACAACACTCCTCAGTGCGGTGTGGGTTAAACGGCCACTCACGCCTGTCATGGCTGCCCAAACAACCATTTGGCCTAGGAGAAGAACCGTTGTTAGTACTCTTATAAAATGTATGTATGGGAAATGCCAATGTTAAATAAAAAAATAATCATTTATTAATAATAATCAACTATTTTGTCATGTAATACAATTCATCAGCATAACTGTTGGCTCGCAGGTAGTGCACGTCTGAAATTTTATACTTTTTAATTATAATTTTAGTATTTTCCTTTTTCGATAAACATATTGAAAACACCTTGAAACATGATATGCTAATAAAAAAAAAAGCTAATTATGTTAGATCAAATATGCTTATATGCAGAGAATATATACTTTTCAAATATTCGATTCTAAGGCCGATCAGTTTTAATTTGATCGTTACAGCTATTATAGCAACTGTTTTCTGTTTGTGTATATTGTCAAATGTAATTCATTCTTGTGATGTCAAAGCTGTATTTTCAGCATCATTAGTCCAGTCTTCGGAGTCAAATGATCCTTCAGAAATCATTCTAATGCTGATCCACTGCTCAAGAAACATTTCTTATCATTATCAATGTTGAAAAGCTTTGCTGCTTAATATTTTAATAATTGAAAGTTAAAAATAACTGTTTGTTTGAAATAATAATAATAAAACATATTAGTAAATAGCTAATGTCACTTTTGATGAATTGAAAAACTGGTAAATTTGTTAAATTCCTTAATTTTTTTTTAAACCATTGTAACAGAAGTGTATCTTAGTCTTTAAACACAATTTACTCATTAGAAAATCTCAATTGTTTCTTTTATATTGTTTTTTTATTTAAACTAAATTTATAGAGATTTGTGCCTTTAGCAAGAATAACTATATATCCATGTGTCAAGAATGTTATGAACCTACTTCAAGATGTATTTTCTGAAATCGTAATATCTTGTACAATGTAATTTTTGTGAAAATTTTTGGGTTGTTTAGATATTTTTACAACATAAAAATACAGAAAAATACTTTTTTGTTCAGTGTAGGTATTGCATGTGGTATGAGAACAGAGGATCTTACCGTACTTTTCTCATTAGAGGATGCAGGGATCCAGGGCTCTCAGCAGTGTGTGTGTGTGTGTGTATCTGTGTTTGTGATGGAACGGATCTGGCTTTTGACTGATGTGCTGATAGTGATGTGAAACTCTTGGAGCACATTTTTGGCACTTGAGTGAAGGGACACTGCTGTGATCTGGCTTAAAGGATTCCAGTGTGTGTGTGTCTGTGCTGTTGACAGTTTCATTCTGCTAAACTCTGCTGTGACCTGACTTCAGAGATGTATTCGCTACGCTTCAGAGAGAGATACAGTGTGTGAGTATCGGTGGCCCTCTGAAGTCCTTCCACTCTGCAATGGCTTTGGTCTCAGGGCCCACTTAAGAAGTGACTGTCATGTCGTATGACCCACTTCCTGTCCTGTCCCACAGCACTGGCCACCACTGGCCCCAAAAACCTCAAATACACCAAACCACTAGTTCCCCAGCCTGAACGCTGCAGCCATTTCAATCTCTCTCATTTTTTTTTTTTTTGTTTTGAGGTGGTTAAAGTTCAAGCAGACCTTTTGTATGATTGTTTGTTTTATTAAAGATAGTGTTTTTTTTTTTTTTTTTGCTTTGTATCACTCGCTTGCGCTCCCTCACTCTCTCTCTCTGTCTCTGCTCAGCTCAATCTAGCCTGACTTAATAGAGTCATCTGCAACTCATCTAATATGGATGAAAGGCCTTCATAATATCGCTGGCTTGTTTGTCTGCACATATATGCTTCATGATCTCCGATTTCAAATCTTTCTATCTTTCTTGCTTTTTTTGCTTTCTCTTTTAATGCATTTTCTGGACACAGGACGGATAAAGCTGGCTATTAGAGGGGAATTAAGATGTTTCGATAGGCCTGCGAGAAGAGATGAAGAAGGAGAGGGTGATATATTCATCAGGTACGATATTCAGCTTATCTGCTCCGACCTTGAAGGCTGTTTGTGCGTCCGGCCACTTCGCAGTCGTACACACACCTACACACTCTCCTCTGTGCTCATTGATTGACAGGTGCTGAAATGAGCCCCTGAATAGCTGTGGGCTTCAGTCTCCCAAATAACTCGCCCGTCAAATTACAAATTCTTGCCCTCCTCACTCGCCCGGTCGCCTGGGAGACCTATTTATTTGTCTGTTTATTTGCTTGGTTTAAATATTTGGTGGGGAAAATATTGAATTTTTGTCCTCCGGTCAAAGTGCTCATATTTAGTTAATAACAAGAGGAGAGAAGGTTGTTTGCTCTGAGAGAAGGAGAGGATAGAGAAGTAGAGGAAAGGAAAGGGGAGGGTGATTTTATTTTATATAGGGAAATCCTTGGAGAGAAAGCAGACGACCTGTCACTGAGACTCTCTGAAGGCTAGACTGTAATCATCACTCATTTAAGTGTTATAGAGCCATAAAAGTATAAACTGGGATTTGTAATCATTTGTGTTAATCTGTAAATGTTGTTAGTTATGATGCCCCTTCCCTACATGACCATAAATGTATATTGAGCTGGTTTTTATCATGCCATATAGGTTTAGAATGGCACGAGGATTAGTAATTGATAAACTACAGCAGTTTAGCAGTGAAAAAGATGATTAAAACAACTAGGTAATATCAAACTACTTATATTTCATACAAAATTTGCATTGTTAGTTACATTTTTTTATAGTCCAATAGTTCCAAACAAATGTGAAAGCATCAAGTTTTAGGTTTTCAACTTAGCAGTATATTTTTTATATACTATAATAGCATTGATTCCTAATTATTTTTGTTTAGGGGTAAAACCGTAAGATGTAGAGACTTGAAACTTTGAGGGCTGGTAGTGCCACGTCACCAAGGCTCACCCCTATCGGCCTGACGGGGGTGCTACGATGGTCAAAAGTATGGAATGGCTCATGACTCCTAAACCGTCAGGTGTAAGCTCAAGTTACTTATATCATTGGAATCCTTAGGTCAATGCTGACAAAATGTATACCCTTCATTTGTTCATCATTCCAGCCCGTTCTCATCCTTTAACGTCATATAGAACGCTATATGCAAAAACGGCGCTATACTACGCACATGGCTCCCTTTACCGTTAATATAACACGCGAACCCAAGACGTTATAAATCCTTTAGCGTGAATATGACACGTACACCCTACCCCACACCTAAACTTAGCCCTCACAGCACGTGTTATATTAACGATAACGGGTGCCATGTGCGTAGTATAGCGCCGTTTTGTCACATAGCGTTCTATATGACGTTAAAGGATGAGAATGCGTTGATCATTCTATATTTTCAGGCATTTTAGATTTTTTGAACACCCACTTTTGCAAGCTAGTACTATGGCACCAAACAGGTGCAGCAAGATTATCTGAAATCTGGAGTAGAAATTTCGGTTCACAGTCCCTAAGGGCCGCCAAAATGTTGGAAGTGGAAGGAGCCACTTTTACTAAAATGGCTATAACTTGTGAACGGAATGAGATATGTTCGCCCAACTCATCTGGACCTATATCTAATGTGTGGTTGCGTTGAAAATGTGACTGTCCACTTGATGACAGAAAAAAACAGCTTTAACTACTTCACCACTAGTTCGATTGACTTGAAAATCGGCATGCCATGTCTTTGTCCGAGCTGCCATGATTTTCTATGCGTACATTGACGTATCTCAAAAAACATGTCCGCCATTGGCTATTGAATTGCTGTTAACTGTTAAAAAACTTTAAATTCATATATTTCCTAAGGTAAATTTCCTGTATTGGTTTTAAATAGTCATTTGCATCTATGATTGAGATGGTAACAGGATTGCGTAATAAACCATATCTTTTTACGCATGTCCTTAAACTGCTTGAAACCCCTATAATTGTTGCTCGCATTTATTTTTTATATTTTCAGTTTTCATTCCAATTTTAGTTTGTTTTAGTCATTTATTTTATTAATTAATGCCAGAAATGGTGAGAGAGATCAGTGATTTCATATCCCCTCATATTACAGAGTCAATGTGTGTGTCATCCGGCCCCTCCCTGCCTATTGATTCCTGTTTAAAGGCAATGGTTCATCAATACCTCGCCCTGCTCCATCTGTCTCCCTTTACTCATAAATAAAGCACACAGCATTGACCGATCAACCCTTGTCTGTAAAAGCACACATGCTAATGAAAAACGCCTCACACACACACAGCCACTCTGTATCGGTTTAAGCATATGTGCTAATCAAAAGTGGCTTGGAGAATACCTGAGGGACTAACACACAAATACACATACGCTCTCACTCCAATCATAGTAATTGCCCAGCAGCTCAGTCGTTGTTTAACGTCCCTCGTTGGTGGAGCGATGGCTGCTCTAGTTTCATCGATTTTGTTCCACTCATTGTTTTTCTTTAGACATGAGCCAAACTCACGTCTCTCCTTGGTTTGTGTAGGTCAGCTCTAAAGGTTGTGTTTGGTCATTTGTCAGACAGCAGTAGCCGAAAGCTCACAGACGCACACGTTTATCATCTCGATCAATTATAGATCATACACGGCAGGCTAGTCGCTTTGGTCTGACCGCTGCATTTATTCTCAGCGGTGGCTCAATGTTTCAACCCAGTTTACATTTCGATACAAGAGAATGAAAGTGCTAATATCACTGTAAATAGAGGTGATGAATTAGTGTGGTGTGTTTTGTTCTCAAACAGTCTTACGACAGTTTATCAATGAGCGTTGATCCAACAAAAATCTGCTTAGTAACTAAGTTAAAGCAACGCCAAGTAACTTTTCATCTGTGGTCGCCCTGCAGGTTGGAATTGTCCATTACCGCTGTCGTAAATAATTCAGCCTACCGCTGCATACTGTCGCACGCGCGATCGTTGTTTATCCAGCATTGGCCAAGTGTGCCGCACAAACCCTCAAAAGTGAAGCCAAAACGTTTCGATCGCCCCCTGTGACTGGTCCTAGTATAGCTCATAACCCCCGCCTCCCCATGTTATTCAATGGGACGCGAGACCAACTAAACAATTAAATTACACTTCACATATCCTTTTTCCAAATATAGTTTCTGTCATTTACTGTAGTTTCTATCACGTTGATGTAATTTCAAGTGTTCGTTTTTAAAATAAGTTTGTTTTTAGTTAGTTATGTGATGATAAAATAACGGTGCTCTGACATCATGATTGACAGCTGTGATTGACAGGTTCTCTGAGCGAGGTAGTCACTGAAGCACCAGCGGACTTTTTTAATAATGTTGATTATGTGATAAGTAGTTGTATTTACCTTATTTTAACGAGGTTCTGCAATCAGCAGACATCATTGGAGAAGAACGAAGCAGACAGAGGACACTTAATGAAAGTGCGGGGCGTGTGCTTGTGTTTGATTCAGTGAGAATGAGGGCGCGGCCTTGATTTCGCGGCTTTACTTCCTGCTCACGACTGCGCATGACTGGTCCCGAAACACGCAAGTGCGCAGACTCAAGTCCATGATGTCAGCGTCATATCGAGACACTGGCGGCTTCAGTTCACTCTGATGGAAAAGAGCGAAGGGGCGTCGTCCATCTTTTTTTACAGTCTATGGCATTGGCTTTGGAATGAACGATGTCCACAGACAAGGTAGAGTATGTTGCATGATTTCATGAAAGTATGCTGTATTGCGACATCAGAAACAAAGAAAAACAAAATAATGACTATTGTAACGTTTGACGTAAAGCAATTCAAATTTCATTAGAACTACAGAAATGTGACCCGATCAGGCAATCTTAAATAGCGTTGTTATAGCAAATATAGGGCCGCAAAGCAAATCCAGAAGTGCCTTTCACCCTGATACGACTTAATGAACCACTGAAACCATTTTGGAAACATTATTTAAGTTTCCATATGTTTGGAAACATAAGGTAAAAAATCTTACTTATTGTTGCTTTTTAGTTAACTGCTTTTGATCTATCTATCTATCTATCTATCTATCGATCGATCGATCGATCGATCGATCGATGGATTGATCTATCATTCTATATATAGTCCTTCCTTCCTTTCTTCCTTCCTTCCTTCCTTCCACCCTTCCACCCTTCCACCCTTCCTTCCTTCCACAAATAAACATTAAATAATTCCACACTAGTGTCACGCTGTTTGTAATCCATTTTAATCTCTTGGCTCTTTGGCAGGTTCCTATAGCATTGATTTTAATAGAACCCAAGATCAATGTTTATTAGGCAAGAGGCTCTAAACATGCAACTTTGCACTCTGCCAGAATGCTTTGACTGAGACGATGGAAGCATAATTGGCACTATTTGCATTGAATCTGATTGGACACTAAGCTCTCAATCTATATTTTTGTCCTGCCTGGAGCTCAACTTATCTGTGATTGGGTGAGACCTTAAATCGGTAAACAACCAATAAGTAATAAGAGTAACAGGATTGACAATATTCCTAATATTCGCTATTTATATTGTTGTTCTATACAGAGTCACTAGACACTTAAGGCCCCGATATACTTGAAGCGAAATCAAAGAATGAACTAATGTGGCGTAATTTTGAACGAAATCATGTCAAAGCGAACTTCGTTTGGAGTTTGTTTTGGGAGTTCAGAACATCTTACAAAAGCCAACTTTCCGGAAATGTTCACTCTGGCTGCTATTTAAATAAACATGACATGACTGCCAAATTGCAGATCTCATGTAATCTATATAATGTACTCAGATCTCATATCCACATTGCTATGATCAGATGCTTTTCTTATGCTTTATTAAAAAAAAAAATTGTGTGTTTATTTTGTTATTAAGAGGAAAGCACACATCACATCTTTACATATTCATCTAACCGCTGCTTTTAGCAGTGTGGGCGGCATCAGATGTTTGCTAACAGTATACCACTGCTCACATATTTCAAACCTTGTTTTCCCCTTAAGAGAAGAATAAGAACTTTGCCATGATATTGGGGCCTTTAATGGTCGGTTGTGACTCAAAAGACATTTAGTTTGATGTTGTTAATGTCATCATGAAATCAAAATGGACAATTCTTGTTTATTATGGAATATGGCAGTATATATTATAAATTATATATCTATGCACATCATTATTTTTTACTTCATCATAAATTCATGTACCCTCATCTTTAATCAAAGTAACTTCCCTTCTCTCTTGCAACGACATCTCTTCTAATGACGTGTTTTTCAACGCAAGAATGGGACTTGTCACTCACTTGAAATATCAGCAATCAATTCCAGATAAACAAAAACAAGTCCCACCGTACATTTTTTTTCTTGTTTAAGAAACCATTTCACCTGGTAATACATACTATAAATATTATAAGGGAAGAAAATACAATAACAACCTCTGTTTAATATTGACTGGATTTTTTTTCTAGTAAATTAAAAAAAAAGTTTAGTGGTACCTTTTAGTAGAAGCATTGCAGGAACAAACAGACTAAAGTTATCTTAAATAATACATACTGTATTTTCCCATAAGTTTTATCTGTGTTTCCCCGCTTGTGAAAAGCACTGTCCCCCACGTAGTCCACTACTTTGCACCCTATACAGAGCAGCCATAGAAATATAACACACACACATGCTCCATCATTGTACAACAGGGAATTACACTAACAAATCTGAGTTATCTGAACTTTTGAGCAACTCGTAGAAAGTAGTTTACCCCTGTAATGAGGTCGAGAGCCCCTCTGTGGATCCCGGGGTGCAGCGTATGTATGTGTTCAGAGCAGCTCAGTGGTATAATTCTTCCTTCCTCTCTCCTGCTTCCGGCTCAGTCTGTCCCCCAGCATGCATTGCAGGCGTGACCTCAAAGCTAAATACTACGCCTGCACTTAAAAGGACACACAACGGGGTCCAGGCCTTGAAGTTAGTCAGCTTGAAACAACAGGATTATTGTATTACAGTCTGTGTGTGAAAAGAAGAGAGACACTAAGTTCAGTCTGCTCTTCCGTTGAGCATCAGATGATATCTCCAAATATTGCTTTAGAGCGCACACACATATTTGGAGACCCCCGGTGTCATCATTATTCATTATCATTATCTCATCATTATTGTTGTATTATTTATTTATTTATTTATTTATTTGTGTTATTTATTTTTTTATTTTTGTTGTTGAAAGAGATCCTCCTAGAGATATACAACTTGGCCGAACTTGCATCCTCTTCGTTTTTCCCTCTAGTTCTCCTTTCTTCTCTCCCTCGTTTCTCTCCTCTCTTACTCTGTCCGGGGAGTCATTATTGCTTTGGTAAATATTTCATATCCTTCAATACCTCTGCACACAAACACCTGACAACCTCTCTCTCTCTCACTCTCACTCACTCTTACTCTCTCTCACTCTCTCACTCACACACACGCACAGATCACAGATCAAAACAGCTCCCTCCTGCAGTTCCGTCTTGCATTTACAGCTGCAGGTTTAACACACACACTATACAGACACTGAGGTTTGTGTTTTAAGAAATAAAGGAGATCTTCCTGGAAGTTGTCATCTCTATAGCCAACACTTCTTAGCTTTTCTGCTGCTTGACTGAGAGCTTTTCCCAAACATTACTCTTTGCACACATGAAAGGAAAAGGTTCAGAGGCTGCTGGTTAGCTCATGAAAGAACGTGCATGTGAGTGTGTGTGTGTGTGTGTGTGAGAGTACTAACATCCTTTCCAACCTTGAAAAGGCCTGTAATCCATCCTTATCTGCTGTGTCTAAGCTATTGCTCACTTTCTTTTGTTTTAGAGGGATGGAAAGGGATAAAGTTGGAGATGAGATGCTGTCACTTTTGTGTTTGTGTGTCTTTGGGGGGGGGGGGGGATGATATAGTGCCTGAATTTATAAAACTAAATTACAATTTCAGACCATTGATTAAAAGAGTGAATTTGACTAGTAAATAATGTTCTTCTTTATAGAACATAATAAAAAACGAGAACGAAATTTGAAAAACTTTTTTGTTTTTTAATTATTGTAATCGGTTAATAAAGTTCAGATCCTTTTCAATAATAGTTCTTTGTTCTTGCGGTTTCAGAGAAATTAATGATTTAAACATGCTTTTATTTTTATATGGTTACCATTTGTAAAGTATATAGGCCTGAGCCAAAACAAAAATCATGTCAATTCTCAGAACTGACTAAAGTGAAATCATTTCTAATCCTTGAAAGTCAGCCCATGGATATCTGTATTTTAAATTGCTATGCATGCACATAAAGGTATGTGGATTTTCATGCACAGAAACCAGAACAGAGAAAGACTGGAGCATTTTTTTGGCTTCTCCATTCTGTTCAGAAGTATTGTACTGCCAGCAACAGTAGTATGTTTTCTTTCACAGTGACCCAGAGGGAATGTGAACTCTGAGCTTCTGCCAAATAGAGAGAAATCGTTTCATTTGATTCACCTTTTAATTCCTTATGAATCTCATTTTTAAAACGGTTCAGTTTGCAGTCTGAACCTTAGCATGCATTTGCTTTACATTTAAAAAGTATTTATTTAATATTTATATTTAGGAATAAAAAGTGGAACATTAGTTATCATTAAAAAAAGAAACAATTTAAAATAATTTAATTAGAAGAATTTAATATTTTATTTTTAGTGTTTTATTTGTCCAATCTGACTCCAAAACAACTTTATATAAATATATATATATATATATATATTAGTAATGACAAAATAAATAAATAAATAAGTTTAAATAAATAAATTCAATACTCTAAATTAACTAAATTAACTTATTTTCCCGACTAGAGTGCAAAAAGAGAGATCTTGGATTTGGAGAAGCTGGGTACCAGATCAATTCCAATGAAATTCATCCGGAAACGGAATGGGTTGAGTGTGGCTTAGACTGTCTAATGCTGTAATCCACCTAAAACTGAGTAGGACATAGATAAACAAGTGTGAAGCGCTAGTCAGATGGATAGACTTGGGTGTTGCAGCCTGTGGGTTAACTGCAGGTTAAGGCCTCTGCAGCTATATCTGTCTGTAAACAAGTTACTTTATGATTGCATATACTCGATTATTAATACAAAGTTTAATCACAGGTGCATTAGTAGATTGCAGTGGTTTCTCCCAAATCAGTTCTCATCCTATCCAGTGTCATATCATAGTCCCGTATTAAAGAAGCCTAGTTCTGCTGCTGAAGGGGATTTTCTCTGTGATCAGCCTCTATTATTTTCTCTTTGCACTCTGTCTTTTAGCCCCTTAACTCTATCATTTAACAGATGCATTATTCAGTGATTAAACAATGCCAGAGGGGCTATGAGCTCTGATGTCTTTCTATAGGACACACACACGTTAGGCTTCCACAGTGGACATTAATAATGCACTTTGTGCCAAGGAGAGCCAGATTTACCTTGACCTGGTTAGAGAGCGCCATGCTGATATCCTTTTGTTGATTATACAATGCTGGAAAACCTCATTTATTTTTCTCATCTGTCTGTCTCCAAATGAGACTGCACTCTAAAAAATGCTGGATTGTTTCAACCCAAATTTGGGTCAAATATGGACAAACCCAAATGTTGGGTTGAAAATATCATTTCAAATTTTAACCCAACTTCAACTTTTACTTTCAATTGTAATTTTTTAAATTACATTGTTAACCCAACATTTGGGTTTGTCCATATTTGACCCAAATTTGGTTCGAAACAACCCAGCATTTTTTAGAGCATGCTAACACATGTAGATTGGCCTGATGTTGGCCCAGTGAAGGCAAGTCAACTTCAGGGACTGATATTAATGTTTCAGAAAGCTGGTGTAGGACGTTTTGGGCATGAGAGAGAGATGCTTTTCAGAGCCATATCCCAGAAAACAACAGGGAGAGAGAAGTCGGAACATCAGCAGGTGTGTTAGAGCACTGGTTTATGATCCTCCGCTATTGTAATATTGAACAATGAACAAAAAGCTTGTGTGTGTTTGTGTATGTGGATCTGCCGTTTAAACCCATTTATCTTGTAGACAGACTGAGCACTAAAGGTGTATAAATTTAATTTCTTTATTTTGAATTTCACCTCCAGCAATTCCGTAAATTGCATCTTGAAATGGGAGTAAAACTCAATGAGATTTCACATGAATCGGATATATTACTCGCACAACTGTCTCTCCTGTTGCTAAGCTGAGTAGTTCTCAATCTCTCTCCAGCTCTATTCCAGAACTTAGTGAGCTGCCTATTGAGGAACAATTTTAAGGCATGGGTGCACTCTCCCACACAAATGAGGATAGAAGAATTACTACCAAAAATGAACATTAATTACACTCATGTCATTCCAAACCCAAATCAGCATCGGACCCATTTGACTTTCATCGTATGGTCAAAGTATCTTCTTCCGTATACTTTCCCAGAAGAAAGTAAGTCATACAGATCTGTAACAACATGACGGGGGAGTATATTATGACAATGTTTATTTTTGGGTGAACTATCCCTTTAATTATGCTGGTGAACTCTGCAAGAGAAAGGTTTATTATTATAAATGTTATTATTTTCGATAAATAAGGTGTCAGTTCCAAAACGGTGCCCCTGACACACTGGTGGTTTCATGCAGCATACTAACATCATAGTCTTAAATGTACGGCATGCATGCTTTTGGCAGACACTTTTATCATGCAGCATACAACATGCAATGCATTCAGGCTATACATTTTATTTGTATGTCTATTTGTGTGTTCCTTGGGAATCAAACCCACAGTCTTGACAGCTGAGCTAGCTGAGCTGCAGGAACACTCAAAGAACAAATGTAAGTCGAGTCTCCGGTGTGGAGCGCTGTTTGCTGCCTATGTACAGCATTCCAAATGGTCCTCTGATAGGACACTGTGTAGGTAGTTAAAGGGATAGTTCACTTTGAAATTAATTTTTGATATGTTTTAGCTTACCTCAAGGGCATCCAAGATGTAGGTGTCTTTGTTTCCACAGTATTTTCAGTCAAACCGTTGTTGTCTATCAGTCATACACTAGAGGCTAAGGGGGTCCACCAAAAAGCATGCACAGAGAAGTCAAAATTAAACATGATTTAATGACTCGTAAATGTAAGTACACATTGATGGCCTAAGACACGAAACGAGCGGTTTGTGTGAGAAAACGAACAGTATTTATATTGTTTTTACCTCTTGTAATAATAGCCATGACAAAATGATCTGACGGCACGGGCGCTTCGGTCTGCGCATGCGCCGGAAGTGTCACTCTTTGTTTATACAGAAATTTCGGAAGTTTTACCTTTCACTAAACATATTTAGATATACGGGAAACCGCAATGGAAGCCGATTTTGGTATATCTAAATATGTTTAGTAAAAGGTAAAACTTCCGAAATCTCCGTGTAAATATTGAGTGACGTCACACGCAAGCGATCACTTCCGGCGTAACGTTGAACTGATTCAGTTCGGTTCAGTTGGACATTGCACAACTGATTCAGATCACTTGGACGTCACTGTGATTACACGAGGTAAAAACGATATAAATACTCTTCGTTTTCTCACAAAAAACGCTCGTTTTGTGTCTTAGGCCATCAATGTGTACTTACATTTACGAGTCATTAAATCATGTTTAATTTTGTCTTCTCTGTGCATGCTTTTTGGTGGACCCCCTTAGCCTCCAGTGTATGACTGATAGACAACAACGGTTTGACTGAAAAATGTCAAAATTGAAAATACTGTGGAAACAAAGACACCTACATCTTGGATGCCCTTGAGGTAAGCTAAAACATATCAAAAATGAATTTCAAAGTGAACTATCCCTTTAATAGGTCTTTAGGTTTGGGGAAATAATCTCTCTCTTTCTGTACGCTGCATCTGAGACTCTACTTCAAACCAAATACTGAAGCATTGACTGCATTTGCAAATAACTCTCGCAGTTATTCAAAATTGTGTTACGAAGACTATTCAAAAGTCACAAATAAGTAGTGTTAAACTTTTCATGCCTACTTTAGACGCAGGTCTGGCGTGAAATTAATCAAAAAGCTGTGTTTTTTTGTTCTACCAGGCGAAGAGTGAGAAAAAAGAGAGATGGAAGAGAGGAACTGTCATTTCATATTGCGAGTTAGCTGCTTAATTTGATCTTTGTAAAACTAAGTTGCTTCAGGTATGCAGCATACAGCAGTGCTTATAGCCTCAGGGCCGAAAGAGACAGAAAGAACCCTTAGAGATTTCCCTCTCTCTCCCTCCTGTTCTCTCTTCTTGAACCTCCTCTGAAGTTGCCCTTGGTTCTACATGTGTAGTGGTAATTATGAATGAGGAAGAGTTAGATCGGTACAAACCCATGAAACATTTTACAGCTCGCTACTATTGTAATAAAGATCAATGCACATCATATCGCTACTTGTCCTGAGACTTGAGAGGGAGTGAGAACAGTGTTTTTTTTTCTTTAGTATTCTTTCATTATATAGCTCTCTCTCATCATCCGTACCAAAGGGAAGCGTATCAGTTTTAATTGTCGTTTGCTAGCTTTTGTGATATGCTGTGCTGAAAGACAGCAGTCCTGAGAGACATTCAGGGGACATACTATGAGAATAAAAGATGGTAAGAAGTGATTAGAGAGTAAAGGAAAGGAAGAGGTGGAAGATAGAGTGACAGACAAATTGTTCGACATACTGTTCGACGCCGTTTCTCTCTTCACGGTGCACAAAGTGGCATATTTTGATTGATTTGTGGCTGTCTTAAAGGGGCATCATTTTAAACACGCTTAAAGCATGCTCCTCTTTATAACTTTTCAGTCCGCATGTGATTAATGCACTCAGGATCACTTCATGGGTGATAAACTTACGAATAAGTATCTTGGCAACACATTAAAAATGATTCGCTGTCACAGATAGGAAAATATGTGCTTGCTTAAAAAAGAGAGTGGCTTAAAGTTATTCCAGCCATAACTCAAGCACTTTTCCAATTAGAAGTTTATTATTTTATTTTTTAAATAATTTAACTTTTTTAGAGGTTTATGGACAATATTTCTCTTATGGATTGTGCTTATATGGTTTCAACTCTATTGGTTTAATTAAAATAAAATGTGTTTGACAACAACGGTGGATTCTTATCTGTTATATAAAGCCAATTGAATGTCTTCACTTAGCAGAAGAAATGTGTTATTTTTCCTTCTTCCACTGCAATCGAAACACATTGGCATTTAAACTTTAAATAGTAAATAACTCTAAACCAAATAGCTTAACAGACTGCTTGAAGTTTAAATCAAATATTGTTTTGGATAATCATTTTATCAGATGAGAGCGAATCTCAAATCGTCTTATCAGAGCAGCTCTGAGTCTAGTTATTTTAATCCCTTGTGCTGAGGATGGGGTTTAATTGATTCACCAGTGCTCAAGCTTCTTTAAAGAGATAATGCAATGGTGGACTTGGGTCAAAACCATGTTTATACAAAAAGTTTGTGGAATAATGTCTTATTAGGGCTCTGAATGCCGTCTGTTTGCCCTTTAGACATACTTAAGGCATGCAGCTCAATGACAACATACTTTCTGCTTTATCCCATGGACTTATTGTCGTATTAGAAAATGCTGAAGCTCTGCCGCTTTAAGATGTGTTTGTTTGTCAAATGTACAGCAAATTAGTATTTTCTATTATTGATTTTACTATACAGTTAATGAAAACATTCATATGCATGAATACAGTTAAATAGATGCCAATGTTATTTCCAAAACACTTAGTGTCAATTTAATAACCCAGCCATAGTTTAGCAACAATGCAACCTAAAGCTAATAGTATTATTTAACAATGAAATTTAAGCAGAAAACCAGAATTTTGAAAAGCTTCACAGTGATTGGTTTCTGCCCAGTGTTGCCCACTTTTAACTTGCATAAAGCTGAGCATTTCTTTACTTTTTACCACCCCATATCAAAGGGGTTCCTCTGACAAAAAAAAGTTTGGGAATGAGTGCATTAGACAGGTAAGTGTCTACGTGTCTTTGTAGTGTTGATTGGTAATAAATTTCACCCCATCTATGGTAAAACATTTGGAAGCTGACCCTTTAATAGCATGGGAAAGGTTATCCGTTCCCTTGTTCATTCAGAAAGCTGTAAACTTTGCCTGTCCTCTGTCAGCACTGATATCAACAATCCCCGCTCCTGATCTTCCTGAACTTCTCACCTGTGGCCGTGGCCCAGGCTTGCAAGCACTCTTAGGCCATTGATGAATTTCATCTCTCGCCGTCAGTCATGTTTTTGTTTTATTGTCCCATCCAGACCTTTCTGTACTTGGACAGAGTCTTCTAACTCTGCAGGCGGCAGCTAGTTTTTGAGTTCAGGGCTGGGTGATTGAGCAGCCTCGCAGTTGCGAAGTTATTCCCCGTGTTACTTTCACTCTTTCTGTGTGTTATCCAGTGTATTTGTCTATAATCTTGACAGCAATCCTGCCGTAACCCTACCAGCCCGTAGACGTCTCCCCATCAGCCTACTGCACCGTTTGGCCCAAAAGCCCCTATTAATCATAGTCTAATTGAATTCCAGCAAACACATAAAACTCTGATTGGGTTTAGTTATTTCATTTTGCAAACACATGTCTCTGGTGAACCGTGTAAAGTGATATGCAGTGGTGAGCCATGTCATCTGGAACTGTCTCGCTGCTCTGGCTGATGTTTAATAAGCAGAAACATGTGTTGTCCCCGATTTGACTGCCATAGCTGGCCCGATGTCCGGGGAGAGCCATACTTCTGGATTGAGCCACGTCTGTTCCTATCTGTGATTAATGCTCTGTGATTTTATTTTGTGAAGGGTAGCTCTTGTGGTTGCTCGTTTCGTCTCTGTGACCTGCTAAACCTCAGTCTGGAATTGCTCGGATGGCAGCGAGACAACAATGAGAATATTTCCGTCAGAGCCGACCGGCACTGGAAAGCCGGAATAATTATCAGCAGCTGTCCATATCAAACTTCAGAGCGTCAGTAGGGACCCCTCTCCCTTCAAACGTACACGAGTGACATGTTCTCTGCGCTGGACTGGATGAAGAGCGAAAGAGGAAACGGGCAAGGGAGACCGAAGGAAAGAAAGAGATCCGTATGTCTCTGTTGTACCAGTCAGAGCTTATTATCCACAGAAAGTTGCAGAAAGTTTTATGTTTGTGTGTATGCGTGTGTGTGTGTAGATTCAAAGCTCCGCTGTGAGCTTAAAAGATGTTGTCTCATTCCATCATTTAATACACATTTAAAGTGGTTTTGAAATGGCTGAGCCCAGTGCGGTCTGCAGCCCTAATAGAAGCTCTTCTCCTCCATTAATACATCCAGACTTGTGATCCTACCAGAGAAACACAGACCCGAAGTACAAAGCACTTGTCAACGGTTAACAGTTGCTGTGTTACCGCACATAGATCAGATTGAAGTTTTCCCTTGTTTCTCCTTTTTAAAGGAGCAGCTGTCGCCATCAATGTTCCGTCGCTGCCTAACCAAACTTCCCAACCAGAGAGATTAGCAGTGCACGCCACTGAATCTGCAGATGGTATGAATGCACAACCTCAGTTGTCGTGCTTTCGTTTGCGAAACCTGTAGAAATCTTGTCTCAGGCTTATAAATTATGTTGCATTTATGAGGGCCAGCTGCCACATTGCTACATGAGCACCAGCATTTCATCTTAACAACAACATGTGCATTCGCTGTAGATGACGCTGTCGTTTTGAATAAATCATAGCTGCATTTTTTCATTACAAACCCTTTGAAGAAGAGTTTTTTTGTTTTGTTTTTTTTTTTATAAAAAATATCTGTGTGCAGCATGACCAACCCATTCACAGGGTTCAATAATCATATTTATTATTCCTTATTCATTGTGACAGGGGTCTATTTTTAATAATAACTATTAAAAACATAATATTTCATTTCCTTATAAAGCTGCTTTTATATTTGAGATAGGTGGTCTCTCAAATAGTGTCCTTATTTTTTTGGGTTATTTTGTCTCAGAAAGTTGTATAACCTCTGATATACAGTAGTTTGGTTCATTCACTTGTTTTCATTTCTGTGTATAGATTCTCACACTCCACTATGTAGAGTAAGCTACTACTACCAATGAGTGCATAAAGCACCTATACATTTTTGATTGAACAAATATCATCCCGCTGCTTTTTTAACATATAGCAAATATGATGTATACTAGTGTAGATGTTACTTTGAAGGTTTGGGGTGAGTAAGACCCCAAGACCCTCCCCCACCCCCTTTAATTTAGCAAGAATGCATTAAATTGACCGAAAAAGTGACATCAAAGACTTTTACTTTGTTAAAGCTACAGTCTGTAGCTTTTTTTATCCAAAATACATATTTGAGAAAATACATAACCATCCAGTGTTTAAAACTATCCAATTGCCGTAGCTCGATTCAAAGCGGTAAGCTTGTAATAATGTTTTTAATTCCAGTTGTACTGGTGGATTTCCGCGGGAGATTCGAGCCTGTCTCTGCATCATAACGTCACATCTGTACACAGAAAGGGGGAGTCTCGGCTAGAAGGCAATATTTAGTTGTTGCGTCACAGTCTCCTCAAACATTGTGTTCATACACTGCAGCTTTAAAAAAAAAAAAAAAACAATTTCTTATAAATGCTGTTCTTTTGATCTTTCTATTCACCAGACAATAAAAAAAGATTCACGGTTTCCAAAAATACTCACCCAAAAATGAAAATCGCCCTTATGTCGTTCCAACCTCATAAGACTTTCACTTTATATGATGAACAGTTTGAATTTGAGTTTGTTATTCACATATACACCTTCATCAACTCGCATATCATTTACAGTTAAACGGAAGCTCAAGCATGTTGGCTTGACGTGCGACGACCAATGAGGTTCGTTTTTGTGTGTTATGGAGCATGTTTGAGCTTCAGCAAGAACCAATGAGGTTTATTGTTGAGCAGATTTTAATAAAAATGTCTTAATTTGTGTTCCAAAGATGAACGAAACTCCTTACAGGTTTTTGAACAACACAATGGTGGTGAGTAAATGATGACAAAATTTTTGGGTGAACTAACCTTTTAAACAACACAATTTTCTCAAATAAAAAAGTTAATTTAAATTTTAATAATAATTTTCTAATAATATTGTGTTACTGTATTTTTGATCAAATAAATTGTGAGCATGAAAACTTTATAGCAGTATATGTGAGATGAGGTGCTCCTTCTCACTTCCTGTGAAATGTATTCGCTTCAATCCAGTATCCCCCATAATTCAGCAGTGTTGTATCCCACCTTGACGTACAACTAGTAAACGTGTAAAACAGATCCCTAAGGGGATTTGCTATATTTTAATAACTTTTATAATTTCACGATGGCCCACAGAGACCTGATATCAGTTACTGGCTTTTAAGAGTCTGGCACAGGCCGGGATGCCAATCCTCGTGCTTCAGAGAAGACTCCTGTCCAAAACTAACAGAACAGGACAAGCAGGCAATTTTTGGAAATGCGGTTTTCAGTTTCTGCACATATTTTTCCAGCCGTGCTGTGAGGCCATGATGAAATGTACATCTGGCCCCCGAGAGCGACGTTTACCTGAGTGTGTGTCAGGTGATAGCCTGCCTAATGACTCTGGAAGTTAAACAGAGGGACTTTTCTGGCTGAGGTTTCACAGAGCCCCCCACGCCACTAAAAGTGTCGCTCCACCGGTAAAATGTGATCTTTTCCCTAATGAACGACACGCTTCGTTTGTCTAGCTCGCACGCCTCCTGCTCCGGCCTCTAGGGGGAGCAGCACTGAACGATTCTCTGTTTTTTTTTTTTTTTCTTCTGCCCACATTAACTGTTATTGGCCACTGTAAAGTCTCAAAGCAACGTTTGTGGAACGTGGGTGAGAGAAAGAGTTTTTGTGTTGCGGGCTGTTCCTGCATACACTACCATGGCTGTTTCTGTTTACGTGGACCCTTTGAGTTAAAGTAGTGTGTATGCATGCATCTCTTTACACTCCACACCCATACCAATCTGTGAGGTGTGACATCGCTGTGCATGAACAGCAGCTTCACACACATCACTTTCACCTTGTCCTGCCACACTCACCTCCTCATCACTCCTCCCTCTCTCTTTATCCCTTTCTCTCTCCTCCTCCCCCTCACTCAGTCATACGCTGTCTAGCTGTCATTGGAATATATGTTTCACAAGCAGTAGTGGGACAGTAAAACTTGCCAGCCACAGTGTTATTCTAGCTGGACTAACAGGCACCGCTCTGTGAGTTATGCTGTTCTCTTAAAGTAGTAGACATGTCAAAAAATAAAAAAAATAAAATAAAATCTTTCGCATATCAGTGTCCAACATTCAGGCTCGAGCAGCTCGTTATAGTCCAGGCGTAATAGTGTGGTGTTTTGAAAAGTGTGTTGAGGTTTTCTTTTTGGCGTGTAAATCTGAGTGCACACTACAAGACTGTCTTCCTTTAGTGTTTTAGTCTGTCAGAAATAAAAAAAACAAAACCTGAGTGAAGCCAACTCAACATGTGCACAATTAGCTGTAGACGATATGACAAATTTCTAAACAATTTGAGTTACAAAAATGTGACATCTCATTGAAAACATGCAACAATCTTAAAAAAAAAAAAAAACATTTACTTGAGATGCAGCATCATTAGAGTCATTAACAGAGATAGTTTACCCAAGAATTTAAAATTCGGTCACAAACAGCACTGGACAACATTGACTTTCACCATGGACAAAAAAACAGTGAGACATTTTTCAAAATATCTTCTTTTGTATTCCAAGATTAATATCATCATACATGTTTGGGACAACATCATGGTGAGTAAATTTCATTTTTGGGTTAACAATCACTTGACTGTCGTGACTGAGAAGTTTTCTTTGAATTCACCTTTATGTGTAATGTGTATAAGTGTACACTTGTACTAAAAATATGTTCTCTGGAAACATGCAGTGTTGCTTTTACATATTTTTAAATACATTTTATCTGGAAAATTAGACAATCTGAATAGTAAAAAAAAAAAAAACAAAAAAAAAACAATCTAGTGTGCCAAAGCGATCAAACCCTTTCCTCTATTTTATGTGTTGCTGCACTTTCAAAAATCAACTCTGAGTATTTGAGTTTGTGTGAAATGGAAATTTCATTATTGTAACTATCTTGTAATTGACATGCTTAGTATTCCATTAACTGAAAAAAGTGTGCAACAACACGACAGAAAACATGAAACTGTGAGTCTTAAAATGTATGCAGGGCGATGACCCTTTGTCTTTTAGTGTGTGCTTGGTTTGATTCAGCCTAATTGAGTCTGAAATGGAAGAGATAATTGAGACACATTGTTTTCCTCTAAAATCAGCACAGAAAATGTGGGGAAAAAACTCCACCGATTCCACCTGGGTCTGGTCCCATTCTGCATGTTAATTCATAGTACTCTACAATTGCTGTCTCTGGTTTGGTTCAAAACATGTTTCTTACGTAGAGTTGCAGATTTACGTCAGTATTTGTTATGCTTTAGCACGAAACAGACACCGATATGTTTAGCCAGGTTTTCTCTCAACAGATCTGATTCCAAATCTGTTAGGAACTTGACTGTTAAATCTAAAAAGCATATCTATTCTATCATGTTTTTACCGTTTCCTTGGGCTAACATGTAACAATCCAGATACTTCTTGTCATGACTTTGCATATGTTTTTTCTGCTATCTGGTAAGGCTGAGGTTGTAATAGCCCCTCTTGTGAGCCAAGCCGTGGACCTGCTGCACATGGGTCAGATGAATGCTGTCGATTATGCTTCTCTCTCTTTGGCCACTGACATGCAAATAAATGTGTCCATAAATCCAGTTTGTGTGTTTGAAAGAGACCAGGGATATCTGGGATATTAGGGCAATGCAACGTCTGATTGGCTCCAGCCGCCGTGGCATAACTTCAGTGGGGAAAGCCAATCTGGCTGCTGTGGTGTGTATGTGTGTGTGTGTGTTTGAGTTGTGGTAAGGAGGTGGAAAGTAGAGCAAGTCTGAAGCTAAGCCAAGAATAATAAAGACTTCTTTATTGCTGGTCAAAAATCATTTGATTGAGTTTGCACAAACACACGCGGAGTGTGTGTCAGTGGAGTGTGTGCCCATACGTGTGCACATGAAGTCCCTGTGATTCCCATCTACAGTAGCCACTCATTGGCGATCCAGCTCTCAGAGCTGCTTGTAAGTAACCCTGACAGATCTTTAATGTGTTGGCAACAGATTCAGCCACTCTCAGCTGGCTTTCATTCGCTTTGCTCCGACTACGTTTGACCAGCAAGCAGTTTCTACCTCCTCTTATTGCTCCACTCCTGAGTCCACGGTTCTTAGTAAGGTCCATGTGAGCAGCTTTAACCGGAATGTAATGTCTCTTGTTGACCACAAGCCATTTTAAGTGGTTTGTATGCCAATGATGGTATGTAGGACAGGGCTGAGCTTTCTGCAACATTTCCAGAGATATCTCAGGATCTTTCAGATGCGCTCATCCAAAAACCCTTGACTTTTCTGAGAATTTGATTTTTGTGTCAGAATAGAACATTTTCTGTTCATTTGATTTAGTTATATGCCTAATGTTTTTACACAAATACACTCTAAACTCAGTGGCGTGTACAAAGTGTGTGTAGTATTAACACTTGTTAAATTGTATTAGTTAGTTGTATCAACACTATCTCACGACCAATTCGTACGAATTCGACGCATGATTAAAAAGTGTCTAATTCGTACGACCTCACTCGTACTAATTCGTACGATTTGTCTTAACCCACGTGATGGTTAAGTTTAGGGGCGGGGTAAGGGGTAGGTCATTCGTACGAATTCATACGAATTGGCCAATTCGTAAAATATGTATGATTTAGCAAAATCGTATTAATTCGTACGAGTGAGGTCGTATGAATTGTTACGAATTAGCCACTTTTTAATCATTCGTCGAATTCGTACGACTTGGTCGTGAGATCGGGTTGGTTGTATAGGCTATATATTTACCATCATACATTTATAAAGGAGGTCTATAGTTGTTGTTTTTTCCCCTCATTAAAAAAAAGTATTTTCCCACATTAAAATAACTAAAATAACTCTTGCCTATTAGTATATGGCCTATAAAAATTATCTTCTCACTGGCAGATAAAAAATAAAATAAAATAAATAAACAAACAAACAAACAAAAAATACATAAGCATATTTTGGAATCTGGCTGCCCTTCTTGTGAATGGAACAGGAGGACAATATGCTGCATTGTATACTCAGTCATCAAACATGCTGTCCTCCCTCTCTTGTTCATCCCTGTGTTTTTGTGTAATTATGTTTGGGTGTAAGTTCATTCTCGGAAAAAAAGGCATTGTGTAAGGCAGGCAGAAGCTCCATCTAAAACTCAAGTAACACTGAGATCCACACTGAAAGCATTCAAGTTGCCACATGTACAGTGCCTTTAGGGACAGTCATGAGCTCTATTGACTAAAGCAGAGTAATAAAATAGACACATTCTCATTAAAGCACACTTTTCTCACCCATTGCTCTTCCTTGTTGTACCCATAGTATTTGCTAAGTGTTATACTGTTTTATACTGTACTATTAACTCAGCAAAAACCCCAGTGTAAAATTAACTCCCCCCAGAGTTTATTTGACTCCACACTCAAGAGTGTTAAAATCAACTCTGAGGCCCCGTCCACACTACTGCGTTTTCGTTTAAAAACGGAGACCTTTTGCTATGTTTGCACCTCCCGTCCACACTAAAACGGGAAAAACGAAGACCTAAAACTGAGAACTTTAGAAACGCTGACGCAAAGGCTGACGCTTGGCTCTATGATTGGGTGTCATCAGTCATGACGTATCCTTCCCTGATTCGTCATTCACTGTTTACACCGGCACGCGCATGCCCAGTGTTGGTAAATGGTCACGTGATCCGCGTTTTCAGTCGTTTTAATGTGGATGGAGATCGTTTCTAATACGCAGATAAAACGGAGCCCGTTCTCATCCCAAAGCGCCATATAAGACGCTTTTGCAAAAGCGTAGATATCCAACGCACATGGCACCCTTTAACGTGAAATGAGACGCAGATATATTTGGGCAGAAGGCGCCCCCTAGTGGTCTAACCCTTACCCTACACCATACCTAAACTTAACCATTAACCGAAGCGTCTCATTAGACGTTAAAGGGTGCCATGTGCGTTGGATATTTACGCTTTTGCAAAAGCGTCCTATATGGCGCTTTGGGATGAGAACGCGTTGTGTGGACGGAGATCGTATTCGTTTTAATTCTCCGTTTTTAAACGAAAACGCAGTAGTGTGGACGGGGCCTGAATCAATATTAAAGTTAATGAGATGATCCAGTGATGTATTGAGTGATGATTGATCTTCGAGAGATATCATGGCAGTTTTATTTATTTATTATTTTTATTTTTATTTTTTTTCTCTGGAAGTACACCAACACAACTTCCCAAAGTTTTGTTTGGCCTAAACTGACGACTGTTTCCTCAACTTGGGCCAATACAGAGCTGGCAAAATAAATCGATTGAGCTGACGTTACCAAGCAACAATTTCTGATGTGTAGCCTAATTGTTTAAGTTCAGACAGATAATCTTTCTCTCAAAATCGTCCAATACTGTTTATGCATCAGTAAGTCAAGCCAGTGACTAAAATATCAACTTCACATCGTTACTTTTAGTAGGATGAAAATTTTTAATTGTGAACAAATTATATACAGAAAGCGATCAAAGAACAAAATTACAACAAAGCTCTTACTGTGTGTACATCATCGTGTTTGCATTGGTGAAAGCATTAGAGAGAGTGCAGAAACTGTGTTACAATGGTAAGATCTTCATTCTTGTGATCAACAGACTGTCATCTGCTTGCTCAATGCTCATCACAGTGACATTTTATGTGATGGGACTGGATATAAATACTTTAAATTAATTATAATTCTACTAATTCTTGGACAGAGCTATGATGTCAGCAGCTTGCATGTGTGAGAATAATAACTCTGTTTATATGGAGGTGAATATATGAAGAGTTCAGATGCAAAAGCCTCTAAATGCCATTTGAAATTTTCTTCTTTAATGAAGATTTTTATCAAACTTGTATATTTAAGTTCAGTAATTTCACTTAAATGGCAATGATAATTACCTATTAATTGTTATTTAAGTGAAATCACTGAACTTAAATATACAAGTTTGATAAAAAATCATCATTAAAGAAGAAAATTTCAAATGGCATTTAGAGGCTTTTGCATCTGAACTCTTCATATGTTCAGGCTTTTTATTCACTGTGCAACATAAATGTACATCAGTGGCACCGCCTTCTTTTGGACCCGTCAATAACCATTAGCAAATGCAACATATTTTCACTCACCCTTTTGAAGGCTGTCCTCTGAATGACCTGCAAATGTTTTTCTTCCTTAGAGTGAAGTTTAGAAAATGAAGGAGTGAATGAGTCTCATCATCACTCGCTCATTTAATTAAAACTCTCATCTCATTAAATCTGCCTCTCATTATGGCCCTCATTTGCTGCAGCTCACAAATTTGAAGAGTGGGGAGGAGAGAGAAAAAAAAGCAAAGCAAAAGCGAATCTGTTTACAGTGCACGCTTTTCATTTGTTTAACCAATCCCACAGAACACACTCTGGTTAGGCGTTGTGTTTGATATGATGACGCCGTTGTTTATTTTGCCATTTAAATGTGCTGAAAACGAAGGTATCAGGAGATTATACTGGTCTCCAGCTCGCCCTTTAATTTGTAGCCCCACATGCTGGCCTCTAGTTTAATAATACACTTACAATGTAAACTTGGGTTCACCCTTCTACACCCTTCTGTCTATATAAACAGACTGAAGCCCCTGATAGGGTTTCCCTCTTCTGACCCAAACAGTTGGGGTCTCTTATATGTCTATCAACACTAGTTGTAATGTGGTTTTTCTACTTTGTTCACTAATAAAAATGTGAAATTTGCTTATTTGTATGTACAGAAGTACAGTGAGTTGAACAGTTTAATATGGGTTAAGCTATATGGACCCCAAAAGTCTAATGATTGCTTGCAAGTGAAGTTTTAAGCATTAAAATATAAAGACAACATGTTCCAAAATTAAATAATTTATTGTACCAAGGCCCAAGCTAATTATTATTTCGGGCCTGTAAGATTTTCTTTCATGTTTTTGATTATTATTTTTTTTTTTGTGCTCACCTAGAAAATACAGTAAAAACAGAAACGATACAGTAAAAACAGTAATGTGAGATATTCTTAAAATTGAAAGTAATTGTTTATTATTATTATAACATATTTTAAAATGTAATTTATTCCTGTGATACAATGATACATCATCACTCCAGTCTATCACATAATCCTTCAGAAATCATTCTAATATGCTGATTTACACAAACACACTTTTCATTATCAGTTGAAAACAGTTGTGTTCCTTAATATTTGTGGATATTTTTTTTCAGGATTCTTTGATGAATAGAAAGTTTATTTATTTGAAAATTAGATATTTTTATTAACAATCTAAGTTTTCAATGCCATTTTTAATCAATTTAATGTATCCTTGTTAAATGTTAACTAACTTTTGAACTGTATAGTGATAAGCTTTTAAAATAAAAAAATACTTTTTTTATTATTTCTTTGAAACATGAGCTGCCAATAGAATAACATAATTGTGATTTAATACATTTTATATGATTTCCATCCCTTTAGAGAGCAAAACGAAACGATAATATACAGTTCTTTAAATGTGTTAATCAATATTGTTACCTTTGATTAAAAAAAATGTTTTAGTTTATTTTTTTTAATAATATATTTAAGATTTCAAATTTACCACAGGCTCCCAAGCAAACTTAGATGAAAACTTAGACGATATGTGAAAGCCACAGAGACAAATACATACACAATTCAGACAGTAGGCTGTCATGGGGAGTTTTGGAAGGACTTCATGAGATTGAGATCTATTTATGCTAAACTGACTCCATGTTCTTTTTCCTGTGGCAAATCGGTCATGTGCTGTGCTGATTGTGTGCCCACCTCTGCCTGCTCGTGAGTGTTAGTAAGTAGACACCAGACTGGTCTTCAGGTTTCTGTGCTGTCTGACTACAGCATGGTGTGCTCAGGTTCCCTGTCTGCGTAACAGGGGCTTGTGGGACAGATGACCTCACTAGATTTCACGCTGGACGCTCTACAGGTAACATGAGTATTCCTGCATCTCCTGAGCCAGTGAGTGAGAAACAGTGACCATTTAGGCTGGTACACATTAAATTAGTACTTGCATTAAGGCTCTGTGTATACTGGGCGTTGCGTATTAATGATAGAATAAATCTTTTACAAATATGCTACATATTTCACTCACAAACGGTCAATAATTCATGCCATTAGACCATTATTTCACTCCCGGGTGAATTAATTAGTCATGTAGAGCTTGAATGTACAAATGCCTACAGTGTTAGACACGCTTTTCTGATCAGTGAGACATTAACAGGAGTAGCCTGAAGGGGGAAAAAAAGACATCTTAAACCATTCTAAACAGGTTTGCTGGTCTTTAAACTTGGTCAAGCTGATCTGTTTGATGGTTTTAGAACAACCAGAACACCATCTGGGAGTCTTATCTAGATGAAACCAGTTTAAACCAGCTGGTTTCTTGATTTTTTTTTTTTTTTTTACCTTTCTGAAAAGTAGATCTGATGACATGTTTTAATTTCTTCTTATATTAGATACCATCTTTCTTGTTTAAAATAATAGCTTACTATAAACTTATTGTACGTAGGCCAACAATGATTAAGTCGGTGTATGAACCTTATTATATCCAAAGCCAAGAGGCCCAAAATAACATGGGCACTTCTGCTGCCCTGGTTAAATGGCTTGTGTAAAGCAGCTCATTGTAAGTGGCCTGATATAGATGGTGTGGATAGACTGCTGTCTGGTTTGGTCAGGCCGCTTGTGGAGAGCTTAGAATAGTCTTGAGAAAGAGAGGAGAGACTGGGTGTGACTAGCAGCTCTTAATGAAATCTTTCCATTACATTTGAGTATGGGTGTGTTGTTCTGATGACTGAGCACCTGTCTATTACTGATAGATCTCCTCCTGTCTGGTGCATGTTATTTCCTCGCCTTAAGCCCATGTTCCTTGTAAGAATCCCCCCCCCCCATCTTAACTGTTCCTTGTAAGAATCCCCCCCCCCCCATCTTAACTGGTTGGATAATATTCTTTTACAAAGCTTGTCGTGCGTGCCTGTGTGTGTTTGAGCAAATGGCCAGCTGTCTGCCAGCTGTATGCCCACTAAGTGTTGATTGGATTGGAGAAAGAACCTATATGACACACTCACACACACACACACACAGACGTTTCACACCTACCACCAAATACTTCTCTGCCAAGAAGACATTAACAAATTTAAAGCTCACAAGATCAAACACAGCAGAAAATTATGAATCAGTCTTTGGTGGACTATTAAATACGCCCACGCACACAGACTGATTATAAGCTTTAAGCAGAACAGATGCAGTTAGATGTCTATACCCTAGGATGTATAGATCTATATTTAACAAGCATCATCTTTTAGAACCTACGGTGTATGAATGGTTCACACTTATCCATCAACATTCTTTTCTTTTTTTTTTTACCTTTTTTTTGATCGACAGCAAGCACAATTAAAGGAATACTCTTTGTTCAGTACAAATTGACTGCTTTTGTAGCAAAATGTTGGTTACCACAAGCAAACATATAAACAAATGCAACTTAAAAAATAAAAATGTTATGGTGTGAATATACTGTATTTCATAGAATGGAAGTGAATTGGACTGAAATATGAAACTGATAACTTTATAGAGGCACATTTTCCTCTCTTAAAAGTGTATTATTTGAGATCAATCATCATTTTTACATATTTTTTCGTGACGTTGTGGCAACAAAGTTGTAAATTTGGATTTAAATTCACACAAAATGGATAGTAAGCCATTTCTATATACTAAAATCATTTTGCACACATATTGATTACATCTTGTGGCTATATTGAAACTCCATCATTGTTAGTACTTCAATATAATCCAGATTTTTGCTTTTTAAAATCAACATTATGCCACAAGTGCAGTCGATTTAACTGAAGTTGTGAACTCTCAGACTAGTATTGCACAGATACCTCTGTTAAATGGAAAGTTGATTGAATGAATAGCCATATGTCTAAACTTAATTCAAATTATTAGACTTATGATCTTTTTTATTTTAATTTAATTTAAAAAAAAATTAATTTAGTCACTTTTAACTTTATTTAGTGAAGTAAAGTCAGATGATGTTTCTGCCATTAGCTCTTGAAAGCATTTTGTCTGTTTGAATGAATGCTGTTTTTGTAAAATATAAATTCAACTTCCTATACTAATAATAACTATTTACTAACAGCGACCATTTGTTTCTTCTTATTTTTATTCTTCTTATTGCTTCTTGTTTTTTATACCTTAAGATGGACTCCAATTACAGCAATTCTTATGAATGACCAACTCCCCCAACCCTATCGGCCCTAATTCTGTTTTCACTTTAAAAAGAAGAGAAACCGAGAGAAATGCGTCCAATGCCCCTGTTTCTGTTCTATCCATAGTCCTCGCAGGCTCCAGCAGGCTCCAGAGCGCAGTTAGCAGAGTCAGGAATGCAGTGAGCTCGGATTTGCCAGAACTGTGGTTGGGTTGCACATGTTTGTAATTGATTTCTTAAATATTTATTTCTCCATTCACAATCTTTGTTTGGCTTTGTGTAACTCATATCAGAATGCCACTCTGAGCAATTACAAACTTCTGGGATGGCCCGCCGATGAACCCCGAGAAACATTTGATAGGTGTCAGCGGTATGCCTGCGTGTGTGTGTGTATGTGTAATGTAGAGATGAGAGAGACAGAGAAGAGAAGACCAGACCAGGAGAAATGGATGACAGTTACATGCCTTTCAGCCAATTAATTGTCATCTCAGCTGTTGTTTTAACTCTCTGCCCCGCGCACATCCCCACTGTTATTCTTATCGTTTCCGGAAGACGAGCTCATCTGTGTATGTAAAAGAGCCAGATGACCTTCAGCCCCACAGCAAAGGTCAAAGTTTACCCAATGTATATTTCATTAGCAAACGCCGTGGATTCGGAGAGGGAGACACAGAAATAGATCCATATAAAGCTCTGGGGATTTTTCCATGCTATATACACTATTAGCGCTAATTATTCGGCTCTCCGCTGCCGGTGAAATGGCATTCGACATGCTCGCACAGCTCTCTCACACTGGAAGGACACTGTCAGTACTTCCTCTCATCTTCTGGAGGAGCAAAATAATAGCAAGAATTATTTAGTGGTAAAGCAGATTATCGACACTTACATCAGAGGCAAATGAAACTGCCCGTCAGCCTGAAAACACACAGATAAATCAACTTTTCCTTGAGAGACTTGTCCTTCGGTTGTTACGCTTCTGGATGTCACGCTCTCCCTGCTGTTGTTTAGTCCCGCATCCCGCTGAGAGGCCATCTCTGCAGTCTTTCAAAAATACACAAGCTTTTGTGCGATAGGAAGCGCAGAGAAGGGAAGAAATGGTGTGTGTGCGTCTGTCTGAAAGAGCTTACAGTTCCAGTGAGTGACGCTGATTTAGCATTACAACAGAGGAGGCGGCTCTGCTTGCCTACACTTTAAAAAGTGTGTGCACACACTTGGCAAGGGGTGGAAGGGTGTGCGTTTGGGCCTGACTGGATTGATCGAGCATGGGATTTTTTTTCTGCCTACTTCCTACTTCCTGTCTATCCAGGAAGAGGGGGGCGAAAAGAATTCCAGAAAAGAATTAGTTTGTGTAGAATGCACAAGCTCTGAACACACACACACACACACACATTCCAGAGCTTTTTGTGCCCAGCAAAGGACAAAAAAACAAACCCTTTGTCTCTGGTCCAATAGAGGTCCCCTCTTGCCCGTATTTGGAAGACACGCTCACACAAACACATTCTATCTCATTTGCATGGCAATAGCATTATTAGGGAGAGAGATGTCATGGTGACAACAAGAAGTTTATATGTTAGCACAAAGAGAAGTGAGGAAGAATGGAGTGCTCTTTGCTGTTCATTTGACAGCCTTTAAAACACACACATAAACACTCTTCTTCTATACACTCACGCTGATATAATAAATTTTTTTGTCCTGGTGAAGTTGTGTATGTGCAGTTGTAATCAAGCAACAGTGGTACAGTCTTCATCTTAGTCTAAGTTTAACATGACAAAGTGTGCAATTGAATATTTGTATAAGTCTATGTCTTTTGGAGCAAGGCCAATTGTAGTCTGATTAATGCTATAGTCACATTACCTAGATATGGATTTGCAGAAACCGGACTGGAACCATTTCGGTCTGACATTTGAAATTTTAAAAAAGACTGACTGAAGACTTTGTTCAGACTGAATATGGACTTAAATTGTAAAGTAAATTAACTTATTTTCCATCTGATTATCTATAACGTAGATAAAAGGACAGTGGAGTACAAACCGCAGCTGAACTTTCTGGCCTCCCGCTGCATCGCCATTATGAAAACGGACACGAGAGTATTTAATAAACCCTATTAATCTTGTTGAGAGAACAAGTTCATTGGTGCACTCTTTCTTTCCCTGCTCTCTCAATCAATCAGCCGAGCTCTGCTAATGTATTCATGCGAAACGCACAGCACAACTTATTTGACAGAGCTCTGAGAAAAGAAGAATTTATGAAGTCTTTCCTTCCACCGCAGCCAGTCCAAAGAAGCCTTTAGCCACTCTCACGATCAATACCTGAGCTGGTAAAATATATGATGTATAATTATATAGGGAAAACATTGGCCATATATCTGTTGTCAAGACGAGGCTTGAGTGGAATTCACACAATGTCACTCGAGGCATTTGATTTGCACAGTTGAATCTGAATCTGGGACCCCACAGTATTGATAAGGGAAGCAGTCCAGAATCTGTTGAACAGGTCAGGTGACACTCCCGTCTCAGTCGTGATGTCGTCGCTTTCACGGGGGCACAGAAGCTGCCTTATGAGTTCGCACTGTGGGGAGAAATTCTGTACTACACCGCTGACTGATGTACAAGGGGAAAGCAGCTGATCCCTCTCTCTTTCTTTCTCCATCTCCTTTCAATGGAAAACGAGATCTATCCTTTCTCTTGTGTTTGAGATTTGTATCAAAATGTTGTAAACGGAATTCTCGGTTCAGTACTAGGCTTCTTAAGCTTAATCGATACATTTTTGTGCTCATTACCACACAAAAAAAAATAATTTCAAGTTCAAGTCTCCCCTCTTCTTAAAAAAAAGCAAAAATCTAGGTTACATTGAAGCCCTTGAAGGGTTAGTTCACCCCAAAATGAAAATTCTGTTAGTAACTACTCTCCCTCATGTGGTTCCAACCCTGTAAGCCTTTTGTTCATCTTCGGAACAAATTCCGAAGATGAACAAACATTTTTGATTAAATCTGAGAGCTGGATCACTCCTCCATAGGCTTCTTAAGGGATTGAAACTTGCCGGCCCAGAAAAGTTAATAAAGACATTGTTAATATAGTCCTAGAATACTTTTTGTGCAAAAAACAAACAAAAATAACTTTATTCAACTATTTATTTCCTTCTCTGTTGGCCTCGAGATTTCACGTAGTGAAACTACGCAAAGCTTCAAGGTTTTACGTCACACGCATCACAGGAATAGTTGAAGTTGAATAAAGTTATTTTTATTTTTATTTATTTTTGTTTTTTTTTGCGCACAAAAAGTATTCTCGTCACTTGATAAACTTAAGATTGAGCCACTGTAGTCACTCAGACTCTTTTAACAATGTCTTTCATAACTTTTGAGCCGGCCAGTTTGGATTCCTTTCAGAAGCCTATGAAGGAGTGATCCAGCTATCTTAATTTTTGTTCCGAAGATGAACAAATGTCTTAGGGGGTTGGAACAACATGAGGGTGAGTAAATACTGACAGAATTTACATTTTTGGGTGAACTAACCCTTTAAAGTGAAAGTGAATGGGGGGAATCACAATCAGCGTGTGTTAAAGGGTTAGTTCACCCAAAAATGAAAATTAAGTCATTAATTACTCACCCCCATGCTGTACCAACCCCGTAAGACCTTCGTTCGTCTTCAGAACACAAATGAAGATATTTTTGATTACATTTGAGAGCTGTATAACTACCACATTGGCTCCTAAGGGACTGCCTCTTGACGGCCCAGAAAGTCAATGAAGAAAATGTTTAAATATCCCAAGTGACTACCGTGGCTCAACTATATGTTTATCAAGCGACGCGAATACTTTTTACGCGAAAAAACAAACAAAAATAACGAGTTTATTCGACTATTTCTTTTCTTCCTTGTAGGCCAGAACGAGACTTCCTTAGATTTCCACGACGCATGCGCGAGAATTGCGATCTGAAGTAGTGTAAGCTGGTCTAAGCAGATCGCAATTCTCGCGCATGCGTCGTGGAAATCTAAGGAAGTCTCGTTCTGGCCTACAAGGAAGAAAAGAAATAGTCGAATAAACTCGTTATTTTTGTTTGTTTTTTCGCACAAAAATTATTCGCGTCACTTGATTAACATATAGTTGAGCCACGGTAGTCACTTGGGATATTTAAACATTTTCTTCATTGACTTTCTGGGCCGTCAAGAGGCAGTCCCTTAGGAGCCAATGTGGTAGTTATACAGCTCTCAAATTTAATCAAAAATATCTTCATTTGTGTTCCGAAGACGAACGAAGGTCTTACGGGGTTGGTACAGCATGGGGGTGAGTAATTAATGACTTAATTTTCATTTTTGGGTGAACTAACCCTTTAATAGGATTTTAAGAATAGTTTTTCTAACCTTTTCTGTGTAGTTATATCCAATTTTAATCGACCATTAATGACACTATTTTTATTTTATTTTAACATCTGTACAGTTCAAATAATACACAAGTTGTAAAGGAAGAATTAATGTGGTTTTACAAAATGATAAGCTTCACATTTCTGCTTTTAAGGCTTCCAAAAAATTGGCCCCATTCACTTCCTTTATTAGAAAAACAAGCATCAAGTCTCAAGTTGAGATTATTTATTTATTTTGTGCTACTGCCACAAACCTTAACCTGTAGGCCTACACTATAAGAATATTATTTTAATGATTAAAAAAGATGTCAGTCATGTATCTTGTAAGTCATCTTTTAAAAGAACTCTTTCAGTGATCATAAAAAAGTTGATTTTTTCAAGCCTGGCACTGGTGTGATCCCTTTGTAGTTTAACCTTTACAGTTCAGTCACTCCATTCAGATCACATTCACCAAGGCAGCCCTTTTTTCATGCTATGGAGAAAGGGGAGCAAATGCAGGGGGAGACAGAGCAATGTCCGGGCAGAGGCGAGGAGAGAGGGATGGAGACTTCTCGTGAGACTTCTTTGGGGGGAGGAGGGGAAAAAAAGAGCAGTACTCTGCTTCAAAGAAACATTTCCATAATTGCCCTGTAACTCGGCCATAATAGCTGAGGAGGCTGAGAAAGGCACAATCTTTCAGATGGCTGAACGGTAAAGGCTCTCACCACCTTTCTGTCTTTTTCTCTCCCTTTCTTTCTCCGTCCTCTTCCTTTTACACCCATAACCCTCTGCCCCACTTGTTGTCTTTCAGACGGAGTGAAAGAATTCCTCTCTCTAACCTCTGTCAACAAAGGGCATGAAATTAGCGCTCTCCACAGCCCCGCCTCCTGTCCTACAGAGTGTCACTCTCTCGTTCTTTTGTCCCCAGACCTGCCAGAGAAAGAATCAACTGACAAATACCCCACTGCACCTTCATCATTGTGCATTCGGCTGCTGTTTTCATAGGGTCCCAATCACATTTCCTACATTTGACATGCCATCACTGTTCAGCTCAGATGGTGAACGCCTTCGTAAATTTGCATCTCTGTGAGGTACAAACAACTCAGTGATTCTGAAGATGTTTTGATGGATTTTTATTTTTTTATCATAAAACTAATCCTGGCTTCAGCAGACCAGACACTGGAGGCTGGTGCTTTTTGTATTTGTGTGTGTAAAACAAGATTTGGGGGTGTAAATATGGTTATCTCTTCTCTGAGGCAGCAGAAGTGTTCAGATGGCCTGTAACCTCATGCACAGTGACAGTGTGGAACATGTGTCCTCTATGCTTTTACTGTTTTCTTCAATAGCCTTACAGGTCATCTAAACATGTCAGCCATGTCTGAAAAAAAAAAATCGACACACTCTGCTGCTGCATGTGTGTGTGTGTGTGTGTGTGTGAGATAGAGAGAGAGAGAGCTCTGAGCTGTGTATGTGTATGTGTTTGCCAAGCTAACAATCAGCAGTGCCTCATAAAAGGATTAGTGACCTCCACAAAGAGAACAGGGCTCTTCAAAGCTTCTGCAGGGTTACAATAGCGCTGACATTTGTCCTGCTCAGTGCAGGGATGGGGTGTGGTGGGACATCGTCACCACAGAGCACACTGACAGAGAGGGGTGGACAGGGGCACGGCTCAGGGCTGGTCCTCTCTTTCACAGCCTGACTCTGGCCCCTTCTGCAGCCCACTCTGGTCTTCATGTCCTCCTTCGGTCCTGTCCATTCATGCAGAAGCCTGCTGATGACTCCATTGGCTGGTTTTCTCTAAAAGGTTTAGCCCTGTCTGTCCTCCCTCTCGGCATCAATGGCAAATCAGAAAGATAGATTAGATTTGCCTTTGATTCCACTGTGTTTCATCGCTTTCCCCCAACCAAATTGGTATTTAACAAAGCATTCCTCACAGTGAGTGGTACAGCTATGTAGCTCTGTCATTGATGTAGAGGGAGAATGATACTTGGAGATATAATGGGTTAGTGGTGGCTAATAGACTGAATTGCCATTTATTTGGAGAGTGTCAATGGTGCTGAATTTCCCACAGATGCTGCAGTTCTGTTGCGCTCAAAAGGATGTATGTAGTATGTATGCACATTGATGCCATTATCCCATCCAAACCCAATCCCCATACATCTGTTTGTAAAGCTTTAGCAGCAACATCTCCTTTGGAGCAAGTTGAAAACTTCAATGCCTAATTATTAGTAAGTAATTGTTTATTGCAATTGTTATAATTTTCTGTTTATTATTTTTTTTATATAGGTTAAATTAAAATGTTAATAATTCATGCATATTTACTGTTATTTAGAGCAACATTAAATAATAAAAATAATAATAATAATAATAATGTATAATAATTTAAATTATGTTTCTAGCTTGTTAGCAATTTCTGCTAATTAACATATTATTGTGTATAGAAATGGGCTCCCGTTTTTAACATTGCTGGAAGCGTTGGAATAAAAAGAGGAGTCACTGTTGATTATTGCTCATTAGCCACAAGGACATCCACTTAACTGAATAAATGAGTGACACTAACAGCCCCAGTCGGAATGTCCTCCGCGTAGCTCAGAGCAAAATGTTCATTAATGCTCTCCATTTGCTAAGTTGAGAAAGAAAGCGGTTGGACACGTATGGCGACATCGGTATCGGTGATTACTTTGTTTCTGGCGAGGCATTTTAATCCTTAATTTCATGCGATGATCAGAGACGCCGTGAAGCCCAGTGTCATATTTGCAGGAGCATTTCAAATGGATTTTAATGATCAAGAGTGGCCCAGGTCCCTCAGCGCCTAATATGCGCAGAATACACACTAAACAAGCATCAATATTTATGACAACCCTGAACGGGCTTTTCAGTGTAAAATGCGGTTGATTTCTGCTTTAAAAAAAAAAAAATGTGATTATTGTGTGAAGTCTATTGTCGATCTAATGCTGATTCTGTTATATTTTGCTATATGAGTTTGTGTGAATTGCAATTATTTTTTTTATTAAGTAGTTTGAAGTATTATTTGATTCCCATAACAAATCAATGCTTGGTTTAAAATGTCGATATTAGGGTTTTAACCGAATATTTTGCTGTACACGATATAGACCTACATTACTAAAACATGTTTATTTAAAAACAAAATAAATAAACGTTTAGCCTAAAATGTTTTTCAACATTTTAATGTTTCATTTAGTGATAACTTAATATTAAAATGATGATAATAATAATAATAATAGGCTTAGTAATAATAATAATATAGGCTATTATAATAGGGTATAATAATAATAATAATAATAATAATAATATATTATTATTATTTTGTAGTAGTAGTTTTTTTAAATGCAATCAGTGTGTAATATGCGTCCTCGATCTGATGAAGTTTAAAATGCACGCAAGTCTCTGCAAGCTTGTTTGCCACTGGCCCCGCGCTCTCCCTCTTGACCTGCACGGCGAGACCGTGAGAGGGTCAGCGCTGATTGGAGAATGTTGGTCACTCGCGCGCGGTGTCACTTTCTGCGCTCTAGCTGGTGGCGCTCTTCAGAGTCAGCGCCTGAACGATGATTACATCAATCAGTGCAATAAACGTCATACAGCGTTTTGTGAATATTCATAGCCAGCTCTTACTTTGAACGGAATCTCGGAGAATTTGGCTGATTGAATAGGCTTATATAAAAACAAAATAACACGGACAACGGACACGAGCCATTATATTTTATTAGTGCAAGGCAGATCTGTTTTCTTGCCTCACGGTTATTAGGCTCCAGTGCATTGTAGTTCTATAAGAGAGGCATAGCATGGCGTCATAGCATAGGCGTCATTAATGACAATATGTATACAGACCGACATAGGCCTACCAGTTGATCATGCTGGGAAAATTTGTGCTCTGTCCGATGTGACAGGTTAAACATTGTGATAATTGTATTTATTTTAATTATTATTGTATGTCTTAGTGCTGTGTCTGATTGTTTAAACTCTAAATGTATAATATTATTTAAATGCAAGTAGTTTGCATTTCAAGGGGGTTGTGTAGTCTATTTTAATTTTGATTCCTGAAAATGTAGCCTACTGTTCTTGATTATTAGATTTTTTTTTTCTGTCTTTGAGCCCCGGAAATTAAATTTAACATTTAAACATACGCTAATAATTATTTCGCCGTTATTTATTATTTATTTAGCTGCGCTGACTGTGGTCTTCAATTTCGGTGATCTAATAGTGTCTAAAGTGTCTCATAATATTCCACCAGGCACTTTTCTCATTGGGAAATTGCTAGCCTTATTGCTTAACACTCTGCTTATAAGTTCCCAGCAAATTTCACGAAAAGAACGAAGGATCCCAAAAATGCCCATGGTCAATTTTCTCGAATACATTACATAAATGAAAGATTATGATCAAAATGGTCAAATCCATATAAAAGCCGTTCAGAGTGGACTGTAGAGGGAGCTCCAACTCTAAATTTCTCCAAACTTTGAAAACCCTGAAACAAAGCTGCTGCCATGCAAATCATCTTCAAGAGGGAAAACGCACATAAATAAATAATTTTGCACAGTATCGGAGGCATATGGCAGGCAGCACAACATCAATGTCTGATTAGAATTCATTACATTTTTGAAAAGCAGAATCTCCAAAATTATAAATAGTCGAGAGATTACATTAACCATCTGTATAGAGGAAAGCGTTTAACTTTTGTGTGTGTGACTTTCCTCTTCAAAGAGGAAAATATTCAATTCTCATTACAGTGAAATTGAGTTGTATGCTATTTCAACCCAATAAAAATGAAATAATTATTCATTTCATATTGGCTGTTCCGCCTCGGTGGGGATAATCCCCATCCATTAATATCCAAATGCGCGATTCAAGAAGGAGCTAATTACAGTTAAGTCGCTGAAATAGGAAAATACTTCAAATCCTCCGTTTCAAACCTCATAACCTCGAGTTAACGTTCCCCATGCCTTTCAAAACACACACTGAAACCGTTTCCGCACAGAAAAGCTTACAACATGACATTTCATCATTTACAATATTAACACTCCATTGTTTTCAAAGGAAAAGGAAAAAGTGACGGTAAAGTTGCAGCGGTTCATTTATTAGCCAAAATATAGACTTTCTTGTACAATTTCGGATCACAAGTATATACATTTTCTTTACGTTATATACAAAACAGTTCAACATCAAATCCTCACAGAGCTTACAAAAGAAAATGGGACTCACAGACTACTTGGCCTGACAGCATTAACATCAGCCATTGTACACAGGACATGCTTACAATGTAAGTATACAGAAGTGAGTTATTTTTATTTTACATTCCTTACACAGGTTAAAATTGGGAAGTAAACAAAAAGGAGAGAAAAGACTACGAGGACGAGAGGGCGGATAATACCATGGCAGCTTCGAGTTGGTTCTGGGGCCTATGGGGATATAGAAGGGAAGCATGAAAAAACACGGGGCCAACACAAAACTAAATCTGCAAGCAACAACGTTTATTTTTTAAATCAACATTCTGAAATTATGCCATCGACGCACTGAGATTTATTGGTTTGACATCTGGTTTTATTATTGCACAAGCACAATATATAAATCATGTTTAAACCACGGTAGCCTATACCGGTACCCGAGCGCGTGACTAGAAGTCATGCATTAACATTGTGAAATTCAAATTCAAATTAACAATTAAAAAAAAAAAAAAAAAAACTTGCAAAATTTAAGTAATGGACAGATAATAAGATCTCTGCTCTTACCGTCTTTGAACAGGATAGAAGGCTGTTTTTAGCAACTTTTTCTCTGCTTCCAAGGCACTAGATCTTTCTGAAATAATAAAACCAATAACGACAAGAAAAGGAAAAAAAAAACAATGCAAAATTATTATTGATATTTTTATTATTATTTTAAAAAGCAGAGTCTTTTTCTAAAGATCTTACAGCCAGTTGTTGAGAAAAGTTTGCTTTCTAGAAATATCAAAATTGGCTCACACTAATACACCTTTTCAAAAGGCAACCTAAATACTTTTCCCACAAATTCAAGTGAACAGACTTTTTTTCAGTATTTGAAAAGGACAAAATAAAAGACAAAATATATATATATAAATCAGATAAGTACTCTCCACTAGACAATTGCATTTCAAGTGTATTTAATTATTTTCACTTGAATTTTTCACAGTAGTGATCAATGAAAATGGATTTAGGGAAGAATAAGAACGATGTGTTTCCAGTCTGTCAGTACAGTCTTTATGGTGTCAATAAAAGGTATTTTTGCACATATCTGCGCCTCTCAGTGTGGGTGACATGTACCTGTGACTGTGGACTCGGAGTTTTGACTCCTGTCCTCTGCTTGTCTGCTGTACAACGCAAGGCCATTCGCTGAAGCCTGATTACTGAGTCCTAAGTAGTGGTTTGTGTTCAGCAAAGCGAGCTGGTGTGCGGTGAAACCCCGATTTGTCCAGCTCTGAATTTTCCCTACGGGACACGAAAGGAGTCTGTGAGGAGTTATGATGGTCTGAGTGGCGGACGCAGCGGAAGTCCCGTTCATCAGAGGAGATTTTCGTGGATTGTCTGGAGTTGTGGCAGTCTCTGCCAAAGACCAGATCTTAGGTTTCGGAGCAGGAGGTGGGTTGTTTTCCGAGGGCGGAGAGTTGATGATGGCCTGGTTGAGTTTGACCGGCTCACCGTTGGCGTGTTCTAAACTGTTGTGGTTGTGAAGATGATGATGATGATGATGATTGTGATGGTGAAAATGCTCTGCGCGGTCGCCGTGAATCTCTTTACCGTCTTTCACCATTGCTTTGAACAACCTTTGCTCTGGTCCTTGTAAATCCTCATAGCCGTCCGAAATTTCGGAGTCGCTCCTGCCGTCCAGTTTCAAATCAGAATGCAGTTCGTCTTGCTCGTCTAAATCGTCCTTATTCTCAATATTCTCCGTGTCAATATTCTCCAAATCGATCTCTTCCTCGTCCTCGCGTTTGTCGCCGTCCTCTCCCTCGTGATCGCTGTTGTAAACATTTCCGTCTTCGTCCGTGCGACTCCGTGGGGCCCAGGTCATCTTGTTCTCTTTCTTTAGCCTCCTCCTGGCGTTGGCGAACCAGGTGGACACTTGAGTGAGGGTCATTTTTGTGATGATGGCCAGCATGATCTTCTCTCCTTTGGTGGGGTACGGGTTTTTCCGGTGCTCGCTTAACCAGGCCTTGAGTGTGCTGGTGCTCTCCCTGGTGGCATTTTTGGGTCTGGAAGGGTCTCCGAACTGGTACTGACCATATGGGTAAAAAGCCGGATGATGGTGAGCAAATCCAGGATGCTGGACGCCCGGACTGTCCTTCAATTCGTACTGTGCGCCCTTAAAAACACAGAACACGGATCCAACATTAATGCGATTCGCTATCATTATTCTGGGGCTGGCACATACTACGTTTTCTTGTACTCAATTGCAGTTCCCTGATGTATTGTTGCTGAATATATTAACTACGCAAATGATTTTCAGTCTATGCGAGCAATTAGCTATAAAAGCGAGGATTGAGATTTATTTTAAATATAAACCTAATTGACTATTAAATCGACTAGGCTACTTTGTATACTTTATATCAATTATTCTAAATAAATTTGCAAGTTTCTGCAGCCACATATATTTATATTTTTTCTCTCTGTGTGGGTTGGTGTATAAGCACATGGGATATTTGTTTTCATTCTAAAGACGTGTCTTGTCGAATTGTCGATTTTAGCTATTTAATTTAGCCTAATTGTGATTTACTTAAATCACAAGCGCACACACTCTACTCTTATTTTTGTGTTATACAGCTGTAAATTAATTAATTTGCCTATATTTTCAGGGTTTTTTGTATTTTCCAAACGGGGTAAAAAAACAAAAAAAAAACAAAGTTCACCTCCGTTTAACACTAACATTCAATAATGATTAAGAATGAGAAAGATTTTGTAACATTTAAATAAAAAAGTTTACTACATTTGAGTTTGAAAGAGAAAGAACAAACAGCGCAAAACAATAAAATGATTACTCACCAGTTGGTTGAAAATGGACAGATCATTTGAATAAGGAAGAAAAGCTCCATAGCTTTGTGCGGCAGCGAAAGGTGATCCGTACATAGTGGAGAGAACATTAGAGAGCGCTCCGGACGGGCTCAGGTCTGTCCCGGCTCGGGCACTGCCTATCCCCTGCCTGTCCTGCGGGTATATGGGTCGGATGTACTGATATCCCAGCTGCGGGAAAGACATTGTTGTGGAGAAAGTCTACTGAAGTCACAAAAAGCGGCGAATCGCCCTCTTGGTGCGCACCACGATATCCACTTTACAGTGAGTACAAAGTGTCAGGGAAGTCTATATTTCCTCCGAAAGAGTCAGTGTAAACGATCCGATTGCGCTTTCCTCCCTTACTTCCCTATTGATCTGAATGGACTAAGGTCAGGTCCTTACAGATTGCTTTAGATTATTGGAACTCCTTTTTTGTGATTGACATTTTAGTCGTTCAGAAGCTCCTCCTACTTATATTTCTCCTCCTAAGTCTCACCCCCACTTACAGAGCCTCACTCTCCTCCCTCCCTCTCCCTCTCCCTCTCTCTCCCCCCTCTCTCTTGCTCCGCTCCTGCTCTCCGTCTGGATAAGTCCTCTGACGTCGCCATCTCTTATTTGAATGAGTTTCAGATCTCATTTTATGGCTCGCCAATCATTTCATTTGTTATTTGTTCGCCGCTTCAGCCCTTCCAATTTCTTGTGTTACTTCTCAAAAATTTTGATCATCCACAAAATGGTAAATATTTTATTCTTGTTGAGTCATTAACATCCCGCAGATCTTTTGTGTCTTTATTTTCCTCGCGTCTCTTCCATGTGAAACGTTAGAAGAAAGTTTAAATCGGACAAAACAGCTAGATTTGTGTGTTTGCTCTTACAAAATAGGCTACTAATGGAAATTATGCGAAGAGTGTTTTTAGTTCAACACGGAACAAGCCAGTCGAGGTCCTCTGGCGCCTTTAGTGTGAGACATCAAAACAGTGGCTTTTTACCGTTCACCTTCAGAGTAAGTTGACAAGAAACGAAAAAAAAAAAAACAATATAATTTAGTAATGTGCGCTGTTGTGGATTTCAGCGAATTGCTGTTTACTTTGGTGGATTTTAATTTAAATTATGTAAAAGTATTATTGTTGTCATTATTATTAGGCTATTACTACTACTATATCAAGCTGTCAGGCTTCAATCTTTTTTGACGTATTAAATTATAATCGCAAATGTTTCAATTGCATTCATGTGTAAAAGCTTCTGTTCTTTAAAAAAAAAAAAAAAAAAAAACATATTTTGGACGATTAACCTACAGGATTATTCTACAGATAGACAGATATCCACTGAAAATATCTGATATAATAGGCTACGCACCCGTCTGTAAATAATACGGATTAAAACAAAGGACGATGATCACGATTGAAATTCCTTGAATCAATATATGAAAATATGCAGGAAACATCCATAATCGTATTATGCTTATAGTCTAGTGTCATCATATGTCTGCTAATCGTCTTTCAAACAACGGCACCGATTAGTGCTGTAACGAGTTTCATTTATTTGAATATAGGATGACTAAATCTCAATTCAGTAATGAAAGATTAGGGTGAATCAACTTCGGTTTGGATTTACTTGTGGTTTCCAAGAACGCACTGTTCCTCATAAACCTTCCATCTGTTTTTAAAGAGATAGTTATTATGACATACTAATATCTGGAATGTCATTTGTATTGGCTCTTTACTTATTTAAAACTCCCGGATTTCCATGGTCTCTTTACCACGTGCCTGTTGTTTTGACGTCTAACAATGCAGGATTACGGGGGTTATTAATTAGAACAGCAGTCTGATGCCATTCAGAGCGCATGGTAATAACTACATAACCGTCAATAACGCACACGGACCTGCAGAGCTAACAAGAGCTCTGAGCCCACCCGGCTGACCCCACAGCACTGCGCCATCTGGGACGATGCAAAACACAGCTAACCCTCTAGGTTTCAAGCAGTTTTGTTTTCTTTTTAGCCATATTTCAAGTCGAATTTATCTACAAATATTTGCAATTATTTAGATGAAAACGTGCCGTTTCCAAACAGCTGGATTTAGTGAATTAGGAATCACGGTGGGGAAAGGATAAGTGTGCGTGCTGGAGTCCGCCCTGCAGCGCTCTGAGTTCGGATGGACACGTGTCTCATCCCGGGACCTGTCAGGGCCTCAAGGTTTGCCTCTGATTTATTGGCCCAATCAAATACACATGCACTAACTTATCACTTTCACACTGACCCAGGAAACTGGCACAGCCATAAAAGCATTAGGATGGTGTTTTCTTCCTGCCTTCTTCTCCCACCCATTTGGAAGCATTGTAACAATTTAAATTAAAGGCTTAAGCTTTATTATTGTTAGTTTATATATTTTATAATAATAATAATAATAATAATAATAACAAAACAACATAAAACAGTTGCATCAGTATTATTAATATGCCAATATGTAGGTATTTTTCCCTTTTTAATTTTTTTAATTTTTATTTTATTTTTTTACTTTTATAGCATTAAACGCAGGCCAAAACACCGGACTGATATCACATGTATAAATAGGGCAATCTTGAATGCGTGACTTGAGGGATGGTTTCTGTGACTCTTTTACTAGCAATTATGCAGATGACACCATTTCGCATTCTATAACACGCATCCAAATAAACAGGCCAGGCAGAGACGTTGCGCTCAAAAGCGTTTCCTTATGCAATACACAAGATGCCTGCGACAGCCCTGATCAAAGACAGGGGCTCTTCAAATTACACCTTTGAATCAGCTCTATAATGCCGAGGCGACAGAAAACAAGTAACACATAGCTCATCGCACATGGTCTTCTATGGGCTTTTCTGATCCGATCTGTTAATTGAGGTGACAAAGGATTTAAAAAGAAAACACACTAATGACCTTTGATGTGGATGTTCGGCAGGGGGAGGAATGATATGTGTGCGAGGGCGGCCTAAATCACATTTTCTTTAACAGCTCTGCCAAACGGGATTTTTATTTGGTTTATTTTCAGTAAAGTCGAGATGGGGAATCAGATTGTAGGTTCTGTAAAGAGTTTTTTGAGTTTTGCATTCAATGCTTATCTTCAGCTTATCTACATATGCTTTATCTTCATTAGAGTCGCAGAATCACCAGTACTGGATTGATTGGTATAGGGGAAAAAAGCGGAATTTCTATAATAGTGTAAGGAGTAGGTCTATAAAAAGCATTTTATAATTTCATCACAGTCTATCCACGATTTTTTATAACAGCTGCAAAAAGTATTACTTTTTCATTTACATTTTAGTTTGCACATCATCGTTCAAATTAACTAGCTGTGGTTTAATGAACAATATATATAGGGAGAAGTTTAAATTTACTAATATAAATCCAACCCTAAAAATCCAAATAAACATATTTATGTCGATGAAATGGCTGAGGCAATTTACTCAAATTCATGCTTTCAAAAAAAATGAACTCAACAAGTGTACTTCCTGAATATGCTTAAAGTTTAATTTTTTCCGTTAGCATAATTTGACTAATGTTATTTTAATTAGGTTTCTCCAATCAATCGTGTCTATTAAATAGATAACTTGCACTGGAGGAGAAAGTGACTAGTTTTGAACTGTTCCCTCGGCACACGCAGCAATTTGGAGCAAATTAAGAGTAGTCAATGGACTGCAACTTATTAAAATGCTCTAACAAATTGTATCAAACACCAAATTCAAACGGCAACGCCTGTTTTAACCCTTCATTAACCAGAGGGCCAAGAGATGAGAGCTGACCTTGTCTTATACTGAACATCTACAGGTGGTTTAGATTATACATTCTGGCGTCTCTACTACACTGTAGGCCTATTGGGGTTTCTTAACCTTTACGCTTTCTTTACACTAACACGGGCGGATTTAGACCTATTGTTTTCAAAATAACAAGGGGCCTAAATAGAAAGAAGGGGGAAAATCTTCCATTTATCCTACCTATCCTATAAATGTTAATCGTATTATACTGTGTGCAGCCTATGGCAATTCGTGCAAAGCACAGGCGGAAAGGGAAGAAAAACCATTTTCCTCAGCACCAACGCTTCGACGACAAACTCCAGTCTATTAAGTGACTGCTGCAGTCTGTGTGCTGAGGTTGCGGAAATCTGGAGGGACTTATTCTCGATTGTTTCATCGGCTGTGGATGTGATACGGGGCAGGCGTATAGTCGGAGCAGCGCGGTCATAAAGTGGGAATTTGGATTTGGTAAATTGCGCAGCCAGCGTCGGCCACGCGCAGTAATTGATTGAGAAGGTCAGAGCACGCGCTGCCCAGTCTCCGCGCGCTGCTTTGGTAAATATTTTGATGGCGGACTAGCGCGGGCTTCGAGTTGTTCTATTAGCAAGGCAGGGTCACTTTCATTTATCGCTATTTGCCAACATCTGCCCTCTCAGCAAAGAGTGCACACACCTACTGGACCTTTTGGACCTTTTTTTTTTTTCTCAGTTGCTTTTTGAAGTAAAAAGAGAATGACTGTATGGCCAGAATAGGTTTCAATTTTCTTTGTACTTGTGTGGGTCATTCAATAGTTGTATTAATAATAGCTGAATAAAATAATGCTAATAATAATTGTAATATTATTTGAACATTTATACATTTTAATACAGTAATAATTGTATAATGCATAGCTATTGTTATTTTTATTATGAATAAATTAAATAATAGTAAAAACTAAAATAATTACAATAAATTAAATATTAGTAGCTACTAAAATAATGTAATGTTTCTTGAAAACAAAGCACAGAAAACTGTGTAGTGTCTCTGGGCCATTTTCACACTGGTGATTTGAATATATTAGCCACATGCATGTTTTCTGCACTGCTGCCGGCCTTTCTCTGCGTGGTTGTCTCCTGTATCAGTAACAAAGCAGCCATTGATTTTATGGTAAAGTCACTTTGCAAAGGGAATGAGTTCCTGTGGCCGGGGATATCAGTGTGTTACATGGGTATAGCCCAGGTAACAAGATGAGCATTGATTCAGCATTACAGCTGATCAATACTGAAATAAGTAACTTCAGGCCTGAATTAAAATACAAGTTGGGGCTTGCTTTTGTGCTGTCAGTTTATGGACAAGTGACAGAAAGACACATAGTAGCAAGACTGAAATAAAGTGTGTGCATGTGTTCAAGGGCACAATCACCATCTAGGAACGCTCAGATTCTTTATGTGTTATGTTGACAGATGGAAATTCAGTTCTCTTAGTTATAAAACTGTCATCTGCACAAATGCATATTACTGTGCCAATGAAGACAATAGATTCCATGTTAGTAATTACTGTAAACATGCCAGATGTTTCATGTGGTGGCACACACGCCAACTACTTCTGGTTTCAGAACGAATTAAGTATAAACCATGTAAAGAATTATTGATCCAAAGTTCTGTGACTTGCCCTAATACATTACATTAAGGGGGCGGTAATAAACCAGTTGGACTAGTTGGAAACCATCACTGGACTACTAAATAACATTCTTGTTGTACACTTATAGGTGATGCAGCAAACAATTTCTAAATAATTTGACCTGAATATTTTTTTAGGCCAAAGAATGCCAGTATATTATGTACATAAAGTAGCCTACATAAGGAAAATATGGTATCGATTCGCAAGTTGAAGGCAGCCACTGGGAAGGATTTTTTTTTTCTCATACAAGATGTTTGCCCGAAGCACAATTTGTCTAATGTCTATACTAAGATTACAGAGTGCCCCAAGTATCATATTGAGCTGCTGGACGTAGCATACACACATATTAAAGACCTCTTCCATCAGCCACAGATCTACATAGTGGATCTACAGCTAATACAAAGAAACTGTTTGAGTAATCCAGTAATAATCTAAATGTGTAATTTTAATGCAGTCCATTGAAGATTGCCAGCTCTTTCGCTCTCTCCTTTTTCCTCCAGCTGCTGTAGCAGGTTTGTATGTAGCTGCAGGAGAAGCAGCTGTACTAACACAGAGGCCTCTATCCACCCAGAGGCACTGATAACCCTGCGGGAAGAATGGCTCACAGAGCCTACTTATTGATGCCTCCTCAAATATAAAGCCAAGTAGGTTTTTAAAGTTTGCATGACTTATAGCTTACCAAAAAATTAGCCTCTTGCCTTCTATGAAAAAATCAAGCTAAACCCCCAAACATTATTATTTTTCATAACGGAAAAATGGCAAACAGTAGTGCAAGTCTGTTATCATGTCTAGACTGAATAGTATTATGGCCTTCCGTGTGTGTGTGTGTGTGTAATCCGCAATATTGAGTGGCACAGCATGCCAACACACTGAGGTCAGCACAGTTTATACTGCCAGCACTTATACTCAGCATGCAGTTAGTGATATGACATAGACCACATAAGAACTGTCCTCATGTATACACTCCAGACTAAGTGTGTGTGGTACAATAAAAGAAGACCTTATACATATAATGCTGTATTATAGAGCAGCGTTCAATTTCAGAGATAACTGATTTTTCTATATTATTTGTATGTCTAATTAATACATGCCTGTACGTGAATATATCAATGCAGCCAATTGTGATAAACAGAAACACATTTGACCGTTTTCTGGAGTCCTCAGACCTTGGGATAACAAGATCGCGCTGTTTCTTTTGTGTGCAGCCGAGTGTAATTGTTTGTAGATTTAGCTTTCAGAGTTGACTTGTGAAATTGAGCAAATGTTAACCCACTTTATTTTTCTCTGTGTGTGTACGCATGTGTTTGTGTATTTGGGGCCATTTGTTACCTTGAGAGCAGTGGAGCAGCAATGGACTCAGCTGGTGGGTCACTCCACTGTGACCCAGTGATGATTACATACACACACAGACACACACTCCCCTAATTCCCTTTTCATACACACAGGCTTGGGAAGAGCTGCCAGATTTTCAGAACAATGCCACCCTCATCATCACTGTTAACGCCTCTCTCCTCCTCAGAAACATCCCAGATCCCAACACGCCACTATATTATCCTCACATATCAATGTCTGGCTGTGTCAGTTTTGGCTGGCCCTGTCAGAAGCTTAGCATGTGTGCAATCAAATCACTTCCATCTGTATTCTGCAGATTATGAAAAGCTATTAATGATTATATACGCAGCACATAACTGAACAATTTGAAAGAGGGGGAATTGACCTGAATAGGAGATTTTACAGCGCTACAGAGATTGATGTTGATCATGGCGATTGGATCCCCAAGTTGTGTCCCAAATGATGCAGTATATGCTCTCAGGAAGAAAAAAAAAATAAGAACAAAAGCTGTCAGTGGGGTGGGACCCTTTCAAAAAGTACACCTAATCTCTGCAGGACAGTCACCATCGTAGTCTGATAGCCCTTGCCTCTCCAAAGAAGAGAATGCTGCCACAGATTAATGCTATCTTTTCCCCAGTTAAATAAGTGGATCATACGGCCATCATACGGAATTGTCAGTGTGAACACACTTCTCTATATCTAGACTATATTACTATATGGCATAGACTAGAGCACAAGTAAGTTGGGATGCACTCAAGTTTTTCTCTTTCTCAAAAATCCTGACCCACACTGTTCGACCACACAGCTCGGTGGAGATGCTCGCCAGCGGCAGGCAGACATCTGCGCATCTCTCAGGAGAATGATTGTGAAGGATTAATATGTTAAACTGAGACTATCTAAAAGCATAGTGCTCTGCTGGGCTGCTCTCCCTGTCTCTCCTCACTCTCTCAAAATGATATGCTGGTGCAGGAGATTAGCGTGTGTGTGTGTGTGTGTGAGAGAGAGAGAGAGTCAAGAAGCTGCATACGCATGTATAAATACAAGCATTATTATTATATTGGAAAAGTGTCTTTGCTATTCCCATGGTCCCACTGAGCTCCTGCAGCGCTCTGGTGACTTGGGCCGCAGGCGTAGCTCAGGAAAAGGCAAATCACTAATGCTCTTAGCATCAAACAATAAATCCTGGAGTTATTTTCCACCATGTTTAATTAAATATTTTGAGAAGAAAACCTGGCTGATTGATTTGCCTCGGCCATTGATTCACTATTGATTTGGCACTGTCAAGGGGCCTCCACAGCACTACTTGCTAAATGGTCACAAGGAGCCCTGAAATAAATGAAGTACTTTCACAAGCTTTAACAAAATCAACTTTGCGAGCCACAGGTCCAGCTCCCAACGCTCTCGGGGGTTTGCGACTGGATGCTTCTCCTCCTGAGGAAAATAAGTCCTCAAACTGCATTTCGTTGAAGCATCGAACAAACGCCCAATAAATTGTCTTTGTCTTCCCGTTGCATTTATTGTGCTTGAACGTGGCCCACGAGGCTCCTTCTGACCCCCGCAGTGCATTAGCTCCCCTTATTTCCTCAAAACACTCGAAAAGAGAGTGATATTAATAATCCCATTACAAAGCAGGAGGAAAAGAGAGAGAATTAAAAGGCCATTAGTTGCGATAAAAAATGTAGTCATTACTCCGTACCTCGCTAGATACTCAATTCCCTTTTCTCATCACAGCCCGGCTCTTTGGGATACATCATAATATCTCTCAATGCTCAATTTTCTCCTATTATTGTGCATTTTATCTTCATTCATGTCAGTCTATAATTCAAAAATCATTATATTTCTTAAACAGTGTAGACGTTTAAATAAACATCCTCCTCGCTGACAAATTACTGCTGTACTTGTCTGACTATGTCTGGTCAAGTGACAACATATAAACATAAAATGAGCTGGACGCAGGTGAGCGCCTTCGTACCCCAATCAAACGGAGGAGAGAAAAGGGAATTGGAGAAAAGGCGAATGAGAGGGCAAGAGGGAGAGGAATTTGAACACACACAGAGAGAGAGAGAGAGAGAGAGAGAGAGAGGCTCAGTGCATGGCTATAGGGATTCAGATTGCTATCAGGCCTTTATCAGTCTCATCTCAGAGCGGCATTGATCTTCGCTGAGAATCTAATCCTAACTATGAAGTTCAATAACAACTCCATTACCTGGCTCGCGCTGATTGGAGCGTTGTAATGCCAAGATTAGTAGCTGGCTGCCTGACCTGCCAACATTGATTTGTGCTGCAAAATCACTTGTTCTAGAAAAAGAGAGAGAGAGCGAAATAGCGAGAGAGAGAGAGAGAAATAAAGAAAGAACGTGTTGGTGAGGTAATTGGTAATTGAACAATTTTTATTTTCACCTTTCCCTCTCTCAGTTATTTCTTTCACCCGCAGCGTAAACCCTGTCCTTTCTTTCATTGATTAGTTGCCTGTTTATATCAGGCATTACCAAACACAAGCTTCTCTTTCTCTACCTGGTGTGTGTATATGCACGTACGCTGTTGGAATTATAGCCAAGTTAGCGATCTCTCTCTCTTTCCCCCAGCAGGCCCAAATAGCTCCTCTCAGCCCTGTGAATGAATGGCTTCACAGCCTGTTAGCTTTAAGTAATAGAAGCATTGAGCCCATCCTACTGGCAGAGACAGCTCATTTACTCCTCTCTTTTTCTCCTCTCGTAGCCCCCACCCTTCGCTCCTTCTCTCTCGCTTTTCCACCTTCTTTCTTTTTAACAGGCACAGATTACGCAGGTCAAATAAATGAAACAGACTGTTTTGCGCGGGCTGCTCCGGTGGGTGCCGAAATGGATGAGCCCATTTCCCTTAATGCAGACACGAGCCTCTCGCGCAGACGTGCGCCCTCCTCCTTCTCGCCCCTGTCTCTGAGGTTACAGGTTAATGACATGCTCATTTCGCCCAGCCATTTGTTTTGTTTTCCTGCAAAGTTCTGATAAGTAGCTAACCAACGAACCTTGTAATTACAATCTTACAGAAACCGGCCCGATCTGTATATAAATCTCACCATCCAATTACAAGATGTAATAATTTTGCACTCAAGCTGGTAATGAGCTCTAATACTGCAGCATGTGATAATCCCCTCTGGATGCTGGCTTGATCAGATGTTGGCTTTGTAATTAGACTGGCAGAAAATCATTATTTCATGTTCAAATAGAAAATGAGGTTGGTGGGAAGTTAATTTCTCTACGCTCTGTGAAGCGTAGACAAGAATTTAATGATTTAATTACAGTTGTAAGCTTCTTGGATGAGACTTAAATTGAGCTGCAATTTTTTTAAGCACACTACCATTTTGAGAGCAGGGCACATCAAAGCCTCTGACAAGAGTCTAAAGTGATAGGGCACTGTGATGTTTGTGATATGCTCAAATGTCTTTTCTCGTTATCTGGTCAGTTCTGCTTAAGTGAATTACTGATTGCTGTATTATACCACGGAAACTCTTTGAGGAACAAAACCTTCATTATGCATAAAAGTTATTTTTTCCTTACTCTTCTGATTTCATTTCCACATTGCCAATAGTAATTAAAAAACACTATAAAAAGACATAATTTTTTGTATGTGTGTGTTATGTCAGGCACCGTTGTGGCAAAATCATTTTCCATTTTAGTAATGCCTTTTCTTCATCCGCATGCTCATTCCTGCAGAGATCAGAGCACATGAAAACATAAAATAGCTGTATGTATATGTACACTGTAAAAAAAATATTTTCAAGATTTGTTATCACAACATTTTTTCTTTTGTCAAATCAACTTAAATAATTTATTTAGTTGAGATAACTTAAGATTATTAAATCAATGTCCATTGTATTAACTCACTTTTTCCAGTTCAATCAACTTAAAATTTTAAGACAACCAGGTTACTTACTTTTTTAAGTTAAACCAACAATATTTTTTTACAGTGTACTATTTCCCGCTGTTCCATAAACGTTTAAAGCATCCACTGTTTTTTTTTTAATATTCTGTATCCATACAGTCTATTGTGATGTGGGTGTGCTGAAAATGGACATAAGAAAAACATTAATATTAAAAATAATAAAATTCTCCTTATTTGGCTCTTCCTCTGGAGTGCAAGGTCTGTTCAGGCTCTTTGCAATCACCTGCCCGCTCTGCTCTCCCCTCCTGTTTGTGTCACATCCTATGAGCATCAGATAAGAATATTTCACCCTGGATAAGATGCTCAGATCTGAGGAACGTCACTCAATATGACTGATTCATTCTCCTCCGTCCTACCCCTCCCCTTTTATTTAGCATTTCAAAATTCCCTTTCTTTCTTTTTCTTGGTTCCACGGAGACACGCTCTGGACGTTCCCCTTTATTTGGCCTATCAGAGAGGGAGATGGATGTGTGTGCTTATTGGACAGTAAAAGGCCACTCTTCAGGTGACACGCTTATCCAGCCGAATATTCATGAATATTTAGGAGATGGTAATGAGGGAGTTTTGCATTGTTGCATGAGAATGGAGGGAGCTCCCCAGAGGAAGAGGAAGAGACCGCGGACAGGTCGACGAGGTGTGGCGAGAGTGTGTGTCAAGCTTGGCAGCGAGGTGTGTGTCCGTACGTCTGAGGCTATTCGGTGAAACGGCATCCCTGTTTGATAACCCCCTTTCACTCGCTCGCTTGCTCACGGACCTGCGCACGCTGTGATGAACTTGATCTTCTCGTGGCATTGTTAAATCATATGGTCTAGCGTCATTCACACCTGTCATTCCACAGAGCTCAACAATACATCATCCGGACGGGCAGACTACACTCAGGAGCCTTAACCCAGAGCTTTAAATGACATCCTGTATTATTGATGCTGTCTCCGCTCATCTCTCTTACTGACTTAAACATTCACATGTCTAAAACTCCATTTTGTCATTTAAAGAAGTTGAACCTATTTTTTTTTTTTTTGCTATAAAGTCTTCACATAAGGTCTTGAGACGAACTTTACTGACATGTTTCCGTTTCATGATGCAACATCTACCTGCATGTGGAGCGATCATTTTGATCTTTCTTTTGGGGCTGTTAATTTGCACTGGATCTGCACAAGTTCAAGTTTTGGTTCTGATTTGACAATCAACATTTCCTCGCCGTCACTCTGTCTGTATATCAATCTGATTTGTGTTGCAGACACTGTCAGTAATGAAGCAGATTGACTCTTGCTGTCTGACCACCGGAGTCCATTTTGGCAGGTCCTGTCCCCAAAACCCAGACAAAGAAAGAGCAACCATGGTGAGCTTTAAGCAGCAAACAGGCCCACGACCATCGAGAGAAAGAGGGAGAGTTTGAGGGAGAGAGGTTCTAAATCAGTACGCAATCCAAAGGCCCTCGATAAATCATGTGAATAGGTTTGGTGGTGGGACGGAGAGCACACCTGCAAGACTTATGTAAGTCTTATTAAACCATAAATATCCAGCAGCTCCGGCCACAGCTCTTCAGGACAATAATAAATCTTGCTATGTGCTCAGTGAGGAAGTCGAGAGTGAGACCTATAGAGCGTGTGGGTGTCAGAAAGAGATAGTGTGTGTGTGTGTGTTCATATATGTCTACACAATGTATGGATGGATAAGTGTTAAAACAGTCAAACTACATTTCATTGGTGGGGATTGTCATGCAGTTTGTCAGTTTAATCATGGTAGTGTCACCCCAGTGAAGAGTTGCTGCCATTTTTAATTGTATTGGTCTATATAGTGCAGTGTTGAGCTTGCAATCACTTAGTACAGTCAGTGTGTTTACAACTGGAATTTGGCTGCTTTTTACAAACTTGTGTGTATTTAACATTAGCTTTAGCCAACATGCTACCAATGTTAGGCAATTACAGACACATTCCTGGATCAACATCTTTTGTTCATCCTAGAACAGCAGTCCTATCAACCAATGAGATTTTTAGGGTTGATAGTTTACAGTTTATGTCATGTTTAGAATTGCGACCTGGGTTAGGTGCTTCTACATATTTATAGTTAATACTATTATTCAGCAAGGATGCACTGAACTGATCAAAAGTGGCAGTAAAGACCTTTCAAAAAATTATATTTCAAATAAATGCTGTTCTTTTGAACTTTCTATTCATCAAAATATCTTGAAAAAAGAAGCACAACCATTTTCAACTCTGATAATATTTAAGACAAAATATTGCTTGTAGCAAATTAGCACATTATAATGATTTTGTGAAGGATCAAATTCAAAGGAATACATTTTAAAACATATAAAAACAGAAAATAGTTTTTGAAATTGTGATGATTTTTCATATTACTGTATTTTTTATCAAATAAATGAGTGAGCATAATATCTACTTTGTTTAAAAACATTAAAAAACATGTATTCTTAAACTTAAATGGCTTTTATGCATCCACATCATGATCATTTTAAAAACAAGTGGAAAAAAAAATGTAATGATTCCAGGTGAAACGTATCCAGTGTAAGGAGCATTAATGATTTGTGGAATTGGGTTTAATTAAGATTCTCAATGTCAGATCGGCATCCTGAAAATACGAAATCTAGCTTCAGTGCTGGACCTTAACAAAGAGATGTCAAGCTTTGTTGGAGCAATTTTACATCTATAGATTACACTACAACTTACTGCTATCATCATTTTTTAAACGAATAATGTAGAATAGATGATATTAATAAATCAGAAAGCTCAATTAGCTTCTAATGTGGGTTAAAAGTAGAACGAATGGACAGCTGTCAGGAACAGCACCTCCAGTGATGAAGGGATCCGTCTTCTTTCGACCAGTCCACGGACTTGGATAATAACAGTTGTCCCACACACCTGCGTTTCTATTGCCCGGACCTGCTTCTCAAATGAGCTCAATTAATGACAATAACCCAGCAGGTGCCAGAACACAGACATTAACGGATAGGCCACTATCAGCAGCCGGGTGAGCTTGTCTGTGCAGTAAATATGTAATGATCACAGGTGTAAGAGAAGGGGATGGGGATGTGGGGAGAGCACAGGAGCAATCTATTTGTGTTTGGCTGAGCTCGATTCAGTTAAGCAAGCTCGACAAACTGAAATGGATGGACTAGAATCTCATTCAGCCTGAAGTGAGTGGCCAAAAAAGTCACTAGATCTCTTTATTAGAGGGTGGGGGGGTGGAGGGATTGGATAATGGAGTCGAATGGAGTGCTGTGTTTTGTTTGTTTCAATTTACTTTGCAGTGTATCCGTGGTGTAGCGTAATTTGCTTAGCACTGATGCTATAGATTCATTGGAGTAAGCTGTCGTTTGGGTTTGAATTGTGTGCATCATTTGCCTTCACTACAGAGTGTGTGATAAGTATGGTCTGGTCCTCATCATTGGGAATGCCGGTGATCTCTCTGAGCTTTAAACTTGAACCGTCTTCTCCATTGGGCTCTTCTTCGCTCGCTCTCTGTGCCGGCATTAGCATAAAGGCATTAAAATGAGAATTGGAATTAATTTGGACTTTCCCCTCCATAGGAATTAATGAAAGTTTGCTCTTCCATTCTGCATAGACAGCCCTCACTCACAGTCCATAAATATTAATATTAATACCACAAACGCATTTAAGGAGCAGCGCTTCGGTGAAGCCGTATACAGAATGTTATGAGAGATCATGATACATTTCTCGTGGGGAGCACACTTGAATGAGTGTGCTGCCTTGCCGTTGTGATCTGTAAAAATCCAATCTCCACACTGCACTGAGAGAGAGAGAGAGGAAATGAGAGGGTGTGAAAGGAAGATGTCTGAAGCCCATCTGAGAGTTGAGCCTGAGCTGGTGTCTACTCTGGATTTGTTCTATTCAGTTCACTCTAGTGTAACTCCATTATCCAGGCAGCAGATATTTAGATAGATGAGAGACTGTTATCGGGATCACACACCCATTTTCACAGGGACACACTGGAGGATTTACTTAAGACAGCGATACAACATTTTCCAATCTTTCTTTCAGGCCCTGTTTACACATGGTATTAAGATGCCTGGTTTACAAGTGGTCGATGCTAAATACCTGTGTTGACGGGGGCTAAAATGCTTTGTCCAGAGTTTGTCCACTTTGTCCAGAGTTAGTCTAAAACCAGATTGCTTTTGTAGTGTGAACGCTCATGTGGTCGAATGCATTCGAACAACCACAAAACTGCCTACTCTCAGCATACCAACCTAATGCCTAAACATTTCGGGAAGCACGCTATAGCCAGACGGGATTTAAACTTTGTCAGCTGGACAGCCAAGTTTGGTTTGAAGACGAAAACCAAGCAAAATCCTCTCTCACTGTTCCTGATTTCTCACAGCCAGTGTTAGGGAAAGTTACTTTGAAAATGAATGCATTACTCCCATAAAAAGTAACTATTTGCGTTATTTAGTTACTTTTTGTTAAAGGTGATGCGTTACGTTACTTTTGCGTTACTTTTTTGCACATGGGCTGGACATGGTTTTTTATAACAAAAAAATATATACATTTGGGGTAAATGTAAAGACCTTTTCACACCAAAAGGTGACTGACCCTTTAGCGTCAGTTAGATGGTGCAGGTAGGTTTAGGTCTGGGGTAGGGTTGGGGTTAGACCACTAGGAAAGCGTCATCTAACTGACGCTAAAGTGTGCCTATAGTGTCGGATATTGAAGCATGGTCAAAAGCGTCAGTTAGATGACGCCTTGGGATGAAAATGGGCTGAAAATATACAATGACTCCTCCCTGATCAGAGTACTGAAGTGGTTAAGAACATTAAAGAACTGGCATTCAGTGGGGATATCCCCAATAAGAATAATCTAAATTGTATTACAAAAAATAATTAGAAAAGTAAAAGGCTGTAATAAAAGTGCACAAGTAAACAAGTATATTTTCAGTTTAGTGTTTTCAGATTGGTCTATCAATTGAGGCATATCCAACACAGTCTCATGAAGATGCGTATCTACACCACGAGTGTCATTTCTCGTGGCATTTATACGCCAAAAGTGTTTTTTTCGTGTACGCACTAAAAAACCCTGGATTAGGTTTAGGGGGGAGTTCGTGCGGTACGCACTAAAAAACCCTGGGTTAGGTTTATTACACGCAAAAAAGTGCGTATCATATGTACGCGAAAATCGCGTGCCATATACACGCAAAAACTGTTTTTGGCGTATAAATGCCACGAGAAATGACATTCGTGCCATAGATAAGAACTTTCATGAGATCGGGCTGGCATATCTCAGTGAGATATATAATGCTAACCTACTTTTCAACATATTGAGAATTGTTTTACTGAACCATCATTATCCTGAAAACATAGAGCCATTTACCACCCCATGCAGGTCACTCGGATCACTACTCTGTATATCAATCGCTCCTGATATAAGAAAAAAAAAACTTCCAAATGTTGCTAGAGGGCAGTCTCTGAGTTTAAGCACTGTATTATTGGTAACACTTTACAATAAGGTTCATTAGTTAACATTAGTTAATGTATTTACTAACATGCACTAACCATGAGCAATACATTTGTTACTGCATTTGTTCATCTTTGTTAATGTTAGTTCATGAAAATACAGCTGTTCATTGTTTGTTCATGTTAGTTCACGGTGCATTAACTAATGTTAACAAGATTTTAATCAAGTATTAGTAAATGTTGAAAATAACATTAACAAAGATTAACAAATGCTGTATATGTGCTATTCATTATTAGTTCATATTAACGAATTTAGTTAACTAATGTTAACTAACGAACCTTATTGTAAAGTGTTTCCGTATTATTGTACTTTTTGGAATCTTGTAGCTTTGAGGTTTAGTGTGGCCCCACAAAAAGCATTAACAGTCAAGATAACACCACACTTTAGAGGCAGCAAATGGTTTGAGGAGAAGGGTAAACCTGACAGGGTGTTTCACCAATGTAACTAATGTCAAAGATTATGTTTAACATCATGCTGGCTTTAAGTCACATTAGTGTTTTCAGTGGAAGTCAGTTAATAGCTATCATCCTGTTGTATTCACACCTGCACTGGACATATTTGATTACAGGGAGAACAATTCCTTTGTGGCTGTCATAATATATACAGTAAGACCCTTTCACCCTTTCCCACACTTACTTTAGAGTGCTGTCCATTGTAGGCACTAACCAGTAAACTCTCTGCACTTGGAATAAGCACAACACTTTGCAACAGGATCCTAGACTTCCTGACTAACAGGCCTAAGGCAGTCAGGACTGAAACTTTCAAAACTGAGCACTGTATTTACTGTCATTTGTGACAAATGCATGAAAGGTGTGTTGTTTTTTAAAAATGGCTTAGAGTCCACTAGAGCATTGTTTGCTGGAAAGCTGTATTCATCTATTTATTTCTTTACCACATTTAATTTCTTCTTACTTTGTAGGAAAGTTACAACAATACACTGATGACTGTTTTCAGAAAAGTTTTTATATACAAAATATCCCACATCATTTTTTTTTTTTCATAAGCGCATGTGTTTTTTTTACTGATCACACTCTTGCATCATTTTTGTTTCGATGGTATTGCATTGGAGGGGAGAGGCCAGAGAGGATCTGTGCACGTCAACAGCAGTTACTCGTGAAGCTCCTTTAACACGCACACTTTTGATATCCAGGTATACGGGTCATTCTGGCCAAGGTGAGACGTGGCGCTGTATACTTGAACTTCAAAGGCATTGTGCTGGTCCGACTCCACGGGGCGTCGCATTCATGACTTCAGTCAACATACACACACATACTCCTTTAATCTGAGCTGTGAAATACCTACTCAACCCGTTTGAGTCAATACACCCTCTTTTTTTCTGTGATAGAGGGATGTGGAAGTGAAAGTGTATGATGCAAAAGCAGTGCAGAAGAGTGGAAACACACTTGTTTAGTTAGATTAACTCTGAGATCAGGAACCCAGCCTGAGACAGTTTAGAATCACAAGGAGCATGTGCTTGAAAAAAAAAAAATTTTAAAGTTCTTTTAAGTTGTTTATAATGTCAAGTATATCTCATGCAAAGGCATTGGCTCTTAGAAGGAAAACTTTGCAATGCTTTGATTTTCTTTTCTCGGTGACATGCATAAAGCTTTCATCTTTTGGTAGAGTAAACAAGTCATCAAAGTAAAAGGCTGAATATCTAGCATTTGAATATAGCATTTCTTAGGTATGTAAGCATACAATGTTTTCTTTTTTATCAACCAAGAAACAACTGCAAATCCTTTCATCAACAACAATCTATTTCTACAGTGGACTCAATCCACCCATATCCAGATATGAGTGCACGTCCATACTGATATTTAGGGAAATGTTACATATGAGTCATTTCAAATATGCAGCACATTTCCATGTCCCTATTGTATTTTTCCGGATAAAATTAAACTTAAATAATTTAACAACTTCCACCGGGATGTTACTTTTTTTTTTTTTGTCAAAAGGTATGCAAACTTTTACAATGAAATATTGGCTATATATATATATATATATATATGTAGTGTTTTCCTTGAATTGAATGTTTACAAAAGTTATAATGAGAAATAAATAATTTGTATTCTTTTAATTGATTATCCATTCATCTGTTTTTCTTGTGTCCTCGGTTTCACTTTTCGTCTTGCTCATGTTACGTAATATTGCTGAAATTCTTAGGCATTCCAATATTTTTTTCTTGCAATAGGAAAACTTTATAGTTGAGTTTAATTGCATGTTACAACCCAATCATATTTTCTTCTCTTCACACTCTCACTCCTTTTTTATATTATTCTTATTATTTATTGAGTTCAAAGGGTTTTGCACAACAGGAATGACCCATATGTTAATGCCTAGATTACCATGCGTAGCTGTTTCTAAGGTGCGTTGTGTATTTGCAACCTGGACATCAATATCGGGACGTGTTGGTCTTGGGGGTCATCCTCTATCCCTGGTACGGTTTCATTACCTGCAATGCTCTAGTCTCATTACACTCCTCCTAACCCTGAAGGGCTCTCTCTTCCCCTCTCTCTCTCTCTCTCTCTCTCTCTCCCCTCTTCACTCACCATGCAGCGGATACGCCATAAACTCTGGTAATTGCGGCATCAAACTTGAGTTTATTATTTTCCATGCAGGTGTGAGGATGATATGAGGCCCAGGTTGCATTTACATACAAATTGAAGGTTTTTATTAATCAGGCGGGCAGCAGGAATCACAGAGCACCACTCCATCAGCCTTTTAAATACATTTGGTGACATTTTTACCCAGCATTAGCATGATAGGGCAAGCGGAGGATAATGTCCCAATGATTGCTTTTCCATTGAAAGCACAAACGGTTTCATTTTTCCTGTCATCTCAAATAAGTGTTAAAGAGGGTTTGGAGGCTATTGTGCTAGCGCTCCGTATGCTGGGGACTGGGAACCGCTGATGGCCATATTAAATAACCATTAGCGCCAGCGCTCAGATCATCGCGCACACACCGTGCCTCCTCTTTGCTTCCTGCTCTGTGATTTTCCAAATGAAGCCAAGCTGTGCTTGGCTCTCATAAAGCACTCACACCCTGCTCCATTTTTCCTCAAACAAAATGCATTACAACGGTAATTTTGTGACTGTTAAGATAACTAGCGTTAACAAGCACTTAATTAAAATGTACAATAAATAGCCGTCTGCGGCCTTATCTGAGCAGCAGAGCCGGTTAGGGAGGGTGGGAGGTGTGTGTGTGTGTGTGTTTCCAGCGCTCAGACCTGCTGCTGCTGCTGCTGCTGCCGCTGTAAAGCTCGTTTACAGATTAATTGCTTTTCTGTCTGGCAGAAGCTGCTTCCTCTCCCGCCAGACCCTAAATAGCCAGATTCAGGACTTTATCAATCAAACGTCACTCTTTCATTGCTAAACTTTGCCTTTCTTTTTGCCTTTTCCCTATATCATTTTTGACAAGCATACAAGCTTGTCAAGCATACATAAAGATCCCGCAGTGTGTGCTGGTGGAGGTGCAGGTGACTTGAAATGATGGGCTACAGAAATATAAATGTTTGTCATTGGCACTGAAGTTGTGTTAATGTGCGTTCTGTAGTGTTTATGTGTCAGTTCATAAGTTAAAATATGTGTGTGGCTGTGTGGGATAGTCTAATACTTTGTGCATGTATGTTTTTCATACGAATGTGTGCAAGCATTCATCCCGTCTTGTTTATTGTAGTAATAAGGTCATGTTTGTATTTAAGTTTGTCAGGTTTAAAACACACACACATACAATTCTTGAAATAGCACTGTATTCGACCTCAGTATACGGGTTTCAGTCATATAAACTGTGGTATAGGACCGGTGAGAGAACGGGAGAGATTTTTCAGAGATTAAAGTTAACAGCAGTTGTTCTCCAGGGATCACATTACTCTACAGCCATATGACTCAAACACTTCCACACCGGCTTTAATGACTTCAGCTCACAGAGAGCAGACTGAGAACTGCTTGTTTTTAAATGGTGGAAAAGAAAATACGTAAAAGCAAACTTCCCTCTGTGGACACGCCTCCTGGTGGTTTATGTCGCCTGTGTCCCAACTTTAACCCAGGAACGATAAATCTGCCAAGAACGTCTGCATGTTTGAAAGTGACCCCTGTACGATGTTGCAGAAGTGCATTTCTCTGGAGGCCGACTTGCGTCATTCCTGGTGGGCCTGGTAGCAAGGGAGTCCGAGATCATTTAAATACAATGCATTTTTTGTCTTGTTGTATTGATATACTTTTTTTCTTGATATTTTATTTCTTCTTTTACTTCTTTCATTAAAAATTCTGGCCAACGATATTTACTTTTATGATATTACTATTATAATGTATACTATTTTGTCTAAGTAAAGAAAATACTAAAACTAAACTGAGGCATGGCAACATTACAATGTACAAAGATATACATTTTGAGATTTGATACAGATTTTATTATTAAATTATTCATATTTCTGAAGATTAATTGTAAGTAAGCAATGGATTATGGCGCAAATGAATTTCAGAATAAAAAAATTGTAAAAATAAGGGCACACAATGCATAAAATTATTATTATTTTTTTAAAGATAACAGCCAATAACCAATATGGTTTTTCCCTCTACTTGTCCTCTTTTTATATTACTTTAACTATAGATGTTGTTAATACTATGGTTAATTACATTTTATAATAAAAATATAAAATTGAAAACAGTTATTTTAAATTGCTACTGGTTTCACTGTATTTATTTGAATGAATGCAACTTCTTACCCACCCCAAATTTTTGAGGTGTTGTACATAGACAATGACACAATAACACAGACCAGAACACGCATCACCCCACCTCAAAAATGAGCCTAAATTTCAGAGAAAGATGTGCCGGGTGAGAGCTGATCTGGATGTTGTAAAGGAGACCCTGGCAGGCCTCATGGTGGTCTCTCCAGTACATCCTCCGATCTGAGGCAGAGAGGAGGGGGATGTTGTGCTGTCACTGCTGTGCTTATCACATCCAATTTAGCTAGAGTGATTTATAATGTGCTCAAATGATAAATGTTATTGTAAGAGAACAGTCCTGAAGAGGTATGCCTTCTGTCTGTCAGAAAAGGAGGAGGGAGAGCAGAAAAGCTGAGGTGACGTCTGTATTGCTGCTAGTGGGAGTTTGTGTCCTGCGAAGTGCCTGTCGTAAATCAGCTTGTCAAGGACCCCTCTCCCCTCTATCGAAGCACAGAGTCAGTCTTGCCAACGTAGAAAACTCCTTAGCAGTCTTCAAACCTTTTTTAAGAAGGCGAGCAACTCTGTAAAACAGCCTTCAAACTCCAAAGGTCTCACGTGTGATTGTTCTTATTGCAAATAAGCATTAGAAACAGTGACGTCAAGCCAATGCACCATCCCCTAAAACACATAACCACATTTCTTCACATGAATTGTTATTTGTGTTTGCATTTTTGAAGGTAAGCCACCACCCCACTTCCCCTGAGCACTGCACTGACAATAATTCAGCACAGAGTATATTTTCCATAAATAATTTGCTCTTTATTGATTTCCAATGTGCGGTGAGAAATATGTGGGCTCTTGGCAGAGAGGGGGAGGATGTATCAGTTGCTCTGTGTGCGGTGAAAGTTGTGACAGGAGAGGTCGGCGTCCTGGGAGCTCATGTCCCCCATCTTTATTTACGATCACTCAGAGAGCAACTCATCAAACCTGGCTGTGCCATCAACCAGGACGCCCTGGGATAAAGGCGCACACACACACACTTCCCACTAGTTTTGCAACACTGTTTGATTTACACATTTGTTAACAGTGATCTGGCATTGGTAATAAGAATGAGATGTGCTGAATAATTGCACTCTATAAATCAAGGCCCGAACGCCATTCACTTGATGTCTATATTTACAGGTCTGACATTCCACGAGCTTCAGGCCACTACTGAAGGTGAAAGGTCACATTCAGTGATCTATATGCTGTGTCGTGATACATGATTGACAGCCGTTGAGGTGAGGGAGTTAAGGTGTAGGTGTGTCTCCATGCCTGTGTTGGTGCAAATGTGGCAGGGTGCGTGTGGAATCTGGTGTTGACGACTGTTAAGAACACATGCTAGAGTTGGATGTCACACTGTCGCCGGCTAAGAGCTGTTAATTTTGGCTCTGGTCTTTGTAACAGGACCCCACCTCTGCATGGTCGCTTTCTTAGTCTCGTTGCTTTTTATTTTATTTTATTTTATTTTTGGATGCATCTATTTTGTAAGTATCACGTCTAGTAGGGAGTTCCCTTTTCATTGCTAGGGAGATCAGAAATACTCATCTGTAAACACAAAGATAAATTCCTATACCTTTACAAGCGTTGTAAACGCACAATATAAATAAACACATTTGCAAATTTGTCTGACATTCATAAGGAATACCTCACCCCAGAAGGAAAATTTGTGTTATTTAAGCAATATTTTGTTACTGCAAATGCATGAAATAATTTGATTTACGAGTTTTCACCATATAAAACAGTCAATCTCCAAAAACAACCAAACTGCACTATCTTCCAAGTTTTCTGAATCCATGCTAAAGCTTTGAAGGAGTAACATGTTGAAATATAAGTAGTTAAAGTCATCATTCATTGATAACTCCAATGGAGATCTCCTGTGAAGAGGCAACTTTCTCATATTATTTCAGTAAAGGGGAATATTATCAGTGACTATCAGTTATGTCGTATTATATTATGTATTTCTTTGTAGAACAGAAAAGATTTTAGATTTTAGGAACAAAACCATTGACTTTCATCTTATGGACTGGTTACACGGGTAACATTTCAATAGTCCATTTTAGATATTAAGTATAGCATGTCAACTTGCAGTCATTAGCATATTAATAGACAGTTATAGGTTAGGCGTAGTAGAATAAGTTGACAGTTATTTGCAAAGTCAGTGGAATGTCTGTTGGGAAACCATTAAAATGTGTTAGCAGACATTAAGCAGACTGTCTACTAATACTCTAATGACTGCTAGTTGACATTTAGATGCAAAGTTACTACAGTAGCACTTTAGGTAACACTTTATTTTAGTTTCCTTGTTACTTGTTACATGTAGTTACTGTAGTTACATAATTACGTTTGACTAACCCTAAACCAAACACTAACCCTATAGTAAGTACATGTAGTTAATTATTATTACTCAGTACAAAATGCATTGTACTTAAAAACAGTTACACGGAGACCTTAAAATAAAGTACAATCACACTTTTTTAAAGTCCTGAAAAATATAGTAAATAGATCATTTGGACTTTCACCATATAGAAGAGAGTGTGAATGACAGCATTCTGGTTTAGAGTGACATGAGTGTGAGTAAATGAAGACAGAACGTTCAGTTTTTGTATGACCTATCCCTTTAAAACGCACAGACCTTCTAACACTGTACAAAGTTGTGTCTCCAATTGCCCCTCCATTTGAGTCCTCCACATTCCCTCAATCCCCACTGGGACCCGGAGCACTTTTAGCCTGGCATGAAATTCACAGGGCAGGCCATGGTCAGTTTTAGCCCAGGACTTCTCGAAACCTCACAATGCCCCTTGGGTAATATAGAGCTACATGTAAAAGCCTAGTCAATTTGCCAGCTAATTCTGGCTAAATGGTTGTCATAACCGGCCTTGTGCTGGGTGGCTCCGTGTTGGATGACTCTCTCTGTCTTTTTGCTCTTCTGGTGTGTTGTGAAAGCCCTTGCAAATGTCATGTGCTGACACTTAAAACATCCATTAGTACATTAGCATGCTTGCGAGTACAAATTTGGGTGGATGGGTGTGTAAGGAAATATCCCTGATGTTTTCTGGCAAGTGAAGCCTCAGTAATGTAGAATAAATGTGCTGTATAAAGACTAAAGCCAACGATAAACTGTTAATAATTTAAGCTCAGAGAATAAAACCTCACGGACCAGATTCACCTGCAGATCTAATTCATTTAGTCCCAGTCACGGGCCTATTATAAACTCATTAGGTAATTATTAATCGGCTAATAATATATATCCCGAGTCTCTCTCAGTGGAGCAATTTGACATTAATCGCGCTGGTCCGCTGTGTGTTTGCATGTGTGTGTGTGTGTTTAACAGCAGATGGCCTGGAGTCTCAGAGCAGTTGGACTGGTCAGTGTAAAGCGGCTGTAGACAGAGGAGGAAGACAGGTGTTATGACTGCAGACTTCCAGCCTTAAGCTTTTTTCATCTTGAAACTTCTCATCTCACCCTTTGTTTCTTTTTCCCCCTTTCTTATCCTCTCTGTCACCGTGAGTGCACGGAGCAGAAAAGCAGCTGCACGTCTGTCCTCCTCTTAGAGAGAGTGAGAGAGGTAGGGAGAGAAAAGAGGAGTAAAAGCATTGACCTAGCATTATTTATATATAGTAGTATTGGCACAGACTGCTGCTGTTTCCCATTGTGTCTTCATAATGAGCAGAGAAATTGGAAAGGAAACTGTCAGGGGAGGTGTGTGTGTGTGTGTGCGGGGGGGACCTTGTTACAAACAGATCCACACAGTAAACTGAACAAGGAAAAAGGCTAAAGGGGTCAGTCTGTGCAGGACACCGCACACACACACTCACTCCAGAGGGGTCTTTGCCTGTACAGATGTTAACCGTATGAGTCGTTTGGGGTACCAAAAGGATACGTGGGTCAAAAATCATTTCTGGAACAGATCAGGCTCAGTTTATCTCTCTCAGACTATCCTAAAGGTTTAAAATGGAGATATTTGATTTGATCCTAGATTCCTTTACAAAACGAAACAATTTTTTAAAAACGTTTTTTGGACAGGGTGCCTTCATATGTTTCCACTGCAAGTTCCATTGAATATCATTACTGAAAATTTCTATAGTTATTTCCTTGGTGTAAGAATACGGTTGACCACACGTTGACCTTTGTGCCCCAATAGCTCATATTTTGTGGAGTAAGTTGTCACAATGGAACGTGCCATTAAACTGGCTTTGCAAACATTTCTGAAACATTTAAAGCATAAAAATGAAGAAACATTAAAAGACTACACATTAACATAATATATCTATTTAGTGCCTTGTATATCTGAATCAATCAGGTGCATTGGATGAAATTACAATATAAACTAGAAAAATACAAATCCCGCACACTACCAAAATTTGCAGGATAAATATTTGAATGACCTTGAATAGTGTGTGTGATTTTTCTAAATAATCAAAATATAAAATCAATACTTTGTCATCATTAAATATTGTAATTAATAAATTACAAAACGTGCAACTCTGACTGACTTTTAAAAAAAAAAAAACTTGTCCTGATAACAATATATAAATATATATATATATATATATATATATATATATTTAAAGAAATTTAAAATACAAATAGACACAATGATTATCAATCAGCCTCATGGTATATATTGCAATACCAGATAATATTACAGAATAGTGTGCTTGATGTAATGGTTTGTAAATACTTCTGGTGCACATTCATACGCAATCACATAAACAAAAAATACCCTTAAAAACCCCCATAGACATAGAAGTTGCATTCTATGTGTTGTTCTTTGTGTGTGCCTTTGCTGTAGATTTGCATCCCACTCTGTGCCATCAGTATTATTGTGCAAAACCTACCACTGCCTGAGGCAATTTATACAAACACACACCATACAGATGGCACTTCGGACTAACAACAGCATTTTGGGTGCCATGGAAGACGGGCCTGTGTTTCCCCTCCTGGCCTGGCCATGTCAAGAACACTTTTACACACTTTTTTATTTATTTATTTATTATTATTTTTTTTGAACCGGGAGATCCTGTTAGCATTGCCTTCAGCCATCAGGCAGGGGCTCAAAGTACTCAGGCCCAAAGCGCAGTCCTCCAATTCCAGCTAAAACATCTCTGTTTTACCTGGCTGGCTCCCAGCAACCCTCCAGCGGAGTATACCTGCACCCGCAGCCTTCACCATGGTTGTGCTTCTGCTGCTGTCAATCCTGGCTTAGCTTGAGCACAATGGCTGTGTAATTACAGGTTTCTGTTAAACCCAAATCCAATCATATACACGAGCGGAGGATCACGCAGTAACAACAGGAAGCCGAGAGAGGGAGAGGAGGTGGGGAGGGCTCAGTCCTTACTGATGATACAGATGTCAGGCATTGGCGGTGTGTGGAGAGATCAGAAGCTAATGCTAATGACACAATCAGGGAAGGGGGGACATGTACACGCTCACACATAGCATCACATAAACACTTCAGGCCAAACCAAGTGAGATGAGAAACATGAATGTAATCTTTACAGCCAAGAGGAGGTGAAAGCAAAATGTGGCACGGCAGGTTTTGTCAATCAGCAGTCAGTTTTTGTTTTGTTTTTTTTGTCACTTTTCAAGTTTAACAATTTTACTATGTTGATGTACACGTAGTTAAATCATTTAAACAAAACATTGTTTAATTTAGAAATTTGGGCGTAATGAAAGCATTTTTGTACAGCTAATGTTCGAGCTCGTCTAATCCCCAGTGACTCCTGTAGCAAGTTTTACAAAGGCTGAATATTTGTGCTACACTTCCAAGTGTTGTTAGGCTTTTGTTTTTGCCTATGATAAATGAAATTAATACATGCATTTAATGTTTGAAATGCCGGCATGAATAATTCATGAAAGTCATGCAGATGGAGTGATCAGTACACAGATCCAGGACAAGAGGAAATTAATTTTTTAAAAGTGTATGTCTGTCGGCTTCACAGAAGAGGATGTGTTATTGTGATTACACAAGTTCGCCGTGAATAATCAGTCTGTTTATTTGTAACTTTAGCCTCTGCAGAATCCACAGGGAAGCAGAAAGATTTGAATACCCGCACAGTTTTCTGTCAAATATCTGTTTGATAATATTCATTGTGAGTAATTAATTAATCCCAGAATGCTTTTAGTGAGCTGTGAATATTATTAGGCAACTGATTGAGTTTTCAATGATTAGACCACATTCATGCATCGTCTGTCCATTATTCACTTATTTGTCACTATAGCTCTTCATTTTCTTTCACAATACAGCTTTGGCCTCATTTATGTTCTGTTCTGAACATAACATCTACTTCAAGAATGAGTTTTCATTTTTTAATGAAAAGCGTAGTCTTATACGAATTATGTTCATCCAAACATCAGCGCCATCTCTACAAGACCACTAAGTCGCATGTTCTTCCCAAACAAATCAGCTGGTTACAAATGTAAGCTAAATTATTTATTATTATCATTTAAAGTAATGAGGTATGGAAAGCTTTGCTATAATATATATACAGTATATATATATATATATATATATATATATATATATATATATATATATAAAATAAGCTGGTTGTTACTAACTTTCTTCAAAATATCTTCTATTGTATTCCACAGATTAAAGAAAAGCATACACGTGTGGAACGACAAGTATTTTATTTTATTTTTTTTTTTTTTTTTGGGTGAACCTGTATGCCTTTAATACTTGCAACATGTAATAAATAATTGTATATAGAAATACAGATTTGCTGAATTGTGAATATAGCTATATCATGCCTTAAAAAAACAGCAATTAGAGATGTTATAGCAAAGTAGCAAAGCTTTTGATACTTTATTGTTTAAAAAAGAAATTACAGATTAGAGAAAAGTTAGAGAGTATTAGAGAAAGACATCATGAAAATGATATCACCATATCAACACCACCACTGAGAGGAGCAGTAAACATGCGGTTTTGTTTGGGAAGACGTGATTTGGTGGTCTTAGATGGCGCTGATATTTTGAGTTGTGAGCATCATGAAGAACAATACATTTTGTCATATACATAAACAAAGCCACACAACGACTGCCTGTAGTCTTAATCACTGCAACAGCCAGTTAAAAATTAATTAGAAGACTTGATGTTCCTTCATAGTGTATGTGGTTTCAATAGGTTTTTATAATGGGTGTTAGCACTGTTGATGGTTGAAAGAACACCACCATATTAGTGGATTTGCTTTAGATGGTACCCAGTCATAACTGAGCAGACAGAGGGCGAGAGAAGAAGGGGGATAAAGAGAGAGAGGAACAGCTTTCGGTGGTGTGTAATTGTCAATGATTACGGTCTTTAAACTGTCACTCTCATCTCTCCCTCCCAACACTTCCCTCACAGCAACAGTCGAGGGCTTTCACGGTTCTCAACGCCAAGTAGAGTCCAAAGTCCTGTGGACGAGTGAGACTGTAGTTGTGGTGCGGGGTTTTGTGTGGGGGTTTTGGGAGAGAAAGTTAAGACAGGGAAAATGAGAGAGAGAGAGAGAGAGAAATCTCCCTATTGAAGATATTTCCATCCAGGGCGTATGAAATATTAAACATGTTCATTATATCCTCAATTTGCAGTTATTTTGTGCGAGCACACACCGCCATATTCTTCCAGCCGTCTTATTGGCAGGGCTCTGTGGGCCTGAAGTCAAATCTCCCTTTTATTATTTAAATCCATGCATACAGCCCAAGCCCCCTCAAATCAGCACAGCCCGCCTGCCATCCGTCCGCCTCTGATTGGCAGCTCGATATACAGAGGGAGGATACAGGGGGTGATAATGTGGGTGACAAAGGCAAATCCGCCCCACCGGATCCGTTTTTATTGGGGTCGTTTGGGAAGACGAAAGCAGGGGAGCGACAGAAGAGTTTGATGCATAGCAAAAGTAGCTGTGATAATTGGCGATGGCATTGGGATGTGTTGGCCTGTCAGAGCGACGATGTAAATTTACTTGACATGTTTTTGTCAGGATGAAAGTTTAATGTGGTGGGTGTGACAAATCACATGCAAATGTTTTTTTTTTTTTTTTTTTTGTTATCCCTTTCCGATGAGTTGACCTCTGAGGGCTGCCACAGGAAATCAGGTTTTAAAAATGATTTGATGGCTCAAACCTGGTCTACGTCCTTATGTATACACACAGAGAAATATAAATATGCACACATTCACAAAGACAGACGTGTACTGTTGTACAGCGTTGGGGAATCTACTTTGAAATATTAGCTTGCCAAGCTAGAAGCTAATAATAATGTCACTGATAAAATAATTCTGTGGTGAAGGAAATACTACAGGAATAGTTGAGTACTACTGAATAAGTTAGTTCAGGTAATAATAATAATAAAACAAAAAACTAAATTATATATTAGTACTCAATTTAGGCTTGTAGAAATTAAATATTAACGGTATAAAATGTAACCTACTCAACTTTCTGAAACTGGTGTTCCCATCATGCACTGGGGCATGAACAATACTTAATTATCAAAACATATCTCTCACATAACTCTAACATTTGTTTGAAGATTAACTAAGTAAAATAAACATAGAAAATAAGTAATTTTAACTTCACCAGTCAAAATTTGTTGAGTAAATGGCTTTTACAACACTCTCTTTTACTCAAACAATATAAGACTGAAATAAGCCATGCTTTTAAAGTGTATGGTTTACTTTGAACATCTAAGTAAAGAAATTCAGTAGATATAGAAATCATATCTACATAAAATAAGTAATTTGATATCTATAACCGAAAACAGGGAACTTAGTACTAGTACACAATATACAATAATGAACAATTTTGTTGGATAATAATTTGAGTAGAAAATTATAGCTCCAGATTTCACAAAACAGCAAGTTACTTAAAAAATGTGGAAAAACAGAGAAAAATAATTATCCAATGATATAATTTACAGAGCCATATTTTTCTTATTAAAAAAGAAAAAAAAAAGAACAAGTTGTAACATTTGTTGTAACTTAAATTATTAAATACAACAGAAGCACCCTAATTTATGTAACCAAGTCAAAAACATAGTCCGTAGTTCAAGGAGTCGAATTGGTGAATCATTTTTATGATACCGAATTCATTTAAATGAATTGTCCGAATGAACTGGTTCTAAAATCAATTGGACATATACGTTGCATATAAGCTAGAGGAAGGTTTGTGATGAACCAATTCACTAGAAAGACTAGAGAGAGGGCAGATTAGAACGAACATGCAAAAGAATGGATTTGATGTGTCAGTGCTAAGAGGCTTTTTTAGTTAAGCGTGTTTGAATCTTATTCGCTATTACGATTATATTCGTTTGGTCGAGCTGTATCGCGAATCGTTTGTAATAAAGTCGTTTGTTACTGGAAAAGCCACACTGTCATGAAACTATACATTAACCAAATAATTGTTTCCTCCACACTGTATTTGTCACTATCACTGCAGTTGAATTGAAAACAGTAAATTATATAGGCTAGGTGTGCGTGACCGACTGTGTGTTTGTGTGTATCAGTTTCACTTGGAAGCCAATGAAAAGAATGCACATTTTCCATCATGAAAAATGTGCAGAGGCAGGAACAAAGTATGACTGTATGAATCTGTTTGAGGTTGTGTGTGAGGCAGGATGCAGCGGCCTCTATTTCCTCCTTTCTAAAATCTCAGTGAATACGCCAATACCTTGCATGCACGCACACGCACAAGACTGCCCTCTGTGTTCTGTTGTGGTGCAGTGTGTAAGCATAAGTGTGCGTGTGTGCCATTGCGTGTTGTGTGTGGCTTTGCTGTAATAAGCAGTGGAATAACAGGCTCTTTTGTACATTGAGAAGCCGCCTGCATCTGAGACCAATAACCCAGAACCCTGGGGTCAGTGTGCAGAGGATGATGCGACAGATATAATCACATACACGGACGCAACACCTTTTTTATGCTTTCTCTGCACATTTGGAAGCAGGCAGGACAGCCAGAACTTCATAAGTTTAATATTATCCCGGGATGACCTTTTGTCCCTAATAGAGTGGCTCGGTGATAAGGAGATATTGAGTCTTTAGGGGGTTGCAGGAGGCATTGGAGAAGAGGGGGAGTGACCTGTCTCAGAGCAGGATTGTGTGTGTGTGTGTGTGTGTGTACCTGTCAGCGGATTTTTATGATACATAACAGGGCAGTTTAGTGGACTGCTCGAGGAAAGCTGATCTGAGCACATTTAGACTCACTCTGTGAAAACCGCAAACGTGTATTAAAGCTAATGCTGCAGTTAACCACAACCTGTAACCGTAGAACACACACACGCATTCTGAAACACTATTACTTCTCACAATCACTCACTTACTCACTTTAGCAGCCAAGAGCTTTTACTGTCATATGTGCATAAAATGCATGACATCAGTAATCATTTCCCTCCTCAGGTTAAACAATAGCAGCATAATAATTGCAACATTTTTTTTTCAAAATTCTGACTTTATTGCATGTGATTACAACTTCATATCTTGTCAATTTGTTTCAAGTAATTGTGACTTACAGTTCATTCAAATTGCTGACAATATTCGAAACTTATGGCTCCATTTCTTGAAACTCTACAAAATCACAAAACATGCACTCAACATGAAAAACATCAGACATATCTTGCATAGTGTAGAAACTCTACACACACACACACACACATATATGTGAAAAATGTGAAACACTACTATCTTGTATCTTTTTCTTGTTCAGTGTGCAGTGGAGTGTACAGGAGTTTGTCACACTGCAAGTATGTGCACAGATATACTGTATATACTAAAGTGTGTATGCACAATTAATGAATTGTCCAGTTATTGAACTAGACTGAATCAACACTGAAGTGACTTTCGGCTGGTTGGAACTGCTTTTCAGGAGAATTTGCTTTTGTTACTATTGTGAAGCCGTAATGAAACTATATGCATTGTATAAACTGTCTGCATAAAGTAACACAGTCTCACCCCAAGACGTCATACAACTGACACTTTTGACCATACGTCAACATCCGCCGTTTTAAGGGTACCCTTAAACGTTGGTTAGATGACGATCCTGGGGCATCATCCAACTGACGCTTTACCTTTAACGTCAGTTAGGTGACAGGGTAGGTTTAGGTCTGGGGTAGGGTTAGGATTCGATAACGTCATCTAACCGACGTTTAAGTGTACCCTAAAACGGTGGATGTTGACGTATGGTCAAAAGCGCCAGTTGTATGACGTCTTGGGATGAGACTGCGCTGTATAAAGACGACTTACCGGTATAAGAAATGAAAGGGCGAAAAATATTGTTTTCTAAGAGAAAAAAATCAAATTGATTTCTAAGAGATCAATTTATGTATTAGTGTTTCCACACACGATCATTGGGTGTAGGTAATCGGGAAATGATTGTGGTATTTAAATGGCAGTGTTTTATGAAACACAAGAGGTGTTAGTTTTGAGTGATGTGTCTAATGTAGAGAACTGTGTTTGGAGTTTTGCAAAAAGTTTGGTTTACAATTGCAAACTGAGTGTAAAGCGTATAATGTGCTTGCAGTTTTGCAGACTTGGTCTGAAGATTAAGTGAGTAAATGGTTTCAGTGAGTGGGCCTCAAGTTCCACTTTCAGTGTCTAATTTGAAAAAAAAAAATTTCGCTGTATATTGCAATATGACTATTTTTCACGATTATAACTTTTGTCAATTAAACTAATTTGAATAGGTTTTTTTTTCCTCATTTGATTATTGTTTATATGGTTTAAAACCGTGTGGAACCCTCATGCAAATAAAGCAAAAACCTTTCTTTCCCAGATAGGGCAGATGTTTTTAGTTTTTTTTTTTTTTTTTTTTTTGCGGTTGTTTTTTTAGAAGTTGTTTGATTTATTTTAATAAGCTGCAAATTGCTGTCACAGATTTCAAACTAACCTCACTCCAGTTCTACAAGATTCACAAGTGTCATCTGCTGTTTGTCTTTTGAAGCTCCGATAGTTGTACTTGGCAGGGAAGTGTACCTGTGTGTGTGTGTGTGTGTGAGAGAGAATGTGAGTCTGTGCTAATTTGGGTGTTTGTGTGCATGTGTGCTTTTAGGCTAGGTGTTTGATCTTTGTGCAGGTATGAGATTTGCCCTGGGCTGTGTAACTCATTAGGTATGAGCTGTTATGAATATGAGGATATTTGTTAAAGCAGTCAGCAGGAATAGAAACAGATGTCCCCTAATTAGAGCGAGCTTAAGCTGTCTTACTGAAGAGAGGGAGACAGAAAGAGTGAGAGAAGGAGAAATAGGAAGAGAGAGAGAGAGAGAGAGAGAGAGAGAGAGAGAGAGAGAGAGAGAGAGAGAGAGAGAGAGAGAGAGAGAGAGAGAGAGAGAGAGTATGACATATCTAAGCAGAAATAGAGAAAGAGATACAGGCCTCTACAAATAAATGTTTCTGTTTACATACCCAAATGAAAGTTTTTAAGCTGCTGTTTCTGGTTTCAGGTTGATGTTCCTACTACCTGACATACCTGTCTCTGTGATAGCCCAAAGCTCTGTAAACAGTGAAAAGGTCATCAGATATAAACACCAAAAACATTCTCTGACTCATTTAGCATGATTGCTAATATTGGGTTAGCTGACATGTCTTTTGAGGGGTGGGGTTTTGGATAGAGCGCATATTCCAATTCTGTGGCCATTTCTGGCGGAAGTAAAACGGTAACATTAAAGTCAGCGAAGCCAATTCACCCTATATTTTCTAAATGTATGTTTGTTTGTTTTTATCTTACTTTGTTGAACAATTCATGTGAGCTTAACCTCATAACTATTAATCAAAATGTAATAAGTCATTCTGGTGACACCAGACTTTCTTACAATCAACTAGCTCACATTCAGACCAACAACTGATGGATTGAAGTGTTCTCCCTACGTTTCTTTTTACTCAGATATGCGTTACACTATGAAAGAAAAGATTTATTGCTTGATCTATTCTTTAATTTCCCTGTGACTTTAAAGGAAATTTCACCCACCATTTACTCATGTTGAAAATGATGGTGTGAAAGCAACAACTTTGACTCTAATAAGATTTCAGAGTTTCGGAGGAGTGGAAGATGAATAATGAATTATTAAATTTCAATCTGTTCCTCACACAAAGCTATTGTATGGCTTCAGATGACTTGGAGTATAGCACAGAAGTCATATGGACCTTTTATACCATTTTTGAAGCATAACAGATGTAACTGTTTCCAGGAAAAGAGCTGTGTGAAGATGACTCAGATATTTTCTTGTTTGTGTTTCATGGAATAATAAAAGCATATGATTTGAAACAGCATAAGGGTAAACAATGGCATAATTTTCATTTTCAGTGATCTGTGTGTTTAGGAATATGATTCTTTAACTTCTAATTTTAATCATAATCTAAATCTATCATAATTGGCTATTGGTGTGTTATTGCAATACCACATATACTAAAAGCATCCCATCAAAAGACAGTAATGTTTACACTGTGTTTAGTGTGTGTGGGGGGCCTCATTGATCGATTGTTATGCCTTCAGTAAAATCTCAGCTTAGTAAAGGTCTCTGTGTCATATAGCCATTAACACCCTTTGTTTTTCCTCCTGCACCCGAAGTGCACTGGGAAGTTCAAAAAGGCAAACAAGACAATCTGTTAGCTCCATTACCCCCCCCCCCCCCCCCCGCCACACACACACACACACACAAACAAAGACAATACCCTATACACTGATTAACTGATGCTAAACTCACACATAGCGTCCCCATTAACAACTGTTATTGTTTCAATTTAAAGCTCATAAAAAACGCCTGATTAGCTGGGCCTGAGAAGGCACCTTCCAGTTTTGTGACCCACATTACGGTACACATCTTCCTCTCTTCTACTTCCTTTGCCATCTCTTTTCCTTTCTTTGCTATATGAGATGCCAACTCTCGCTCTGTTCTTCTGTCTTTCTCTGGCTTTCTTGCCTGTGGCGAATTGGCAAAAAGTGTTAGCCAACGTGGGTACATGTGTTAAGTGGGGATCAATTGTTTGTTTAACAGCTAGTCTGTATTAAACAGGGAGGATGTAATTACAGAGAGAGAGAGAGAGAGAGAGAGAGAGAGAGAGAGAGAGAGAGAGATAGATAGAAGAGAGGCCCTTTTTTTTTTTCAAATAGCGCCAATGCTCGCTCTGGTGGGTGGGGGCATTTCCTGACACTTGATCAATGTAAAATCTGGGGCAGGAATTGGCGGCGGAGCGTTGAGGGAAATTAGACTTGATAAAACAAGCAGGCAGAAAAGAGCAGAGTTTTCCTCCGTGTCCTGCTGAGCATCCCGGTTAACTCGCCTGAAGCAAACGTGAGTGGGTAATGAAAGGGGATGAGAGACCAAAATAAGTGCTTATTCCCTTTTGCTGTTTTGCTGCTTTGCTTTGTTCTAATCAAAGAGCTTCTTTGAAATGTTGCATACCTACTGTGGGTTTTGGTTTTCGCACTTGCCAGGGAGGCGTATCGGGTAACCTTGCCAAGAAATTGCCCACAACAGAGACACAAACATATCCTCTCTCTCTCTCTCTCTCTCTCTCTCTCTCTCTCTCTCTCTCTCTCTCTCTCTCTCTCTCTCTCTCTCTCTCTCTCTCTCTCTCTCTCTCTCTCTCTCTCTCTCTCTCTCTCTCTCTCTCTCTCTCTCTCTCTCTCTCTTAAAAGTGGTCTAGTGGTCATAGTAATAGATGATCTAGTACCATGTCTGTGACAAAAGTGACAATACAGATTTCTATATTTCTATTTTGTTACAAAATATGTTTCTTTTAAGTGTCTAGTTTCCACAATGATAATATTTTTAACAGTTATATATATATATATATATATAGATATATATGAAGAGTTCAGATGCAAAAGCCTCTAAATGCCATTTGGAATTTTCTTCTTTAATGGCGATTTTTATCAAATTTGTATATTTAAGTTCAGTAATTTCAATTAAATGGCAATGATAATTACCTATTAATTGTTATTTAAGTGAAATTACTGAACTTAAATATACAAGTTTGATAAAAATCATCATTAAAGAAGAAAATTTCAAATGGCATTTAGAGGCTTTTGCATCTGAACTCTTCGTATATATATATATAACTGTTAAAAAATATCATTGTGGAAACTAGACACTATATATATATATATATATATATATATATATATCTGTGTGTGTGTGTGTGTGTGTACATTTCTTTTAGTGGAGCACATGTAAAAGAACTGAACTGATTGGTCACCTGGGAAAAATAAATACTTCTTGAGCACTAAATCAGCATATTAGAATGCTTTCTGAATGTTATTGCTTTGTCATCCCAAGAATCAATTACACTTCAAAATAAACTGTATTAAAAAAGAAACGAGTGAATTATATTGCAAATAGTAATATAAAATGTTAAAAAATAATAAATAATAGTTAAAATATTACTGTTTTTTTCCACTGATCAAAGTCATGTGGTGCAGAAAAATGCAAACAAGACCCTCATGACTGTGTGTCAGTCAATAAGACTGATACAAGAGCATTTATTTATTATTTTACGACATGACACGACAGTGGTACAACCAAACCTCAAACACGTTATAACATTTATCAAGTAATAATTCATTCATGATATTTCATTTCCTACTGTATTTTTTTTACTGGCTATAATGTGTACAAGTGAATGTCCTTCCTGCACATTTAATGTATCACTGTAGTCCAATGCGTTTTTCAAACATTTTTTTTAAGAATGCACCACATTTTAACAAAGATTTTTCATATTCTTTATCATGGACAGTTTTGTCACTGACCCCAGAACAAATTTATAATCCAATCACTTTTAGTTTCTGAAAGAATTCATCCTCATATAAATACGTCTATATGGCTCATATATTGTGTACAAGCTTCCTAGAATACAAAGCCAAAACTGGTTCACAAAGAGACATGCTGTTGTTGTTGTTGTTTTTACGAGCTCACTAACATTCCTTCACTGCAGTGAAATTGTGGACAGGCACCAAAAGACGCTCCATTTGCTCCCCGTTTTATGTATGCACGTTTGTGTGTGTGTGTGTGTCTGAGAGAGAGAGCGAGCCATGATTGAGTGTGTCTTTGAAGTCTGTTCAGGTCATTAGGCTCCATTTCCCATTGACAGAGATCTTATAAGACGACCATTTGAGTCCAACAATAGTCCTTAATGGCTTAACGCCTCTGTCTGCATTTAGTCATCCTCTCTCTTTCTCTCTCTCTGTTTCCCTCTGTGCAGTCTCTCTCTACTTAAAGCTGCCAAGCTTCCCTTCGATGCCTGCCCGCTTTCTTTATGGGGTGTAATAACGAGGCGCAGCTGTGAGGTAAAACGGGGTGTAACGTTAACCCGGGCATAGCAGAGTCACTTCAGAGGTCAAAGTTCACAGCATTGTGCCCTGGCTGGGTGGGTGTATATTAGAGTCAGTAAAGATTGTTTGTTGTGCTCAGATTTCCTTTCTAATCCTTTGCTGAGTTTGGGTTTAAGGTACTAAATTATCCCCTCAGTCATAGGACTAGGTTTGACTATATTAGGTAATGAAATGGCCTTAATTGCTGAAGCATGTGTAATTGGAGGCTGTTAATGGCTGATAAAGTGCTGCACAGGGATGAACGTTTCTGATGGAGATAAATACTTGAGATGGTATACACTGTTAGACAGAACAGTATGGTCAACACATGCACACGCACCCCCCCCCCCCACTTTCTCTCTCTATCTCTAATGTTTTCTTCCTAATGGCAGATTAATAACCTTGAACCTGAAATGAAGTAAACCAGGGCTTAAGTTTGGAAATCTCAGGGGCCACAAATCAGGATGTCTTTTTATTAATAAGCGAGTACACAGTGTTATAACATGACCCGGATATTATATCATGTGTATTAGTAGCTATATCATTCAGCGTTGCAGTTAAAGGATTACATTACATTCTGAAATATATTAAAATAGAAAACCGCTATTTTAAATTGTAGTATTATTTTAAAATATTAGTACTTGTACTGTATTTTCAGTGAAAAAAAAAAAATAAAAAAATTAAAAAAATTAAAGCTGTTTTTCATAATTTAATTATTATAAATAATCATATATTTTTGGTTTGTGTCTATTTAATTTAAAATTAAAAATAGAATAGCTGGAAATTTAACCAAAAATAGTCTGCATTATGTAATGCAGTTATTATTACTGCTAATATAATGCATTTAATATTTTACTAATTAAAGATTGATTTATCTCATTAGAACATATTCTTTGAACTTAATGGACATAAAAACAATAAATTTGAACGTGACAGTTAGAATTATGATATGGACTCGACTGCAATAAAAGCATCACATTAAGTGCTTGAAAATATTTACTTTTACTTTTACTTAACAATTATTTGACTCCCGTGTGTTCCTGTATATGTACAGTTACCAAGAAATTCACACACAGCCGCTAAATGGAGTGCAGACAACGTCATCCTGATAATAAAAGGACCTAGTTAGCCTGAGAAAAAGAGAGAGAGGCAAAGAAAATATTAGAAGATGAGTAAAAACCAAAGAGGCGCCAATCGCTCTGATCAAACTGACCCCTGCCACTCTCTGCTCTCCTTTAATCTTAATTGAATCAGGCTTTCAGAGAACTGTTGACACTGAGAGATTGCACTACCCTGGGAGGCCCAGGCAAGCCAGAGGTGCCACACTAAAAGCAGTCGCCATCCTCATTACAGTGTCCACCCGTCTCTGGTCCCGCCATCCCTCACTGTCAGCAAAAGATAATGTCCTTCCTGCAAATTTGATCTCTCACTGTGGTCCAATCTGACGAGGCAAAGTGGGCCACCGATTTTTAAACCTACACACACACACAGTGTAGACACATGCACTGAAATCCAAGATGTCTTTCTAAGAACATGTGATGCAACATTCTCACTTCAGTTACGAACCGGTCCTTCAGATACTAACGGGCCTAATATACTCATGGAAAATTTCTTTTTGTTCTTCGCTTAGGGGTAAAAATAAGTTCGAAATACTTTGTTTTCCTCTCAATAATACAATAAACGCACAACAAAAATGACAGTGGTAAGAAAAAAAGCCATTAAGAAAGCTGGTCATAGTGATGTCAGTATGGAGATATTTGCACGTGCTCTGCATTTTGGCATTCCAAGTCACATTATATATTTATATAGCACTTCATTCACGTTTTTGCTAATGTCTTCGACAGACTGAACACAAGAAATGAACCGGAGAAGAACCAATTGCGTATTCATAAGTCAAACCAGCGGTTGTTTGAAGGTGTTTCCCAGCCAAGCTGTTTCGAAATGACGTCATTTACGCTTGAAGTTTATCGGGGCTATAACAGTTGCATTGAAAGTGGACAGTACAAACAATGTGGCTTTTCCATCAGAGGAAGTGAGGTTAAAGGTAGCAACATGAGGTTAAAGGGAGCAGTGATGTGTCTGCATAAAGAACGCTACGTGAAGTATGAAAGCTGTCTGTGATAACTGATGAGCGCTAATCTCGATGATGCTCTCAGGAACAGGCCTCTCCTTTTAGAGCTGCTAAAGCACTGTGAGCGGATAGAATACTAATGCCTCTAACTCCGTTTGACCTGTGCCAGCCCCACTCTGCCCCGCAAAGCATGCTAAACATGGCCCACGCATGTTAGCGGGGTCCACACGCGCCCCACTGGTGGGCCAATGTCGGGCCAGCAGCTCCAGCGCCATATAAGTCAGCGTTTTGATCAAAGCCGAGAATGCTGGATCTCTCTCTGTGTTCTGGACAAGAACAAAAATGCCAAATTCAGCCCTGAGGCCAGACTCATGCATAATGAATGTGCATTATTCATACAATTATTGATAATGCTTTTTACATCAGTGATTATTCATACATTAATTATTGCAGGCGCTAATGTCTGAGCATTAAAGATATTGTTATTAATGTTGAATCATCTTTAAAGAAGGTCCCAGAGGCCTGAAGCTATATAAAGCTAGAGAGAGAGAGAGAGAGAGAGAGAGAGAGAGAGAGAGAGAGAGAGAGAGAGAGAGAGAGAGAGAGAGAGAGAGAGAGAGGGAGGGCTGGCTCTAGCATCACTCTTACACTCTTTATTTTCTCTCTCTCTTTCTCTCTCTCTCTCTCTCTCTCTCTCTCTCCCTGTCTGTATCTGATTGATCATATCCCAGCCTGTCCCCTGGGAGGTCAATGCATCAGTTCAGATATAAATAATTGATATTGCATGTGTACATATTCTTAATTATTGTTAAATATTAATAGAGCTTTATGCTGGAGGTTGATTATAATTTTCCCAGTGATTAGTGGCTTAGTATTACTAATGCTACCTCTGTAATGACAATGTTTGGGTTTGGCCTGAAAATCTGGTTTCAGCACAATTCACAATTTATGCTCCTTTTTGAATTTTAACGTTTAATTGATCACAGCACACATCTATCTATCTATCTATCTATCTATCTATCTATCTATCTATCTATCTATCTATCTATCTATCTATCTATCTATCTATCTATCTATCTATCTATCTATCTATCTATCTATCTATCTATCTATCTATCTATCTATCTATCTATCTATCTATCTATCTATCTATCTATCTATCTATCTATCTATCTATCTATCTATCTATCTATCTATCTATCTATCTATCTATCTATCTATCTATCTATCTATCTATCTATCTATCTATCTATCTATCTATCTATCTATCTATATATATATATATATATATATATATATATATACCCTTACCCTTTTGAGTTCTCAATTAATAAAATTAACAATAAAATAATTGATTCTTTTTAATTATAAAAAATATTTATTCATTTTATTCAACACAAATATTTTAATATAAAATATTTTTTTTCTTAAAATATTATATGTATCAATAATTTTCATTCTACTTTTACTTTCTTTCTCTACATTTATGTAACTTTTACTTTATCCAGAAACCAGGAATGCTTAGTACGTTAGTAGAATCAACGTGTGGGGGATGGCTGGGCACTTTCGAGCCTGTGCAAGACCCACAACCCAAAAGTACAATAAATCATTATCAATTATTACTATTATACCAATAAGCAAGTCGACTCAGAGTGAAGCAAATGTACGAGCCTGTACCCTGACCATTTTGTCAACCATGAGATCTCATACAGTTTTTGCGCTTTACTACGTAGCTACACTGCTGTTGATATACCTCTGATATTCTTAGAAGAGTAAGTGTGAGTGTCTTTAGTCTGTTAATGGTTGTGTAAACCTCTCTTCCCACGCACAGAGGATATAAAGAACAGGGAATTCCGGTCCAGCATCAGATGCCAGAGTATTCCCCTGCTTTGCCCGCACTCAATAAATAGTAAATCTATTTCCGAGACTGGACTGTATTGCTCAAGAGGCCCCTGGCAGCTGACCTTTAGGTCTGCTATTTAGCGAAACAACATTATCATTCCAAGCTCCTCCTGCTGATGGTAAAACACATAAACCCTTATACGCACAAACAGACACACACTCACACACACACACACCAGAAACACTATACTCAGCTATGGTACAGGAAGCCAGGATGTTTCCAACACCTCAGCCAGAGAGGCTCATGGGGAAGGAGAGTGGGCTGCTCATGTGATCAGGTTTCGCCTCAATGTGTTGAATTACCAAAAGAGCACATTTTCATCCTGCTAATCGCTCCGATAATGCTATTGGCATTGATAAACTGGGCAAAACATGGTTCTTAAGAGATCTTTCCTGCTCCGTTAGCTGGTAATTGTCTCCTAAAGCTGTCTGGGGCAGTGAGTGATATCGCTGACCAGGTGGAGGAAGGACAGGAATAAATTTAGCCATTTTGTGACGTTCGCGGCATGGCGTCCGCTTAGTCAGTGTGTGTGGGGCGAAAGTGGTCTGTAATGAGTCCTGGAGACAGACAGCTTCCAGAACCCGAGAATAGGAGCGATCTGTCCACGAGAGCCTTTCTTACGCACGTATACGCGGGCTCATTTTCTGTCGCACACATGCTCACTCAAACTCTCTTTCTGTTCCTCGTACGCACTCTACCCTTTGATAATTGGTAAACGATATCGATTTTTTTTTTTTTTTTAAATTGGGTTTCCAAAGATCTGATTCGCCTCTCCCCTAACGCTATCTACTGTCATAGATATCACCGGATTTGTTCCATGCAATTGCTCATCTATCGGTTTCTCCTTTGAACAGCACTAGCCTTTGTCATTAAATAAGTTTTGTCTCATCTTCATTCCTGTAGTGGTGGAAATGAGACCTGCCCATACAACACACACACACACACACACACACTTACACAGATTGAATTGCTGCTGACTAACCATCGTGGCGTTCCAATAAACGCCCATGGTTATGTCCTCATCCAGGGTTTTGGGTTGCAGTGTTAATAAAGAACTGTGTTCCCCCCTGGGTTCAGTGCCATCTTGGCATTTCGGATCTGCTGCTTGGTGAAACACAGTAACGGCCCAGTTCGCATTCTCCACAGCCCACTAGAGAGCTGTGTGTGCGTAGATGCGCTCCTCTTACACGCTGATGATCGTACACTTCCCTTATTGTTTTACAGCCTCTCAGACAATCCTGCGAACAGCTGTCTACAGAAGCTCAGATAAACTGTTTACACAAACACCATGCATTTCATTTTACAGATGATTCAGAGCGGGAGGTAAAGTGCACAGCTAAACAGAGGTAGAATACAAATAAAAGCGGATTTTTAGGATCATTCCTTTATTTAAAATGAGTATCCTTTAGGAATTTTTTTCAGTGTTTTTTCTGATAATGGTATTTTGCCAGTTCATTTATTGAAGAGTGTAGACCAGACAGGAAAGCTAAGGTAGAAAGTGTGTTTATGAAGTCCTATAATGGCGCAGGCAGCAGGCCAGATTCGAACCTGCATCCCCATGAACCCACCGGCTCTTTATACTTTATTTTAAAGAGACTCCATATTAAAACGCACACACCCCCAGGCTATGAGTCTTTCTGTGTACTGAAATGACAGTTGAGGCAGTTTTGGTGGTTTTGCATTAAATAAGGGAAAATTATGCACAAAGAGGGCTGAATATAATTAAACTAATTAAAACTACAGCATTAATAAAATATCACCCCAAACAGCTGTTGACTGAGATTTAGGCCTTGGGATGCAAGAAGCTCGGTTTAATATATGTGCTTTTAAGGACTCCCTGTTGACACACACACACACACACACACACACACACACACACACACACACACACACACACACACACACACACACACACACACACACACACACACACACACAGTGAAACCCCTTGTGCACACCTGATAGAACTTATAGAGATATCAATAGTAAAGCAGGACAGAAAATAATCGCAGCACCTTGTTTGATGAAGACTTTCTAATGATACACTACTAATGTTTGAATACTTAATAATCTAGTGTATATATTTCTAGTAACTAATGTGTGATATAATTGCTCAAATAATTATTAACAGAAATTTCATTAATCACCTCAGCCCTGATTTATAACAATATAAACAATATAACAAATGAAATGTATACATACTTTATACATAACTTATATTGCAGAAAAAAAGATATACAATAGTTAGTGTCTAAAAAACTGGATGTTTGAACTTATTTTTACTCTGATTTTCATTTCAAATTGCTGTATGAAACGTAACAAATGTAAATTATATTTCATTATTTGGAAAAGAAAAACGTTTGGAAGGTTTGGAATGTCACATACTTTCATAAACTGTCACTGTGATTTTTATTTGATTTCAAAGTATTAATAACCAATCAAAATGAGTGAAATTGTCCACTGCATTTAATATTTGCCATGAGGAGGTTACATGAACAAATTCCCATTGAAGAATATTCACTGCATTTCCTCATGGCGATGTCAACATCCACAAATCACACAGCGTCTTTCCTCAGTCTGTCAGAGAGGGCTGAATGAGCGGTGTGTGTAATGACAGCTAATGGATATTCCAGAGGCCAGAGACAAACAGACAGTATACTCAGATCAGTGATAACAGACACAATGAGGGCTGAGCCCAATGATTAATCAGCCTGAGTCTGATTGTGTGGACAGTCCAACAGGAGTGTAGTGTGTGTGTTCCTGTGTTGGGCCATTGTGTGCGTGTGTCTATGAAGACAAGGGGCTGTATACGAATTGGTGGATGGGTTTGAGTGTGTTTGACTGATTGGGGTTAGGTGAACCCCTCTGACTGGTCATTCTGCCACCCACTCGGACCTCATCCTTATCTTGTCTCATATACTGGATGGTTTATGTGTCTTGTCTATTGGTGTTTGTATGTCTCTCTCTCTATATATATATATTTGTAGAACAAGTTCACAGCAGTCTTATAAATGTTAGAATGGACAAGTGACAGTATAAGTAAATATGAGTTCAATAGTGTTTGTCTCACCATGTCTGATTGTATAATGCAGATCTCATTTAGTGACCTAAAGCGAGGTATGGGCTTGGAAAATTGACATTTTCACGACTTCAGCCTTAATTGTTTTATTTTATGATAACACAGTGAAACATGCCAAATTGTGCAATTTTATCCAGGCTGTCATACAATGAAATTATGAATGCCTGCAAAAACAAGAGAGAGCCAATGAAAAATTACTAACTAAAACTAATTATATTGATGTATAGTAAAATGAAACCCATAGCTGTAGTTTTTTTTTTTTTTTGTCAAATAATTTTGTGAGATAAATACCTTAACCGAGAGTTTAGAGTTTTCTTCTTCACTCAAAATATTTTAACAGGTTTAATAGAATTTTTAGGAACATTAAAAACAAATATCTCCTCCGGACATCACTTTTGGCCACTACGGTGCATGTTGTTGATTTTCTCGATTGCCTATATAATATATACAATGTGTGTGAATTGCATGCACGTTGATGTTTAAGTTTGTCTGGCTCATTAAAGCCATAGCGTGTGTGACGGATGGTTCGGTGGGTGACCTCTCTTAAGAGCGGTCAGCAGCGCAGACCAGTCTGTGACCTTCGGACACTCCTTCACATTAATCACCACCTGCTGTGAGGGCTTTTAGCCGCAGTGCTGAAAACTACTGTCCATCTCCTCTTTTTCTCCGCAGAACATCCATCCTTCTCTTTCATTTTTTCCCTGGGCCGGTATCAGGCCATCAGTGTGCTCTCATCAGCACTGGTTTTATCTGGGAGCGCTGCTGAATATTGAAATGTGATCCTTCACTGATAAAGGGCCTCTGTCTAACTCTCCATTCTCTCCCACTCACCTCTATCTGATAGAGTCAGCACACCGCAGTATTACTCTTTGTCTCGCTCACAGGGTGCTGATAGCACAGGTACCCCGGTGGAGGGCTGTGGGTGTGTGTTTGTGTGCTCTGAGATACTCAGGGTAGGTGGAAGGCTAACAATGATGCTGACGATGATGATGATGATGATGATGATGATGATGATGGTACTAATGAAGATTATGTGTGTGTCTTGGGAACAAGGGGGTGTATGGCAGATAGAGAACAGATAAGAACTGCTTGCGTTTGCAGTGGACGGGTTGTCTGTCCTCGCTTGTTGTGTTTGTGAGCAAGGTGAAAGATGAATGTCCATCTTGCACTGGGTTCAGATCAGCCTCTCTCTCTCTCTCTCTCTCTCTCTTTCTCTCTCTTCTCTCTCTCTCTCTCTCTCTCTCTCTCTCTCTCTCTCTCTCTCTCTCTCTCTCTCTCTCTCTCTCTCTCTCTCTCTCTCTCTCTCTCTCTCTCTCTCTCTCTCTCTCTCTCTCTCCTCTCTCTCTCTCTCTCTCTCTCACACACACACACACACACACACACACAGACTTTGTGCCACCCCTATCAGAAAATAGGCCAGTGCTAATTAAAGTGTGTACCTGAACAGCAGAAGCACTTCAAAGTAATGCATAACGTACTCATAATTACCTCAGGTATCACCCACATAGGGGCCCATGCTACACTACTCATCCTGTTGCTTTTATTTTGTGTGTTTAAGACATGTTGACATGGACTGGGTGCTTGTGAAGGAGTATATTGTCAGTGTTGTTGGCCTCATTCGGGTTGGCTAACTTCATAGAGCTCCATCATGCTTATCTTATCAGCCATGTTATTAACCAAGATCAAACAAACAATCAAGAAGGAGTTATATAAATGAACTGTCATAAAGTCAAGCACCCTTGAGACGTGTGTGAGATTAATCAAACGAATTACAAATAATATGTTCTTTTTGAGAAAGCCCCAAATGAATATTATTCAGAGATATTACATTATTGTTGTGGCAGATGATAACATATGATTTCTTGATAACAATGGATTTCCAATAATTGTGAAGATGCTAATTTAGGCTTGAATTAATTATAGTTGGAAAAGTCCATTATATTGAGTATAGATACAGGTCAGGAACATGATACATTTTTTTAATGATTTTGTCAAGTTTATATACTGTGTGTGTGTGTGTGTGTGTGTGTGTGTGTGCGCGCGCATATATATCTTGATAGCTTTCAATTATATACTAAATGCCTTTAATTAATTGCTAAAATAAAATAAAAAAACAATTTCATAGAGACATCATAAGCACTATTGGTATTTGTTAGACTGGCCTTCTTTAAAAAAAAAAGTCATTAAACAAATATTTTAAATATAGGATACTGTCTTTTTGTTGTCTCTACTCGCAACCAGGGGTGCGTTCCTGTACAACGACATAACTCACTGCTTCACTACCATAGTATGATGCACCATTGAAGAAATCTAGCTAGTCATGACTGAAACCATAATATGGTTTCCCAAAACCATATTTTCGCAAAGAGGTATTCAACCACATTGGTTTATGACGTCACACACGTGGCGGAGTAATAACTTTAATTAAACTGTTTGAGATCGAATTAATGCAGATATTTTGATATAAATTACAGAGTTCAAAAGGTGTAGCACGCACATCCAGAACAATAAAACTGGGTGCTGGGCAGACAGGTAGCAACAAAAGTGAAAAATAAGTCCGCACACAAGAAAATGCTCCTAAGCAAATTTAATAGTTGCTCCCCAGTGTGATGTTTCAGGCCCATGCCCTTCATCAGACATGATTTTTTTCGTGACACTTGTCTGATGAAGGGATTGGGCCTGAAACGTCACACGTGGTGAGCAACTATTAAATTAGCTTAGGAGCATTTTCTGGTGTGCGGACTTATTGTTTACTTACGTCATATAACTGACGTCTTGGGACGTCTTTTGACCATACGTCAATATCCGCCTTTTTAGGGCCCCCTTAAACGTCGGTAAATGATTTTTCATACAAACACATTTGTATGTATTCTAAATAAAAGACACTGAATTTCAGCTTGCTTATTCAGCTCAAGATACGGATTTATTAAGTCCACATGTCAATTAATCTAGAAACTATGCTTGTAACCACAGGTCGAGAGCTGACGTTCCAACCACACAAGTTTGCAAATGTTCGTTGGAATGATGGTTTCGGGAAACACCGACTAGTTGAACTATGCTGATAACGACCATACGAACTTGCGACCATAGTTGGCTAACGATGCTTTTGTGAAATGCACCGCAGATAAAAAAATAACCAAATTGTTAATTTTTTTTTTTTTTGGTTGTTTTGGCTATGAATTTAAAATCTGAGTCACTGAAGAATATTTTTTTTTTTTATGGACTCTTTTGCTCTAGTCTCTACAGTGAGCAGCACAGCAAAGCCGCCATTAATAATGTGTGTCAGGGAGCAGATGCGTGTTCTCATTCTAATCATCCAATCAGAGCTGTTGTCCATAAATAATTGGAGAGATTTTGCGGCCTGTATACTATGTAAATTACAGCTTATTAAATAGATACACAGGGGCACACACACATATTCGGTACGCATGCAGTGCAAAAACTAAATCAAGCTTTTGTGATGGCCAGATATGCTTCCAATAGTCCACGTTATAGTTTGAAGCGAAACGTGTGTGTGTGTGTGTGTGTGTGTGTGTGTGTGTGTTTGCAAGCATATCCATGTGCATGTTTTGATCTTTGTTCTTGTGCCATAGTCATTGAGAAACTCCATGAACAGAAAATCCTTGTTAGTGGCTCAGGCCCCCAAACAGGCCTGTGATTGGCAGCTGCTCTCCTCACGGCAGCATGAGTCTTTCACACCTCCTCTCTCTCCATATGCTCCTGTGTGGTCAGACGGGGAGAAAGCGCATGTGACGTGGTGCTTCAGCTCCGGCCTCAAATCTCTATTTAATCTCCTGGACTCGAGTTACCCCACACTTAATAAACACAGATTAGTGATATTCTTCAAAGCGTGTGGCACGTATCTCACTCGCAGCGTCTCGCCAGGACCCTGCCCAACGATGGCATCGGCTGGCATGATAATTGGCCCGATTGGCATACCGTCCAGATGCATACTCGCACACAGACACAAACCATCACTGATTCACTCATAGCTACACGTATTAGCGTGCACGGTATTTCTATACATACGTCTTCTTGACACAAAGACTGGCAATACCTGGCGTGCTAAATGGCTTGAGTAGTGTGTCATCTGCTCTCTTCTGTCTGGCCCATGGATCCATCTGGCGGGACGGACCATGTTTTGGACATCCTCCTTCCCTCCATTGCCAAGAGCAATGTCTCGGGAGCGTCCAGGAAAACAAGGGACCCCCTTTTTAACCTTTGAAGCATGCAAACTTGTAGTGGATATTTTTAATGTTCCGTTATACGATAGAGTTGGATCAGAGAGAGAAATAAATAAGAGATTAAGAGGGACATAACACGGCATAAAAAGCATATAATGTAGATGCAGATCCGGCGGCAGCGCGTTGGGTGAAATTAGTTCTCTGCTGGCGTCACAATGGGCCATGGCTGTAATATTGAAAGGTTACTTGGGTTACGCAGGCTCGCCTGTCTGTCACCTCTCTGCCTTCAGGGGGAACTAATCACTTCACCCCATAATTACAGCCACAATAGAGCCGGTAAAAGAAACCTGCTGCCTTTCAGCTGAAGACAGGGGCTTTTTTTAATTAGGCCCATCCGTCTTAACCTTGTCTTCCAGAGGTGAGCAGGAGGTAGCCGGTTTGAGCTATGAAAACACAGCACTGTACTAGCCCAAACACGCACACACACACTGTATTGTGTGTGTGTAAGTATTGCATCGCATTGCAGGCGCTAGCCGCTGGAGTGGCATTGTCTCTGTCTCTGGCTCCAAAGGGGATTTGTGCATTGAATGGTGTTTTTCTTTTTTCTCTCTGTGAGACAATACTCAAAATTCACAATGGGAACCCAACACTACACGCCAGAGCATTGCATGCCAAACGTGTGATGGCCGACTATAAAAAATTAAGTGAAACTTCAGATGACTAAACAGCTGCTGGTGTGACTTAAAGCCTGCAGGTTTGAATAGAGAACAACTTGTAGTGTGTGAAAACGAGCTTTTTATTCGGCTTTTCTCCGAGGAGTATACGATCAGAATAAGTGTCTTGAGTTTGAACTTCATTGAGAATGTGTGGACTGAAGTGTCCTGCCCATTCAAAGTGAGGGTTTTGGTTGCGTGTTTTTGAGGTGAGTGGATTAATTATAAATTATCTATTTATGTCTTGTGTTCCACAGAACATTAACTTGAAGTTAAAAATTATGTCATCCACCCTCACCTTTTTTTTTTACGTGAAACACAAAAAGATTTGTGATCTTTGGATGTCAAGTTCAGACTTCATATTTATTTATATATGAAGTCAAGTTAGTTAGATTTTATATTCAAATGTAATTGGGACTACTTCTTGAAAGTCTGATTTTATTTGACTTTATATCTCATAACTGTGACTTTGTAATTTAATATTTAATTGCAAATGTATATCTCACAATGTGACTTTATATCTTGCAATTCCGACTTTCTTTTTCACAATTGAATCTACATATGATTGCAATTGAATACTATAGTATACAGTGATATAGTAATTGTAACATTATCTAACAATGGATTTGCAGTGGAGTAAGGCTTATATAGGACTTGAGCCCATGCAGGTCTCATTGTATGTTATAGTGAAAGAATACTGTACCCCAAGTTTAACCCATCTTACATTCAAAATATGTCTTATCTCAATAAGGGAAAGAGAAGAGTCAGGACTACCATAGATATCCCCTAAAAAAACAAAACAAAATGACAGTGTAAACGTGTGTCTGCATGCACGAGTGTAAAACAGAAACTACATAGAAGAGAGTGACTGAAAACCCTTGAACGTCTGAACTCTCTCACCCTGTGTCAATAAGGAATGTCTTTCCTATGAACATTTCCAGGTGAGACGTGGAACCCCATGATCAAAAGTGTTGTTTGTTTTCACACCGCCAACCTCAGAAGGAGTCTGGGGGCACAGCAGCCCTCGTCCCTGTAGAGCGCACACACAAGGCCAAAGCCCTCTTACTTATATCTCCAGAGAGAGTGGATGTGTGCATTTGTGAGTGTGTATGTTCATACGTTCAGGTGTATAACTGTGGCTGCTGGCTGCTTCTGACAGTGATGTGTCTTGTCACCTTTGCTGAAGACGGATGCTGGTATGAAAGAGTGGGGAGACGGGACAAGGGCTGAGATCCCGGCAAAGACACCCTACACTCCTCCTTTTCTCCTACAGCGTTCTCTCTTTTACCTCTGCCTATCTCTGGCTCTTGCTCTTTCTCTCTGACCCAGGGTACATAGCGTGCTCTTTTATCTTCTGTAGTGTGGCACTCTCGTATATTATTCATAGACAGTGCAGCACGAGGAGGTGTCAAGTGGCAGGAGTAACAAGGAGCTGAACTGAGGAAGGAAGGTGACGTCTCGGAAAGAAGATGAAGACACATACACACACACACACACACACATCTATATGTGCCACGTCTGTTTTTGTAGCTACCTTTACATTAGGTACTCCCTTACTGTCTCTCTCTCTCTCTCGCGCGCTTTTCCTGCTTAGCCGTCTTTTCTATCCTTGGCGAAGTGAGCTCCAGGGGAATACACCTCTAAGGGTTTCCAGGATGATGTGTTATGTTTGTGTGAAGATGCTTCACAATGCTTTTAGTTTGTTTAGGCACAACAGGGTTTGTTTCCCTCGTAGACGAGTTGGCTGAAGGCATCACACCATTTTTTGAGGAGATAGAGGAGAGCGATGGATCCAGGAGTTGATGTTTTCAGAAAAAGAAAGTATAAAGTGAACAGGTGAAGAAGGGACCTGCGTGAAGCCAAGAACACAATTTCACCTACTATGCGTTACAAAAAAACACCTTTTATAATAAAAAGAGAGAGGTGTATCTAGTAATATTTTAGCAATGACATGCGTGAAAACAACTTTTTTTTTTTTTTTTTTTTCTCAAGTGAGAGGCAGTGCTATACTGCCCTGGTAGTGATCCACAAATCTGACTTGTGATGCAGCCTGGATTCAAAAATCATGCCATGTTCGAGGAGAACTGGCCCTGACTGAGCCTGGTTTTTCTCCTCACCTCCTCTGAGGAGACATATTCCCTGTTTATTGCTGTGTAGCTGTTTTGAAACAATCTCTATTGTAAGCGCTATAGTATAAAAAAAGGTGACTTGACGAGCGTGTGTCCAATCAGGTGCTGAGGAGGTTAAAGGGGGGCGTGGCAGTATTTAACCTCCAAAAATGTCATACTGGGGCTCAGAGAGCATGATGGGAAGGCAGATTGGAAAGTGGTAGAGTCTGAGGCCATCTGTGTGTGTGTATGTGTGTGTCTATTGCACCACCTGGCCCTTCGGCTTGACCCAGTGAAGCGAGAGATCTACGGAGAGAGAGAAAGAGGAAGACATAGTCTGGACAAGCATTAGTTCATCAATGAGACCTCCTCTCCAGTACTTAACACAAGCTATTGATCCACTCCATACACACACCCGCAGCCACTCGATTGTGTGTGTCTCTCTCTCTCCTATGGATTATCTCCAGTCTATTCTTATTGATTCTCTCCAGCTCTCACTTGATCATTGGAGAATGCTCTAGTCTAAACACTTATTTGAAATTATAATGCTGGTCTAAATGTCATAATTGCCCCATAGGCCTCTGTTTGATTGGTTTTAACAGGTGGTGTGAGACTTTGAGTGCTAGCCACAGTTAATCCGCTAACTCATGAACAGAATAGCAGCGCACTATTTGGCATCTTCAGAAAGATTATACAGATGTAATCATGCGAATGAATGAAGGAATGAAAAGCAAAAATAGCACAAATGAGTGTTGAATTAGTGACTAATTGTTTGTGGGTTGAGTAGAAGACTGACAAATGCAGGTCATAGCCTCATTGTTTGGGTTATATGAGTTAAAATGGCTAGGGGACATTGAGTTATAGTCAATGTGTTTGTGTGTGTCGGGGGAGTGAGGGGGACGAGATGAAGATTGAAAGTGATATTGATTTCTGATTCTAGGTGGAAAATGTTCCTCATGCGATTACTGCCAGTCAATAAGATTGAGGTAAATATTGTTTTGTAAATGTCTGATATTAGATGTGATCTTATATCTGCATCTAGATGTGATTTTGTATCCGCAGTTTAATATTATGAAATGGAGAGCATGTAATGCTGTATATGGTTCTTTAGTTTGTTTAAAGTTTTTTGATCTGGTTTTTATGCTGGATTGTGTGTATTCGTACACTACAAATCTTTAAACATCAAAAATCACTACAAAATCTAAGATAGTGTTATACTGCTTATTCCTTTAAAGGGAGTTTATTTCAAATAATTTACTATCATGTAATTCTAAACCTTTCTTTATAAAAGTTTCTTTCTTCTGTGAAAAACAAGATAAGATATTTGAAAGAATATTGGTTACCAAATAGTTTTGGTCACCATTGACTTTCATTATATGAATAATAATAATGATAAACACTGAAACATTTTGTAAGCTTGGAATTATAAGGTTCTATCTCCGTTTAGCTTAGTTCTGAGATATTGAGCATCAAAGTTTTTACATCCCAGCTGGCAAAACTGTTATGTAGTACAATCTTCTATTATAGTTTTATCTATTAATCTTTTTTTTTTTTTTTTTTTTTTTTTTAATAACACCACACAGGCATTAAAGGATTAGTTCACTTTTGAAAAAACTTTTGCTGATAATTTACTCACCCCCATGTTATCCAAGATGTCCATATTTTTCTTTCCTCAGTCGAAAAGAAATTTAGGTTTTTGATGAAAACATTCCAGGATTTTTCTCCATATAATGGACTTCAATGGGAACCGGATGGTTCAAGGTCCAAAAGACACTTAATAACTGTTTCAGATGCAGCTTCAAATGTCTTTAAACGATATCAGACGATGAATAAGGGTCTTATCATGCGAAACGATCGGTTATTTCAAAGCTTATTCCAAAAATGCAACTTTTCTAAGGACAAATGCTAGCCTAGCTCTATTCTGTGAGGCGCGTTTGTAACGTCCCGTAATACGTAATTACGTTCAAAAGGTCACGGGCGACGTAGCCGGAAGTACAGAATCAAAATCGTCCGACATCGTTGTTTTGCCTTTTAATTCCTTTTTTGTAAACGGCGTTTGAGTTAGTTTTCACGTTCAACCTATGCGTTCAACTTGTAAACACTCTGACTCTGTACTTCTGGCTACGTCGCCCGTGACCTTTTGAACGTAATTACGTATTACGTGACGTTGCAAACGCGCCTCACAGAATGGAGAAAGACTAGCATTTATCCTTAGAAAAGTTACATTTTTGGAATAAGCTTTGAAATAACCGATCGTTTCGCATGATAAGACCCTTATTCATCGTCTGGTGTCGCTTAAAGACATTTGAAGCTGCATCTGAAACTGTTATTAACACTATCTTTTGGACCTGAACCATCCGGTTCCCATTGAAGTCCATTATATGGAGAAAAATCCTGGAATGTTTTCATCAAAAACCTAAATTTCTTTTCGACTGAGGAAAGAAAGACATTGACATCTTGGATGACATGGGGGTGAGTAAATTATCAGCAAAAGTTTTTTTCAAAAGTGAACTAATCCTTTAATAAACACCTGATGGATCAGATTATGTCAAAAAATCAGTTTCGACCAAAAGTGGAGATAGAACCTTATAATTCTATGCTCACAATTTATCATAAAATCTTATTTTAGGTTACATAGAAGGAACTTAAAGACTTCTATATAAAGATACAGCAGCTAAAATGTTTCAGAGACATCATAAGTGGACCGCAGGGAGAGAAAAAAATAAACCAATTATTGAATTATGTACAAGTATAATATGGCCATTTTAAGTATGTGTGATAGTCTGTGAAGTCTCTCACTCTTCCTGACACATCATGTGTTGAAGGGTTTCGATTTAGCTGAGTTCAGAGTTTTCAAGTGACTTCTGTCTGCTAACAGGAAACGAGAGTTATTTTATGCAGTAGAGCTTGGAGAAATCTGCACATAAAGAGAACAAAACATGATCATTATGGGCAGCATTTGAACCAAATGACAGTTCAGAACATGCTGACATCACCCACGCATCTCTGTGACAACAGACAGAACCCCCTGGAGCTGACAAAGAGAGAGCGGGAAAAGAGTGATGCCTCCTCGTCACACGGGCCGTACACACTCAAACACACACACACACACACACATATCATGTGTTCAGCAGTTCAGTATTCACATTTTGATTTGAACTTGACAAGCTTTCTGAAGCTCCATTCTAAATCAGAAAGCAGCAATGAGAGCACTCAACTCTCAGAATAAGGAGGAAAAGAGAGGTCACAGGGAGGGAAAAACACAAAAAGAAAACAAATACAAGGATTAAAAAGAAGATGTCATGCCTAAAATGTCTAAAAGAGAGAAAAAAAAAATCCTGAAAGGGAGAATTTAAATTTTGAATGCAGAAATAACAATCACTAAAAATATTATTTTATATTAAGAAAACAAAACAATGTACTGTGTATATATATATATATATATATATATATATATATATATATACATACATTCTAAATATTACATATTACATTACATTTAATTACAATTTTAAAATGATAACTTTATAAATATTTATAATTAATACATAACTAATACGATTTTATAAAAAGCACTATTATTAGAGTGAACAGTGAAACAAGAAGAGACACATTTGTATGCTTGCATTATTTCTCTTTCCCCCCTCTGTCTTCTTTTATTCACTTTTACACACTCATGCATTTCCTCAACATAAACACAGATTATGTGTTTATTGGCTGAGTTTCTGGTATTTGATCAGGTGACAGGTGTGCTTATGGTTTCATGGTTGGACGAAAGCCTTTCACTCCTACACAACCCTACAAATGACTTAATATCCCATCTGCCCCTCTCTCTCTCTCTTTCTCGAATGCACAGCACCTGACCTCTGCTGCCTTCAACCTGTCTTTCGTTCAGCTTCTGATATTCTTAGTTTATCTGAAGCACATAAATCAAGATTTACACTACAAATATTTGTTTGTGAATGAAGAGATAAGTCATATTCCATATGACATATTTTCCAACCTGGATTGTTTGTCTGTGGGATGATAAATGTCATCAACCATCTCATTAATCAAATAAATTGTATCAGCAGCCAGACAGGATATGTCAATCTCCTTCCTGTCCATGTAAAGATCTTCCTGACCTGAAAGACAATGGGGTTTCAGGCTTCCATCTGCTGAGGTCAACAGCTCCTAGTCAGAGAAGATCCTTCTATAAACCAAACCCAAAGCTGACAGGGAGGAATGTGGTTTGATGCAGCAAAGCCGAAATCTTCCATTATTCCAACAGAGCAATTTTAAGAATATACACTGCATATTCCCATATGTCTTCTGTTACAGAAACCGTAAGATGATAATATTTGCAGCAACTCAGATATGGGATTATTTTGTCTCTTGAATTTGAAGCAGTGCTACAGGATTGAGTCCAACAGGTGAGGGAATTCCAAGAAAGCCAGGGGTTTCAAATGAAATTCCTAACCGTGATTCCCGTCCTGTTCGCTAATCACCACCAGACCCCTTCACATTACAGAGTCTGCCCTTTTAATACCTTTTCAAATAATAAGTATTTAGTTTGGATTTACTCAAAGCTGTGCAAGCCGTAAAACTCTTCAAAGTGCGGTGTAACCTTTCATTAGGGATCCCCAGGATACTGTCCTCCATCTCTGTTCTTCATTAAAAACAAATCACCCTGTCTTTTACCTGAGCGCTTTACTGGTCCAGAGGCTGTGAAAACAGAGTTGTAAAAAATGCTACCGACTCACAGATTATCTTGTTAACATGAGTAAACAAACTGGGCACATTGTTCATTTACCATATCTTGAAAAAGAGAAGTGTGGCGTGAGGCTCTATCTTTGACGTCCCTTTGCATCCCATGCGTTTATTGTTTTGGTTTTATTTTATTTTTATTTTAAGCATAATCTGACCAGTAATATGGTAGCTAATCCAAATTCATTGAAATGGAACTTCTATAATTATTCTCTCATCTCTGATCATTAAAGAATATAAAATAAAAGTTCAAAACGAAATAGATGGTGAAGACTGTGCGTGAGGAGGGTGAGGCATGAGACACTGACCATAGCCTATCATTCTGACAGAGAGGGTCAGGTATTTGACCCAGCTGATCCTTGACCCTTGGCTGATTGAAGTGACAGCCTGTTCTGACTGGGTGGAGGGTTGAAATGATGTAGAAGTGTGTGTGTGTGTGTGTGTGTGTGTGTGTGTGTGTGTGCTGGTGTAAATGTTAGTTAATGCATTTTATTGTAAATCACTTGGATTAAAAAGCACATGTAGCAAAATGTGCATGTTTGCACGTGCAAGTCTTTGGTGACTGAATGAAATGTTTCCAGCAGAGCCACACACTTCAAAGAGAGATAATAGGTCACAATTACTTTTCCTATTAGTGAACATGGTTTAACTTTAGTCATCAGTAAACTGTATTCCTGTTCTTTTTGCCAGCACTTCCGTGATCCCTTCTTTCTCATTGTTATTCCTTAAACAAATGCCTGCAATGCCATGTGGCCACAGATTAATGTAATGACCTGTCTAGTTTTCCACCCTTGTCTATTCCCCAAGGTCACATGTCCTCTTTCTGTCTCACACCCCCTCTCCCGCTTCAGTGTTCTCAAATGTTCTGCATCGCTCAGCGTGGCCTCCTGGCTAATCCCCTCCCGGTCGAGCTCAGTCCACATGAGAAGCTCTTGTTGAAACTGGACCCTACAGTCTGGCCCTGATAGGCACATCGATAACAGTCCGATCCCTGATCTCAGCGGACCGACGTCGTAGCAAGAATTCCACAAATACGTCAACACAAACCTATTAGTGGCCAGTACTCAAAGACCCTGCTTCACAACAGATTCTGGGTCAGGGTACCAGTTGTTTGCCTTTATTTAAAAGTCCCCATGGTAAAGTACAAAGTTGTAGATAGTATTAACACTTTTTTTCTTACACTCCATTCTTCATGCTATCTGGAATTTCAAAAAGGACGTTGCTTATTTATAATAAGTTCAGTATAGCGTGAGAGTATGTGAAGAGTTGGATATCAAATCACATTACCAGCACCCTTAACCAAACAGAGGGCAGCATGAATTTGTAATAATCACAGCTGGTGATAGATGGGGGCTAAAGAGAGAAAAGGAGAAGGAAAGACTGAGGGATGGGGCAGAAGATGGGAACATTTGAGAATTGAGTGTTTCTCAACTTTAGAGAAATGTCAATTACTCATTAGTGCCTCAAGGCAAAAACAGAGAAAATGATTGATTTTGCTGTTAGGCATTGTAAGACAAGACAACAAATCTGCGCCTGTCAAATGAGTTAATTAATGACTCCAAATGTGCATCTGCAGATTTCAAATGTGAGTGGATTTGTGACTGAACATGCATTAAATATGTTTGTGTTGTTGTTGTGTGTGTGTGTTGTGGAGAGGAAATTGTCTCTTTCTACACTGTTTGATTTTTTTTTTTTTCAGTAAATTACTGGTAACACTGTAATTAGGGGGGCTTTCACATCTGTAGTTCGGTTCATTTGGTCCGGACCAAGGGCAAAAAATTATACTTTGTAGCATTTTTCAGGGGTTTTGGTTCGTTTTCACACCACACTGATTGCTCTGGTCCGAATCAATTGATGAGTTGATGAAACGAACTAAAATATAGTCACGTGACAACATCCACATTACTCATTGGCCAGATATCTCTTGAACATATGAAGAGTTCAGATGCAAAATGCCATTTGAAATTTTCTTCTTTAATGATGATTTTTATCAAACTTGTATATTTAAGTTCAGTAATTTCACTTAAATTACAATTAATAGGTAATCCTCATTGCAATTTAAGTGAAATTACTGAACTTAAATATACAAGCTTGATAAAAATGATCATTCTAGAAGAAAATTTCAAATGGCACTTAGAGGCTTTTGCATCTGAACTCTTCATATTTCCATAACTGCACTTCGATTGTTCAGAATTAATGTGCGGGGAAATTCCAACAGAACCCCTGGAAGTAAACAAAGAGAATCGAGCAAAATCCGGCTGACATGCAGAGAATTATGTATGTTCAGAATCAGCACAAGCTTTATCCTTTCGCAAATCCCCTCATAAACAACAAAGTATAGACGCGATATAAATAAGAGGTTCACTGCGCAGTGTGGACAACTTCATTGTTTATGATGAGAGTTTTAGTGAGAGTGCAGAACACGGTAAGTCAGTCATGGCTTAAAAGGAGCGCTATTGGCTGTATAAATTTTGTTTTACTACGGCAGCTGGTTTAGTCCAAAAATGCGTAGTTATTTGGCAGTTGGGTCTGTTCGAGGTCAGATCACGTTCTCACCACAAACAAACCGCTCCAGAGTTCGTTTGAAAGTGTACCGAGACCACCTCTTAGGAGTAAATGTATAATCTGTGGGGAAAAAGTCCTTTTAAACCTTATTTTGGGGCCATTAAAAAGTCATCAAACTTTTTCAGCGATTTTTATCATATTTTACTGCTGTTTCTATACAAGCAGTTCTTATGTCCCGGTGACCAGTGAGAGTGCAGTTCTGAGTGCAGTGCAGTAGGAGCCTGGTCTTGTTAGTCTGAAATAGCTGCCCTGAGGCGTTGCCAAGATGGCGGCCGAGTGGCATGAATTGCCTAAAAGACTTGGGTAAAAGTCATCATAAAAATAACCTTTAAAAAGCCATCACAATGTTTTTTGTCCACCTTTATGAATAAATTAGAGAGAGGAGAAAATTCCACAGTATTTGTTATTTTTTTTTATTTTTACATTTTCATTGTTGTTTTTACTAAAACTTAAACGTACAGTATGCGATTTTTGGCCACCAGGGGTCACTCATTTAAAATAATAACAAAAGACGTACTTTGATGACGTCGGGAAAGAGCGTGGGCTCACGGGAGTTGTTGTCGCTGTCAATGACAACCAGCTCAGCTCATGACATGACATCATCGTTTCACAAAATATATACGGCATCTCTCTGTAGATTTAGCTTGTCAAGAAGCTTTAAATGCAACCCCAATGTTTACCTGTGTCATGCTTCTCCTGTCCCAAACCCTTCTCGGGTCATATTTTTCACCCGTACGTTTGAGCTTTACTGAGCTGGCTGTAGCAGCAGAATTTAAACCCCTGAAACTGAAAGCGTAATCGTGGTCCATAACTATAATACAGACGAATATATTTATATTACGCCCCTTCAATGAATGACCTATTTAGAACATTTTTCATACTGTATATAGGGCGCACCGGATTATAAGCAGTGTTGTGCAAGTTACTTCCAAACTGTAATACATTAGGTATTACTTGTTACTGTTATTTAAAAGTAATTAATTACCTTACAATATTACTGTCCCAGAATTGTAATGCGTTACATTACTCATGTATTACTTTTGAGTTACTTTCACCAAAATAACTAAGTACTTAACTTTTGGGCTGTAACGATATGCAATATTAAACCGAAATCGCGATTCGCCACACGACTCAGATCCACGAACCTACAGAATCGCGACACACCTCTTCCAACTCCAGCGTTATTCTCCTTACCGTCCATATCCAATGCTGCCTTATCTTTAAATTAGGCTATTAGTATTATTTGAAGTTAACATTATAAAATACGTAGACCTACACCACAAAACTAGTTGAGGATAAATTATTTAAAATTGGGGAAGTCCAGTATTATGGACATGACATTTGCAGTCAAAACTTGAAATAAAAATTCTCAGAAAATACATGTATTGAAACGTATATAGGCTACTTCCTTAAAGGACTCTAGACATTAGACAAATATCAGTCTATGTTTTATTTTTAATATTAGGGAAAAGACACGCATTCATGCGTGACAAAAAAATAGGAGGCAAAATATATTTTTTGTAATTCTGTTAATTACACTGCGCAAATCGGATGAGGAAGGGTTGGCTCTCCAGTCTCCATAGAACTTAAAATATTCATTTTATTTTAGTTTTTGTGTTCGCATTTATGAGGAAAAACAATGTTACAGACGCGACCGGCACTAAAAGACTGCTTTAAAACTTTCAGTTGTTGCCTTTAAGAAGTAAAAGCAGACAATACACTGTAATACAACTGTAATACAAGCCTCACTGAACATGTAAAGAGTAAAATATTACTGAAAATTGATTAGTAATGCCTTACACTACTGCGTTACAGCAAAAAGTAATATGTTACTGTAATGTATTACTTTTGTAATGCGTTACTCCCAACACTGATTATAAGGCACATAAGATACTGCAGTCAAACGTTTGACTGGGTTTGCGTTATGCATCCACTATGTGCTAAGGCTAAAGGGAATGTAGTGAGTGCGCGGCGCCGGATGTGAGGCGTTTATTTAGTAAGCATGAGCGCGCTGAAGCGGGCACGTACATTCGCAGCCTGACTCATATGAGTATTCAATGTGCGCGGCTCGCTAACAGGAACACTTGGCTGTTTTGAATGAGACGACACGGTTACTGTGAACGGGGAGCGCTTTATGCGCGAGCAGCACCGGGGACAGTCTGTCTGTTAAGAGTGAACGCTCGTGAGCGGGCACGTGATTTACACACATAAAAATACGTACAACTTTTTTTTCTTCGTCATTTTCTTTGCTTTATTAGCGGTAGTCCAGTGTTCCCCTTTGTGTTTGGCGGTTTCGCCGGGTTCCGCAAGGAAAATAGAGGAGTCAAAGGTTATGACGCCATAGACGGGCGACGAAACGGAAATAGAGAAACGTCCCGTGTCTTCGAATTAAACTATACATTTCTCCGTATTTTAAAGTTGGTGGAAACTGTCGGGATAATGTAAGTACACATCTAATATAAATATATAATATAGATACAGTTATTTTTGCTATTTTTAAAGCAGAAAAATTACATATTGTGGCTTTAAGAATATATATTTGTAAACCGATTTTTTTCAATTGCATTTTCAAACATTTCAGATGAACTAAATTCAATTATGCCAGATTAAATTTTAATACTTACATATCCTAAAATCTGTCCAAAAATGCTGAGATAGGTAGAGAAAGACTGAAATTGATGTTTTAGTCCATTTCAGCTTGTCTGTAGTTCCTATTTGAGACAAATACACAGTAAGACACATGCAAGAAATCACTGAGTGATCATTCTCCTTTCAGTTGTTAACCCACCTGTGTGCTGATACTAGGACCTTCCTGGTCTGGTGGGACTGCAATGGTAGAGTCTTCTGCCTAATAAAATATCAAAATAATGTAAAAATATAGAAACTCTGAGTTTAAGCCAAATCCATGAAACCAACAGCTACAACCAATTTTGCCCAAACAATGTAGATCTACAACTTTGGTTTAGAGAAGCATTTTGTTGTGAATGCCAATGCTAATTCAGTAAACTCGTGGAACTTCAAATGTGTGGAGCATTTGTTCTGGTTCTCCTCAGTGACGCCTTTGGGCTGGCGGCCATTTTAACAATCACCTCAGACCGAGTGTATGGTCTTGGGCGTTGTCCTTAAGCAAACCCGCAGTCCATATCACAGTGGAAATTTCTATAGTGAAAATTTCTACAGTGGCAACTGTCCTTAGTGTTTTTGCAGATCGTCTGTGTTTACACCAAGGCCAGCAATTGTTTATCCAGGTCGTAAACTCTGCACTCTCATCTCATTTCTTTGTCCTTGCTTTATGTCCCTTCAATTATCATCCCACTCAGTGTTTCATATTGTGGCTGACAGCAACGTCTGTGTTTAAACGCTAACACTTGCCTGATGTGTCTTCGGGAGGCATTTTATGTTCGGTAAACAACAGTGCACACGTCCAAGCCTTCAATTAAATTGGCTTTCAGTGAGAGTTTGCATTACCATGACTGGGACGTAATTAAAGTAAAGACATAGCATTTGCAAATGCTAGGCTGACAGTTCACATTTGTACTGTGTTTATTGCTGCTGGTGTGGTCATAAAGTTGTGTGGTGTGCCTCTGACTGTTTTCTGAACCTCTCTGTGTTTGTGTGTGTTTGGTAATTCAAAAACATAGATTTCAATCTTTTCTTATTTTACCCTGTTGTCCAAGCATAGTGTTTGGACTTGTCAATAATGGCCATTCACTAAGAACTGGCAAGGTCATTTAATCTACAACTGGCAGCTGAATTTGAAGGAAAATTTCAAGCTTGCTGAGATCTGCTTGGCACACTCTGAAAAGCAGTATATTGCAAACCTGTTACTGTATAAAACCTCCAAGCCAAGTTATGATGAACTGGAGTGGAACCAAGTGCTTTCACCCTGTTCATGTCCACAATGTGTAGCTGGAATGTTAGACATGAATTTATTATATTTTGGAATAGATCCTGTATTTAAAGGAATGCTGGATGGCACAGAATAGCTTTGAAATATAGTTAAAAAATTTAAAGTGAGAAAATCGAAAACAAAAATATTGATTAGACATTTTTTAACACTTTGGATATCATGATGTTCAAAGAATCTACACTAATATTCATTCAAAAATATGTCAATTAAATGTTTCCCATGAACTTTCTGTTCAACAAAGAATCATAAAAGTATCACATTTACAGAAAAAAAATATATTAAGCAGCATAACTGTTTTCAACATTCACTCATTCAATGAGAAATGTTTCTTGAGCATCAAATCATAGGCCTTACTGTGTTTGGGATTATTAATATTAATATCATATAACATTAATATGAAATAAGTAATAAAAAAATGCCATTTCTTCATATTTTCTTAGTCTATCACAGTCGTGCAAGCTGATTATATTTTATGAGGCCGAATATGTTTCTATATCTGTTTTATTTTAACGTTACGCTCACACACATGCAAAACACTATTGTATTAATCTGTTTTACCCAGACTTACAAAAGAACGTGGGCATCTGCTGTGCAAAATATTCCACACTCATTCCTGTCCAGCATGTTTCGATTTAACAGATGGGTATTGGAACCCATGGCACAACAAGCAGGCCAAAAAATCACATACACTGCCAAACGTGAAGTGAGCTGTCCACCCGAGAGAAAGGAACCTGCTCACATTGCGCTTTGGAACAGTGAGGGATGCATGCTGGGCCTAAACACAAATTGAGATTAAACTGTGTTATATATGAACCCATAGTCAGAGCATAAAAGGAAAACTGCAAAGGAAATTTAAGAAAAAAACAAGTTGAATTATTGAAAGGAAATTATAGATATAGTTTCACCTGTAGGGTACACTTGGGTTAAAGGTGCACTGGGGTAAAAGGCACATTTTATTTTTTGCTCTCTTTTAAACCACTAGATGACTACTAGCATTTCTTAAAAGTGCTTTTGATTCAGTTTAATTTGGATCATTTGTTTTTGTTTTTTTTTACAATGATTTATGTAGCTAATAAGAATATATAAAATTATTGAGAATATTTTGAGACTAAGGTCTTGTTAATGATTTTTAGTTGTGCTGAAGGTAATTAAAGCAACATATTTTAATTTTATTTATTTATTTATTTTCAATAACAGAAGAATATAAAAGTATGGTATTTAAAAGGCGCCCCTGCTGTTGGGGCAACATAATTCACATGATAATACATTGCTGGTTGACTTTGGTTAGATTCTGACATTGATAGATTAGATTTTAGATTCAGATGGTAAATATCAGTAAGTTGTGTGTCCAGAGATAATTACCTAGTGAAACCATAATATGTATATATATATATATATATATATATATATATATATATATATATATATATATATTATATATATATATATGATACAGTAGTAACATATATATATATATATATATATATATATATATGTGTGTGTGTGTGTGTGTGTGTTACTACTGTTCTCATTCAGTGCATGCAGAATCTTTACTTTTAAAAATAGTTTACACAAATGAATTTTATTTATCAAAATAAACCGAAAATAGTACAAATGCTTTGATTAAAAACATATTTGTATCAATACTTTGTCCCTTTTGCCCAATGCTGGTGAGCCTTTTACCCTGTGTGTGGGGTAAAAGACTGACTTTGCCACCTCATACTAAGATTTTTAAACAAACAAACAAACAAACAAACAAACAAACAAACAAACCACTTTTATGATTAATTTCACACAAAATCTGCTGCTCCATTAATGTTCAGTTACCAAATATGATTTTCTTTCTGTAATCATACTCTATGGAAGTAGTGAAAAGCACATTTTTCTTAAGGTGTGCCTTTAGCCCCATTGTTGCTCAAGGGTTTTGGCCCAATGCGTTTGGTGTTAGACAGACAGGTAATTTCTGCATGTTTCTCTTCAGCACATGATCCTTCATCCCCCAGCGACTTCTCTTTACAGAGCTGCCGCCCAGGCATGGATTAAGTTTAAAAGTAATAATAAAGAATGGACCTGTTGGCTGTAGGTGAAAGCCCTGCAATCTGATTCGTCACATCAACTTTCCTTTTCATGTGTGGACTGCGTTCAACCGGGGCATTTAATTCAGCAAATCCATGGTTGTGATCCTTCAGGACTGCAGCTTGGGTTTTGTTCAATTTGTAGCAAACGATCCTCATGTGATCAAAGCCTGAAGAGCTCTCCCCAACATGCTGCTTAAATTAGACTAACACCAAAGTCTCTGGCTCTGGGACAGTATTTGGAATGTTTAACCAGAGAAGAACATTCCTTTGCACAGATGTTTCCAATAAAGATGGATGCCAGCCTCACATCTTTAATGGGCTGACACTCACAAACCCCCAAAAACATCTTGTGCTGTCACCCACAATTCTGGATAGTTTTCTTTCTCTCTTTCTCTTTCTTTTTTGTTTCTATTATCTTCTTTTCTGTGATCCTGTATCTTGTAACACGATGAACTGGACTGTGGAGGAATGCTATGTTATTGAGAGAGTGTTAGTCGGGACACGTGTGTGTCAGGAACTTTTGCATGAATATGTCTGTGTGTACGTGTGATGAACTTTGGGCTGTGGTCTGAAACAGGCTTCTTTAGGTTTCAGCTGTCTTGTGGTAAACAGACGAAGGTTTTTTGTTTTTTTTTCAGATTAAGGGGTGTGTTTGTTTGTAAATGAGGTGGTATGTTAAGATTGCTTGTATACATGTGCCCTTACATGCAGTTTACACAATCAGTTCAATTCAATTGAAGTTTATTTGTATAGCTCCGTTCACAATACACATTGTTTCAAAGTGCCTCAACAGAAAATGCTTGTTACAGTGATAAAATTTAAAAAAACTATTCTTTTATCAGTTAGAGATGAGTGAGTCAAAGTAATGTCCATGACCGTAATAAACAGCTAGTACCTAAATGTTATGTGGCTAGTTAACTTCATGGATTCAGTTAAGCTAACAGGCTTCAATTTCAGCACAGTCTCATCCCAAGACGTCATACAACGTCATACAACATACAACAATTCTGACCATACGTCAACATCTGCCGTTTTAGGGTACCCTTAAATAACACAGTCTCATCCCAAATCGTCATATAACTGACGTTTTGGGACGTATTTTGACCATACGTCAATATCCGCCTTTTTAGGGCCCCTTAAACGTCGGTAGATGGCGATCCCGGGCCGTCATACAACTGACGCTTTACCTTTAACGTCAGTTAGGTGACGGGTTAGGTTTAGGGTTAAGTTTAGGTATGGGGTAGAGTTAGGATCCCATAACCTCATCTACCGACGTTTAAGGGGGCCCTAAAAAGGCGAATATTGACGTATGGTCAAAAGACGTCCCAAAACGTCAGTTATATGACGATTTGGGATGAGACCGGGTTGCCTTAAACGTCTGTATGACGTTATCGAATCCTAACCTTACCCCAGACCTAAACCTACCCCGTCACCTAACTGACGTTAAAGGTAAAGCGTCAGTTGGATGACGCCCCAGGATCGTCATCTAACCGACGTTTAAGGGTACCCTAAAAAGGTGAATGTTGACGTATGGTCAAAAGCGTCAGTTTTATGACGTCTTAGGATGAGACTGTGTTATCAATTTCAACTTGTGCTCGTATAGGATGTTATAAAACGGTTAGTTCCAATCCTTGATTCTGATTGGTCAATAGCTGTGCTTTATTCATGATAAAACACGGCTATGACCGCTTCACCCAACGGTTCTATTTATCACTGCACAACACTGCAGTCAGTGTTGTTTTTATTTGAGCTTCCATACATACTACACTTTGGAACGTTGTTGCTGTTCATGGTCATTTTATAAAAGCAATAAGGTACTCGAGGAATGTGTTGTATCGTGAATAAATAACAGCCGTTACTTATCCACAGCCTCTCATACCTGCTTACATATTACAGTATTGGCAGCATTAGGTTAATATTTAGAAACTTTGCGTGTTGATCCAAAATGGCCATCTGAAATTTTTGCGATTGTCGACGAAATCTAGCTGCCTCGGGATGGGCATCCCGAGTTAGAAACAGGGAAGCAAAATGACAAGAATTTGCGTAGCTTCTATACTCACAGCATTTCGTAGCATCAACACATGGGTCTTTAGTCTAGATTTCAACAGAGAGAGTGCGTCTGAGCCTCGAACATTATCACAAAGGCTATCCAGAGTTTAGGAGCCAAATGCGAAAAAAAGTTAAACCTCTTTTGGTAGACTTTTGGTACTATACACATACACAGCTGCTGTTGTGTGACATTAAGAGTGTGATGGATTATAGCATGATAAAATACAAAGATTAAATACAAATTGGAGGTAGTCCGTTAAGGGCTTCATAGATAAGAAACTGTATTTTATAATCAATGCAGAAATTAACAGGTAGCCCGTGTAGAGATGATAAAACATACAAACAAACTAAACTTCCAGCATTTCAACCCTGGTGCTCTTTGGTTGAGAAATGTTAGGTGAGAAATGATTTGCGCGTTGATGTTGATTGTGGGGAATATTGTGGCTGAGAAGGGTCACAACATACAAATGCCACAACGACTACATATTCAGAAAACAACTTTGTCGATGTGCATGTGTTTTCTGAATTTGGAGGTGTTTTCTGAATATGTAGTTGCTGTGGCGTTTGTATGTGTTGTGACCCTCGTCAGCCACCGTAATATTCCCTTCGAAAACAAAACTCAGCCACTGCGTCTTCAGCGGTTCAGATTTAGGAACATCAAAATGACCTCTTTTTTTTTTATTACACCCAAAAACAGAACACCACAATCGCTTAGACGCCATTCTGCTCCAGCGTATCAACAATGACGGACTATGATGACAGCTCCCTCAGTGCGGGTTTATGTTGAAACGTTGCTGTCAACAACAATCAACAATCGTGGGAGAGGCGTCCGACCATGTGACATCACAAGGTCAAACGGCTCAATTTGAGGCAGGGGAAAACATATTAGGAAATTAAAACAATAACACTGGGTGGATTTGTATTATTATATGATGGTTGTGTACATCTGCCAAAACATATTTCAGTTCAATCAACTTGTAAAATGTACAATTATATGAACTCTTTAAAACAACTTGTTTAGATTGTTATGTTATTATATTAACTTGTTTAAGTTATTTTTTTTTTTTACAAATTTAACATCACCAATAATCTACGAAGAATCGTCTTTGAAAAGAGATCAAACTTGTATAGAGATACTATTATTATTATTATTATTATTATTATTGTCCTCTTCCTTATCTTTCAACCTCCCCCCATTCCTGATGAAAAGCGTTTATCATCATTATTGTTGTTATTATTATTACTAATACTATTCGTATTATATCATTATGGTATTATTATATAATACTTTATTATCATATCATCTTCCTCATCCTCCAGTTATTATTATCATTATGTTATTATTAGTTATTATCATCACCATTATTATTATTATTGCTGCATATATATATGTCACATCTGTTATACGTCTGTAGATGTTCCTTTGTTTAGACCTTTGTTGTTCAACTCTAAAGCATTAAGACAGTTTATGTTTGAAATTAAATGTTCTGGTCTATGCTCAAAAAGTGAATGGATTAAATGAAATAAATAAAGCTTAAATATAATTTAGGACCATAAAATCCCCTAAAAATACAAGACAAAAAATAAAAAAACATTATCGAACTAAATAGTACATTGATTTCAATGAAATAAAAACATTGTGTCATGCAAAACTTTAAACCCCGGTTGTTTTGTTGTTTTCAAGCTGAAACAATTTATAACAACATTTGGCCTTGAGCAAGAATATGATATAATGAAAATAATTAAAATAGCCATCTTGTCAATTACCATTATAATGTACAACGAGAGGCGCTATCAAGCTCTCCACACAGAGAATACTGAAATGCAGTGTTACACATTCACAATCCTGCATCTCAGAATGTGTCTGGTTTCACTGACACTGATTTGACTGTATTCTCCAGAGAATGGAGGGTTCCTGCTTTCATTTCCACTCTGTGTTTGCACTTTTGTCACCACAGGCATAAAAATCAGAAAGTATGAAAAGCAAGAGACTCAGTCTGGGAGTTTTATTTCTGATATGCTGCAATCAGTGAAGTCCCTGTAGAGAACACTGCTGAGTGAGGGTGTATGTTTACATGTACATGTAAGTGTATTCTCTCAATGACTGACACCCTGACACTTACATTTGATGTGAAGGACTGCATATTAGTCTGCTAATATATATATATATTTATTTTTTACTATTTTTTTTTATTAATTTATTTTATAAAACTTGACATAAGGCGAAAAAAATCCAGTACATTCAGAATGTTCCTACCTTTAATACAGCCTGATAAATCTGTTACAAAAAAAAAAAAAAAAAAAAAACTTAGCAGTAGGCAACTAGTAGAAGAGCGAATTTTTTTCATGTATACCATTTTTTGCTACCTACTTTTTTAAGAGGTCAAAGGTTAATCTAAGGCATAAAGCCTAAGATGTATGTCCTTTGAGTGATGGTTAGATCCAATCCACATGATGTCACGACTCCATATTTAACGCATACAAATACAATCACTGTCTGAACTTGGCTGATACACTTATTTCAAAGTTACTTTACATCTACCACATATGTTATTCTCATTTTTTTTTTGTAATTATACTCTCTGACATATAACACACACACACACACACACACACACACACATCTATTAAGAGATTAAACCTTAAATATTTAAAAGTGATAGTAAAGAGATGTATAATATTACTATATTGTTATTACTACATTGTTACTATGTTATTACTCTATTATTACTATGTTATTAGTTTATCATTACTTTTTATAATGTTTCTATTTCAAATGCATTCTTTTCTTTTGAACTTTTTTTATTCATCAATCAATCCTGAAAAAAAGTATCACTGTCTACAGGAAAATATTAAATATTTAAAAAAAAAATAATAAAATATTAAGCAACTGTTTTTTACATTGATAATAATTATAAATGTTTTCTAAGCACCACATCAGAATAATTTCTGAAGGATCATGTGGCACTGAAAACTGGAGTCATTTTTGGTTTATTTAACAAAACAAAAACAAAAACATCTAAGGTTTGTGTACCCAAAGTATAGCCTTTGAGTCTAGAAAGTCACTGTTAATAAGTTGAGGGAGAGATGTAGATGGAAAGTGAAAGACTGAAAGAGAATCAAAGATGTAATATTTTACAGTGAAGGAGAGGACAGAGGGAATCGCTGAAAGAGGAAAATCATAGAGATGTTGAGTAAGGAGAGATCTCTGAAGTTATATGCCATTACCCACTGCCACCCATGACCCTGTGACTATTTGTTGACACTCTCTCGTGACGGCACTTGAAAAAAAAGAGAGTGAAACAAAGAGAGAATAAGAAAGAATGTTCTTTATGATGGATGAGGGGTTCTCCTGTTACGTTTGGAGGGAGTACAGCTGTGATGAGCTGTTAAGTACAGACAAACAAGTGGGCTAGATCAGTGATGGCTGCTTAACAGGAAGCGGTTTGGTATCCATCCTCCAGAGCCAGGCTCGTAATCACAGCCATGTTGAACACAGACCAAAACAGAGACACAAGTGAGGACTGGCTTCAGCTGAAGCATAAACAATCCTTTATCCTTATTCCACTGGGAGAAACATGGAAAGAGACTCATTCATCTTGATATTCACTATATGAGAAAAAGCGGGAGAGATGTTGTAGTGAGGCTAGTTGTGGTTGGACTCTGCCAAAATGCAACTGTCACTTTGTCTCTAATGGTTTCGTTATTGCAATGCTCCGCTACGTTCGAGTCTGTCAATCAAAAGATGATTTACAGAATATTTAAAAAAAAAAAAAAACAGGTTAGAAATTTGTAATGTGAGATCTTGGCCTCAAAAACTATTTGGACACTTACAGATGTGCCAATGTCGCTGCAGATACAAACGAAAAGCATTTAGAAAGTGTTAAAATTGATTTTATACTTTTATAATTTTGAACTATCAAATGTTTACACAATTATTAGATATAAAGTTGCAATGATTTCTCATAATATTGCAGCTTATGTACTGTAACTGTGAGAAAAAAAAAAAAGAAAAAAAAACATTGACCAGAAATAGGGCGGAAACCGAAATTGTCTGACATTTAGAAAATAAATAAAATCTATCAGGGCATATTTTCTTTTTTCTTTTTTTTTTTCTGTCACCTTCACATACCAGATCAATTTTACTTTTACTTTACTTCAACAGATAAAGTTTTCCACTCACATAATTTGTAGTCGTTATTTCATCACCAGTGCACATCATGACTCAGAAGTTTCTCAATCCCTCATGTTGTCCCGCAGCACAGGCTGAGCGTCTGCTCCTTTAATGGAAGACGTATGGAACTGTCAGTAGAGATCCAGCCATAGGAAAAGCAGCATTGACATAAATGTGTTTGTATGTGAGGAGCTGTTGGTGAAGTGTACACTTAATGTTTGTGGTGAACCACAATTGAATCAGCAAATTTTGAACTTTGGTGTCCCTCGGAGTGAGGCGGAGAGAGGATGGCACCCAGAACAACCCAAAGCATATGGCCTGTTGTTTGTCTTCGTTACCAGCAATCTAACAAAGAGCAGTGACTATGTGTCGACGGACAGATGTCGGGTCAGATGTTTGTGTTTACCCCATGAAAATAGGTGTTTCCACATGATGTTCAACATTTATTTAGAATGGTAATGTTTTGGAGACAAACAAATGGAAAGTAGTTGTAACAAGTAAATGCTTTGACATTAGTCACAGTTAGTCGGGTTGATGCCATGTTTCCATTGTTGAAGATATTTCAAAACTTCAGATTCTCTTTTGATTTTTAGGGATTTTTTTAAATGACTTAATTACTTGTTGGAATCTATGTCTATCTATGTCTTACTTTCTTGTCAAGTGATAGCCGTAAGATGTATCAGGACAAACACACACATTTCTATTTTTATACTGTACAAACTGTATATTCTGTTCGGTAACCTAAACCTACCTATCGTAGCTAACTCCCCCCCCCCCCCCCCCCACCACCACCAAACACACACACACACAGCTGCTGTCAGGATGCCTTAATGTTAAGTATCACAATCCATCATGTGTTTGGGTTAAAGAGTGATTCCCCTTCCTGCACCACACACTTCACACTTGCCTGAGCTTTTCTCCAGGTCAGTAAACAATACACTGGTAACCTTTATACCACTAACATTATCAACCCCCTCATCTCTGTGAGAGAGAGAGAGAGGAAATATATTTATATCTCATGTTTGATGGTGTTATTTTTCGAGCATGCGGTGGTGCTGCTACGTGCTGTTTTGGGATATTTATTGGAGAGAGGTGAGAGGAACAGAGAAGGATATCCAGGCCAAACACTGGTCCACATTTGAAGTGCTACTGTACCCCTGCTGAGGTAACTGACCTGGCAGCAGCGATGCTGTGCGCAAGCATGCTGCTGACGTCAGACACACAGGGAAACATTGTCACCGGACAAGAAAAACACGGCAAAGGGCCATGTTGGTTTGGAAGCGTGTATAATAAAGGTCAGGTGTAATTTGTCATGTAGGAGATCTGTCTTGTGTTATGGGATCTAAATATAACTCGTAACTGTGTTGTGACATTTTTTTTCTGTCAGAATACATCATGATTTTTTAAATTTTTATTATTTTTTCATTTTTATTTTTTGGCTCTACCCATTTAATACACAGATTTAATTCATGCATGTTCTTGGTGTCACACTTTTTTCCCTCGTCTTGGGGGAGTGAGAGAAGAGAAATCAAACAACAACAAACACTAGCATGTTTTGCACCCAAATCACTTGCATGTTTGTCAGTTATTAATTTGATTTAATTTCATTTGGAAAACATCTTCAGCAAGTTTCCCGCTGCTCGCTTTGAAGTGACAATATTAAATAATAAAGGCCAATTAAATATAAATCACAGCGGGTCCTCTGTCGGCATTTGTGTGATTGTGTGATGTTTTTAGAGCATATTTGATCATTCTCTTTGCCTGTTTTCCTAACAGAGCTCATCTGGTTTAATTGAATAGTTTCTCTCGCTGTGTGTGTGAGTCTCTCATTGTTGTCATTGCCCACAAATCATCCTTGTCTACTTCCTTGAGCACGTAATGCATGCAGTAAATTATTTAGACCAAATTAATTTTACAGCACCTTGTTTCCACCGAGCATGCCAACATCTGTTGTCGAGTCACAAGTTTACATTGTTGGTCATTACTTTCCACAATGAGCAAAATGTTTTATTAACATCCCCCGGGATGCCTCCTTTGGATCAGGCCGAAACGTTGCTGCTTACTGAACCTCCCCTGAACTTCAATAATCAAAGCTTGGCTGTTGTTTGGATAGCGCTGTACTCGCCCTTCTCCCCTAAGCACAACACATTCTGCTCGAGCGATTGAGCTATTGGACATTGAAACTTCTGTCAGGAAACTGCTGACTGGTTTGAAGTATGCTAAGCAGTAAAAGTAGTGTCATGCCATGTTTTTTTTTTTTTTTTTCTGCTTAAGCTAATACAATCCTGTGCCCTATTGTTTCTCTAATGATAGTAACTGGAGGGTGTAGTGCTGAAGTATCACAAGAGAAGGCAATGTACGATACACACAGGGGTTTTAATGAGTTTTGTACCCTCAATAAAAAGAAAGAAAAAAATCAGAAAAAAGTGGAAATCATACACTACTGTTCAAAAGTTTGGGGTCAGTAAGATTTTTTTTTTTTTTTTTGATTGATATTTTTGTTTAACATGCACTCTAAAAAATGCTGAGTTGTTTTAACCCAACTTTGGGTCAAATATGGACAATTTTTTTCATTACATTTTTAACCCAACGTTTAGCTTTTTTTCCCAAAGTTGGCTTAAAACAACCCAGCATTTTTAGAGTGTGGGCACATTAAATTCGTTTATCTATTCATGAAATTATCCTAAAAAAAACAATGTATCATGATTTCCACAATTGTTTTTTTTAAGGTTATAAAGAAATGTTTCTTGAGCAGAATTAGAGTGATTTCTGAAGTATCGTGTGACACTAATGATGCTGAAAATTCGGCTTTGCCATCGCAGCAATACATTTAATTCCCTTTGAAATTAAAATAGAAAACAATTGTTTTACATTGTAATAATATTGCAGTTAAATATTATACACTCTAAAAAATGCTGGGTTGTTTAACCCAATTTTGGGTCAAATATGGACAAACCCGAAATGTTGGGTTAAAAATGTAATGTAAAAATTTAACCCAACGGCTGGGTTAGTCCATATTTGACCCAAAGTTGGGTTAAAACAACCCCGCATTTTTTAGAGTGTAGTTTTTACTGTTGTTTGATCAAATAAATGCAGCCCTGATGAGAAAATGAGACTTATGTTTATAACACCTGAGTTCATAAGTGTTTTGCTCTTCTCCATTCTAATGAATTAAGATAGTTGTGCACATGTAAAATGCTAATTTTACTATATGTAAAATGTGCTTTTATTATGTGCACATCAAGAACAGTACATATGACTTTACCGAAATAATATAATGAAAAATGTTTAATTTAATACTTTAATTATGCATATTGATTATCCTTACTTAAATATCAAACTGCAAGGCAGCGTTGACTAGTTAACAATTTATGTGCCTGGATATCAGAAGTTTCAAAAGACACAGTATGCGTGTAACCAACTACACATTCACACAAAAGGTTAAACTCAGACTATAGTTTATTGATGATGCAAAATCTTAGATTAAAAAAACAATAACCATTAGGAAATGGAAAGGTTTCTTTCTCTGTTATTTTACAGTAAATTCTGTCTGTCACAGTTTCTCTCTTGTTCTGTCACTCTCTCTCTCTACCTCTGTATTCTGTAATGAGCATGCTCAGTGACTGGTCCTGTGCCAGCGACAGATGTGCTCAGTAAAATGACTAATTGAAAATCCAAAACAAAATCAGCAGCCTGGCTATTTTGCCCCTTTAATAAGAGACCTAGATGACTACTTGACACACACGCACACACACACACAAACACACACCTCTCATCAGGCAAGCCATTAACAATCACTAGGAAAGATGAAAACAACGCTTGGTTTATTCACTAAATGAAAGCACATAACTAGATGCCATCCCAAGAGTGCATTTCCAGTTTTAATAATACATCAAGGAGCCATGGCCCCAGCACACACACGCTTTACACATGAGCCAAGCACACACACACACACATACAGATGCGAGCAGACAAATCCCTGTGCTGTGAATTTAGCAGAAGGTTAGACAATGCTGTGATATGAGCTAGCTAGCAGAAAAGAGCGGTTACCGGTAAAAAGTGTCAGTAGGTCTCCAGTTAAACACCACAGAGTAAACCCTTCCATGTGTGAAAATACATCAACAAGCTGTGCTCCATTTTTATGCCCTCTTTCTTTTCATCTGCTGTTTCATTTTAAGAGGTTCCGCAGCTTCAAATTATGGGCATGAATAATACAATACCATCTAATTAAAAACTGTTGTTAAATATGCAAAATTCTAATGATAATGAGATTGTGCAATACCTTGGAGTAAAGCACATTATAAATTACTAAGGAGAGTGAGACGGCTTGACCCAAGCAGAGCACGTCAAACGTGCCCTCAAATATTGAATGTGTGCGCGGATGTGCATGTTTGCGTTACTTAGCAACGTGGACGGCATATGTTCTTTTTTTCCACTGCACAATAGGCCGTCGTGTGTTCTCCCTCTTGTTAGTTACAGTAGTGTATATCGAGGAGTCATCACATCTATTAAAACGAGAGGGAGAGAGAGCGGATATGTGATTAAACAGTTCAGTTGTGACAGGAACAACCCTGTATCACACGAAATACGTTCTGAGGAAACTATTTTGCAAATCGCAATTACGTTACATGCCAACATATAAGCAGTGCTATTACGTTGGTCCTTAACGTAATATGTCTCATTGTTAATACGTAGATTTAATACGTTATTTTCAAAGATATGTAACGTACGTTTTTGTACGTTTGGATAGATGCTAAAACGTATAATATGGACGTATTTGCAACATTTAAACGTAACCTTATTACATTTTTACAGCTACAAAACGTTAACTATTTACATATGTTTAATATCATAACGATATCTGTATACTTTCACTTTTAAAGATAAATGTAACAAGACCCCTTAATCCTACTCCAAAAAAACATATTTATTTTATACAGAATATAAAAAGGATAAAACGTAATGGACAGAGATGTGTAGTTAAATGAGTTTTAGCATTAAAATATATTTTGAGCCACTAATCCCACTCCTATCCCTAAACCTAACCATAACCATTCCTTAAACAGACAGATACATTTCACAATAATTTATTTATTTATTATTAACATTACCAAAAGTCGTTCACATGATGATGCGTTGCAGTCGCAGTCCTCTGGCAGTATTATAGTAGTTGTGTATGAGGTACAGATCAGAATTAAAGTTATTAACGTTAATCCAAAATGTTAATCTGATTTCGGTTCGCTCTCTGTCTGAAGGCGCGCGCTCTTCTCCATTTCAAATGTAAATGTACTACACCGACTGAAACACGGCATGTCGCAATCTGTGACGAAGCAGGCGAGAGCCAATGAGCGTTTGATATCACTGCCGTAAAACATGTCGTAACGCTTCTTGAAGGCGCATTATTTGAATTTGAATTAATCACCAGCGCGGATTTGACGTTTGCGGTCGCTGCTGAGAAATGAAGATAAAGATCACTGGATAAAAGGCTGGATTTGGATCTGTTTCTTGCAAACAACGTATGGATTCAAGGATTTGGTTTACATCAAGCTAATAAAATGTATGTCTTTTGTGAATGTATCAGTATGTTGTGTTTTATTGGAGAAAATGCTTTTTATATATTTATGAGTAACGTTGGTCTATTATATTAATAAATGTGAAGGAAAACTTAATTGATATGACAGTTGAATGCAAAAGAGTCAAAATTTTAATGCCACGATTATGCATAAATAGTAAAGAAACCTGCTTGGATGTATTATGTTCAGGAAAAACGTAATAGCACTGCAATAGTATTACGTTAAGGACAAACGTAATAGCACTGCTTATATGTTGGCATGTAACGTAATTACGATTTGCAAAATAGTTTCCTCAGAACGTATTTCGTGTGATACACAGTTGGACAGGAATGGATTCTTAAAAGGATATTTCACCCAAAAATGAACATTCTGTCATCATTTACTCACCCTCAACTGTTTTTGTCCATATAATGGAAGCCTATTGGGGTCAAAAACATCACTGGACCTCACTAACTTTCAAAACACGGAGACATTTTTTTCATTTCTTCTCTTTAATGTCCACAGTTTGGAACAACATGATTGTGAGTAAATCATGACAGGATTGTCATTTTTGGGTGAACTGTCCCTTTAATTAAATGGTCTGTTTTTTTGATGTACTGTAAAGTGGGAACTTCTATCAAAGCTCCTCAAACGTTATCACTCTGCAGTAAACAAGCACAGAGAGAGCAGATACAAGATTCTGCTCCGGCTTTGCTCAGCCGAACAAAGACAAAACCCCAGCAAAGTCTCTCCATCTTTTCCGCTTTCATCCCTGTTTTGTTTGGTGTTTGGAATTTAAATGTCAAAAATCCACACTTTTTTCCTGTTCTGATCGAGCTTGTGTTGTTGTGTTTGACAAACACCCCTGTGTTCATGGATCTGATGAATATAAAAGTCTTCAGAGTCGTATTTATTTATTAAATTGTTTTGAATGGCAGAGATAAAGAAGCAAAGAGATGGAGCTTGTCATTTTAACAGACTATTTCAGATCTCCCACCATAACACAAAACAGGCAATCACATTATCTCCGAGCTCTCGCACGGCTTTGTTCCAGCGACAGTCACGATCAATCCAATCGAGCTCATGTGTTACATTTGAAAGTGTACTCCAAAGTATTTGTTTATTTGCGAACTTCTTTATGTGAGGGATGATGCTTTTTTTTTCTTTTCTTTTCTGTGTATTTTTTCCTACTGAGCTGGTGGGCTAGTGAGTCTGTGCATATAATGCAGATATATTTATGTGCTGGCTTTATGCTAGGGGAGGTTCTGTATTAAAATTGCTCCAGTAATATTCTCTGTTTAATAAATTGTGGCTGACGTGAGCGGGATAGGTCCTGTAGTTAACGTGAATGGGTATAATCTTTTACGCAGATAGAGAGGTTTTCAGCGCATGCTGTCAAACACAATCGTGCCATTCGGTTGCAGATGGGCTGGGAGGTGCCTGCATAACTCACCCCCTTTTGATAGGCCTCTGAGATGTTTATTAAAATTTTAACAAGACTTGGAGCTTGACAGGTTCATCAGCTATTCAAAGCAGTCCAACCGATCCGACTCTCCGAGGCGGGCGCCCGTTCCTCACCCCGTGTCGATGACCTTCCACCACACAGAGCCGTCAACGACTTTCCTCCGAGTTTTTACGAGCGAATAAATATCAGCATGCAGGGCTATTCATCAAGCATTATTATTATGATTGTTTTTATGTCTGAACTATAAACAAATACTTGATTATAAAGTAAAGGGATAAATCTTGGGCTGCGGTTCGAGGGGGCAGGCGTGCTAGCGAACTCGGCATTTAGATTAACAAAGCAGGGTCTCTTTCCCTCCCTCCCTCTTTCTCTCTTTTACGCTTCCTTTTAGAGTTGGCTGAACATGATGACCTCAGTGCTGCGTTGTGAACTTTAAACCTTTGCATACTAATCAAAGTACACAAGACATCTGACCTTGGTCAAGGTTCTAAAGTATTTCATAAAAGAGATCGCTCTCTCGTATCTCCGAGAGCTCTGTTTTCATGACAAACGACAACAGCGAGTTCAGGGTAGTTTACCTTTTCATTATGAATATGGTTTAAATGAGAACAGAGCTAAGGCCGTTCATTGCACCAGCAGGAGATGAAAGTGTGTGATAAATGAGAAGTAACAGTACTTATTAAAGTCCCCGTGAAATCAAAATGGACCCTATTTACTTTGTTAGCGCATATTACTAGTCTTGTGGTGAACAATTAATCTGTGAAAGTAAATATATATATATATATATATATATATAAATGTTTCACCGATGTAATCTTTAATCAAATTCTGAAAAGTTACTTCCGGTCTGGAATGGTGGATGATGTAGGTTTGACGGCTTGGGTTGGGAAACGCTTCACCACTCCCCTCAAACCGTTAGTTTGCTATGAGCGAGCGGATAGAGAGGAGGAGCGCTAGAGTAAAACCAAGGGGGTAATCCATCGACCGGAAGTTGAAGCCTCGCGGAAGCTTCCATCTTGTAGCAGAACTTTACTTGCTTTAGCATTTCCATTGACTCCCATTCATTTTGGCATCACTTTCACAGCAAATAACTTTACATCTGAGGCGTTTGAAGACCCCATTTGTCCTTTATTTATTTCTAAAGAAACACGAGAATGTATAAAATGCTCCATTACCTTGTAGCTTATGTTATGGCCACATAGAAGCAGTTTTTTGTAAAAGTAGGCTAACGATTGCATCATAACCAAGCGACTCCAGATTACCATATGGACAGGAGGAGAAGCTCGCCGGCAATCGGGGAAACGTGGAGGCAAAATGACAAAATAATTCATCAGAATACCTAACAAGTTTCTCCTGCTCCGAGCTCATGGACAGCTCCTATTCACACTCTCCACCTCTGCATGTTTTGAAAGGGAATGATTCAGATTTCTCATGCACTAGAAGACAGACAGGTTTGCCACGTCACATCTACGTCATCAAGCTCAGTTTAAGTTGGTTTGAGTCTGCTTGTCAGGAACGGAAGTGCTAAAAAAATCGCCAAAAACGGGCCTCACTTGTCTCAATGGAGTTTCAATGAGATGGCTCTGTCCACTTCTTATACTGTCTATGAGTAAAACCCTGCCCTTTGTTTAATATTCCGTTTCACTTGGAAATACGTCAGAGCACTGGAGAAAAGTCGCTTGCAACTTCCAGTTCACAGGAACTTTAAATGAGAACATCCCCAACAAAGGGATGACCTGCAATAACATGAAATGATATGCAGATTATTAATTGTTCTGGTTATGATTGTTTATTCAACTGCTCTTAAACGATTGATGAGGTCATGTGTTTCATCAGAAAGAAGGGAAACACTCAGAATTCAGCGCAAAGTTTACACAACCATGACATGACGTCAAATCGTGAAGCAGTGGACAGCAGAGAGGAAGAATGTGCCTCTTTGAAGTATGAAAGATACACAACATCAGACAGACAGGATGAGACATCATATGCAGCCTTGAATTACCTTTATGTTCTTTTCTTCTTGTTTAATTGAAGGTTGAATGGGGCTATGAGAGGGTAGCAACGGAGAGAGTTTCAATAAAAGAGCTCCTTTTGCGCAAAGGTAGCATTTATTTGCTTTCCAGTTGGAATGAAATGTTTTTATTTTAGAAAGAATTGCCCTGGGCCATAATGAATGCACCCTTCTCTGCTTTGTGGCGTAGCATTTAACATGCAGATAAATCACAGTGGGACTGTGATGCATTTATTCTAATAACTGCCTAATGAATACTGAACACACGACTAATTTCCCCCGCTTTTAGCAATATAGAAGAATGAAAAAGATTCATGCATGCTGTCTACAGAAGCGACAATTTTGGAGCTATGTGTGTTTATTTGTTTTATAAAACACCAACAGACCTGAGAGGAGCCTGACATCATCTTTTTGGATTGCACAGATGAAAACCTGCACAAAAAGCTTCTAAAATACAAGGAGAGCAACATTTTAGAAATGATATGATACTTTTTTTGTATTTTTAATTATTTAAAAAATACATACAAATACAGTTAATTTGCAATCGAGTTGTATGACTGTCCTGATATCATAATAATTTTTGAAAATATATTTGTAAAAAATAAATAAATAAATGTTAAAAAAACATAGATACTACGGATGCTTTTTATGCTTATGTTTTTGAAAGATTTTTCTTATGCTGCATTTATTTGATCAAAAAGTGAAAGTGAAAACATGCTTTAAAACACTTTCTGCTGCATTGATCTTGCTCTTTCTGTCTTTTTGTTTTATGTCTTTGATGAATAGAAAGTTCAGAAGAACAACATTTTTGTAACAATGTGAAAGTCTTTATTTTGTCAGTTTTGATCAATGTAATGCATCCTTGCTACAAAAAAGTATGAATTATTTTTTTAATGTACTGACTCCAAACTTTTGAACAATATATATATATATATATATATATATATATATATATATATATATAGTTGTGCTGTATAGATTTATGTAAATAAAATGTATTTCATTCAAATAAATAAATAAATAAATAAAAATAAATAAATAGTTTGGAAATAGTAGCTTTTAAAGCCATTTTAAATAGCATTGACAATAAGATGCCTGAAGCTTGCTCTTATGCTCTTTAAACATATGCACATGTCTGCAGCCAGTGAAAGTTGTCAGTAACACACAATAGCAATGTGGTTGTCAAGTGTTATGGGAGGAAGCATTGCTAGGTCATCTCTAGAAAGGAAGGAGGCTATATTGTGCAGGTGGGCTCCAGGAGGCGCTGTACAGCCTCCACTTTTGAGTGCAATGGCCTGAGGCTCAATGGCAGGCTCAGAGAAGGTGCACTTGTTCTGGGTAAGGTTATATTTGGTAAACATGTTAAGCTGGCACCAGGTGCAGGCAGTTGTTGTGGAGGGCAGATGTTGGGCCATGTACCATAATGTTGTCAATCTATATCAACTTGAGTAGCTGAAATTCGTTGGTCCATGCATCTGTTTAAACTTTCCAGTTCAGTGGAAATTGATTCTAAACAACAGTTTAAATAATTTATTAAATAGCAAGCAGTGATATTAACATTAATTTCAGGCAAAGCAAGATTAAATAAAAAAGTATTGCACTCAAAATGTCATGTTTGTAGATGAGATAAGACTTTAGTCAAGATAGTCAAGATTTTAGTGAGATTTAAGATTTTTTATTTGTTTGTGCTTTATGCCATACTGACATAATCTATGCAGCAACACAATCACAATTGTCTATAGTCTCAACTTGTGATTCGACCCCATGTTTTGTTGATCTTGTGAAGTGTCTTCCGTTTTATTCAAACAATTTATTTTGATAAATGGTTTATTACTCCACAACTCCTCAAATAAATCTATTGCAGAAATATTGCCACTGTTGTCTCCATTATCAATACTGAATTAGCATGACTAGCAGCAGCAAATATCAGTGTGTGTGAGAGAGAGAGAGAGAGAGAGAGAGAGGGGGAATGGCCTTTTTAAATGAAACCAATTATGAGGAGGATCGGATTTCTCCGTTGTATCGCTCTTCCTTTCCTTCTTTCTGACTGACAAAGAGGTCTGGTCCAGTAAGTTCGCTTAGCTTTAGTTTATAAGAAGGTCAGCAGTCTGCTCTTCTCAGCTTCAAAACATGCTTCAGATTGCTTAATTAGGCCAAAAGACTTGTAAAGACCTGTATCTGACAGCCGGTGAAGGATATATGAGAACGCAAATGCAGACGTGCAAATAGAAAAGGAAAATGCACTTCAATATTGTGTCTGGAGGTCAAACGAATGTGCTGAATGTGTGGAACATTTATTGTTAGCCTTAATTGTTTTGTTGATGTTTTTCGATGCATTTGCACACCACAAGTGGTCTAAAATACCGTTCACAAGACTATCATACGTAAACACTATATAAAGTACATTTTGAAGCTAAACAAATCTACTATTGGACATCCTCAGTGTCTGTCTACTGTGCCAATCGTGATGTGAACAACCTTATGGCAGTGCTACGCCAAACTTTCACTTTCTTTTTTATTTTCTTAGGAAATAGACTTGTTTTGATTGTGTCACCAGCAAGATGGTTGAGGCAGACCACATTATTTACTACTCTTCTGATCAAATATGGCTGCCCCATTGGGCCTATTTGTTCACCGTGGAAATATCTGACACAAAACAAGACAAACTATAGGGGAAAACAGTGTTAACCAAGTTCATTTTACTTGTGGTCCCCCATTCTTTCATTATGGGTATATTTTGTATAATTCCATGTCCCCATGACTCCCCAGGCCATTGTTCGGTGAGTTGTGAGTCATTTAAGGGGTTTTTAAATGCATCCGTTTTCTGCTGTTTGTCAGCGAGGCTCCAGGAAAGTCTGCAGGGAACAATGCATCGGAGAACCACAGAGCTGCTGTGTTTGGTCCAGCTTTGTGTAGCGAGGAGACAACTGCATTTAACAGTTATTATGGCAAGATACACAAACACGAGGCCTAGCATTTACAGAGACCATGGGCCATCGCTCTATCCACACCAGATTAGTGCATCCCTATATCCCTCTCTTTCTTGTTTTCTCCACTCCTTTCTCTCTTCATTTTCCTGTTGCTCCTCTTCAGCTCTCTTGAGCTCTCTCCAGCCCTCTTTCTCTACGTCCGTCTTTCTCTGTGTCCCTGTGGGAATCGCACTGCTAGTGGAAAGCTCAGAGGCTTGGTGTGGTAGAAGAATAGCTCTTATTTGTTTGGACAGAGACGACCTCAACTGACCTGACCCCCCTATGGTTCTGTGTGAGAGTGCTGGAGAGACCTCAGGAGACTGGTTTGTGTGTTTGTGTGTTGTATGAGAACAAATAGGTGTGTGTGAGTGTGTGTGTGTGTGTGTGTGTGTGTGTGTGTGCACCTCCATTACCACCTCAGTTTCTTTGGGCAACCACACATTTACATTTGGAGGGCCTGAATTACAAGTAGCTCAAAACGAGGACTTTGGACTGGATTACAAATCACATACACAAAATTGGAAACACGTAGACCAAATCTGAACGGTAGAACACCAAATCAGTTACTTAGCAACCTGATAAAAAGCCATCTATGGCACAGAACAATATACATTACATTGAGTATAACAATATAACAATATATATATATTTGGATTGCACTACCAGAGATTACAAGTCACTGGTCATTTCTTATTTGTAAATCCTACATCTTCCTGTGATTCCTGTAAACCATGTGACCACAGTTACTTATCGTGTCAGAAATGCTGGCAATCAGCCTTAACTATCCTCAGAGACGTCCTATCCTAAACTAACCCTACATCAAAGTTGTGCTGCATGGTACTGTTGTGCTGACTTTCATAATTCTGTGTGTGTGTGTGTGTGTGTGTGTGTGTGTGTGTGTGTGTGTGTGTGTGTGGTGTGTGTGTGTATGTGTGTGTCTTGACCTGTGGCGTACGTGACTTGTGTGAGTGCTCACAGGACAGAGGAGGTAAATGTGTCTTAAAGTGTGAGTGTGTGTGTGTTGTTCTGTGCTTGACCTGTGTGTGTGTGAGGACAGCAGTAGGAAGGTGTGTATATTTGGAGAATGTTGGTTTGACTCCAGTGCGCTCATTAGCCAACCGCTGTGGGGTCATTCTGACCACATCAACTCTGACTTCCTAAAAAACACTCCCTCGGTGCACATGGAAATGTGTGTGTGAGAGCTGAATGCTGGTACACAACATCCTGGTACAAGCACACAGATAAAAATAACAGACTGAGAGGTATCAGGAGCTGCTACTGCAAAGAGACAGAAAGAAGATGAAGAATGAGATGGAAAGAGAGTCTAGCTTTGCTCAATGACTCAAGAGACAGGCTGAGTGTGAGTATGTGTCTATATTAGATGTTACAGTAACAGAGAATATAATGCTAGGTCTTTCTGGGGATGATCAACTGTCGGAGACATGGACCGCTAATGATTTGCTCTGCTTAATGTCATTCTGATGTGTTTTGATACAACGTTTCCTCTATTGATTGTTGTTGTGGTGGTGCTGCAGTGACCATATGGTGGTTGGCTACTGATGAGGGTGCACTAGGAATACCAGGGTGGTAATCAATGGCTGTATCCAAGCACAGTAGACTGGCTCACACTCACACACACTACTTCCCCAGACTGATCTCATGAAGTAGCGTGTGTATGACACGCCAATTCGTATTTCCATTATTGGCGTGCTATCAACACGCATAATCGCTTTTCAGCGTGTTTATGAACGCCGTTGACTTAACGTTATTACTGTAAATATAAATATATGACTTACCTCAACCCCGTAACTAAACCTACCCGTCACTGGGGTTAATGGCATTTCTGACTGTTCCCTTACCATCCTAGGAAAGAAAAAGCTAGCTCCCCAGATGTAGATCTACATTTTGCTTCGTTTCGCTCTGACATTTGACGGCGTGTACAGACACGCGGAATGACGTGGACGTTAATGGTTTAGACATACACGCATACACGCGGATATCTCAAAATTCGTAGAGATAACACGCCACTTGACTCGAAAGTGGTGTGTATGTTTACGCAAAAGTCATGATGTCATGTTGACTTCCCACCAAATGTAATTTTGTGTACTTCCAGAGAGATACAAAACAAGTGAGAAAAAGCAAAGCAAACCATTAAATGTCAAACTTTAAAATGTACACAAGAGCATGCAGTATTAAAGAAGAAAATAATTAGACAAAAATATAATTATAATTTATATATATATTATATTATTTTCTATAATTAGGGCCCAAGCCCTGAAAGGGCGAAGGCCCTATTGTTTTCCTAACGATTATTAGGGCCCAAGCCCTGAAAGGGCGAAGGCCCTATTGTTTTCCTTGCGATTATTTTTCTTTAGTATTATTATTATTTTACTACCTTTTGGGCACTTTTGGGGCCCTTAACGTGCTCGAAAACTCTTGAAACTTTTGCACACGGGTCAGAACCCGCGGCATCAGAGCCGGGCTGAAGATGGTACCCGGGCGTGGCAGGGCGCTCGTCAGCGCCCCTGGAACGGGGTCCGAACACTTGGTCCATAACTCAAACACGCTTGTATGTAATAATATGAAACTCGGTACACATGTTGATCTCATCGTTTCATCTATACCTCACACTCTTAACTTTTTGCCCCAGCCCAACAGGAAGTCGGCTATTGAGGTTTGTTTGTAAAACGCTCGCAATGGAATGTCAAATACTCCTCCTAGAGCTTTGATCCAAATTCGACGAAACTCGGTCAGCGTGAAGTCAAGACATTGAGGATGAAAGTTTGCGAGGGGATTTTTTGATATCTCGAACGGTTTGTCCGTGGCGAGGAAACGAAATCATGGCGAGAAACGTGAAACAGGAAGTGTGTTATAACTTCAGCATACATTAACTGATCTTGATGAAACTTCAGCAGTGTGTTTCGCTGTAAGAGGACGATCACATGGATGTGACTATAGTGAGTCAAAGTTATAGCGCCACCAACTGGCAGCAGGAAGTGTGTCACTTTCAAAATGCTTTGATATCACCCTTTTATTTTTACCCGATTTTGCTTCAAACTTCATATGTATAATGTAAACATACGGCAGATGTAGA